>AP025063.1:10165726-10259047 GCA_036186865.1 Eustoma russellianum
TTATATATATCATGTATAATAATGAATAAAGTATGGCATAAGTTAGGTATTTTTTATGTGACAGGTTAAAGGAATTAAGAATTAAGGGTTTTAATTATTTAAGTGTTGAAATATGGGTTGTATATAAAAAATACAAATTAAGATAGTGGTGTTGGATGAAAATTATGAAAAGTGGGCTGTTTTTGGATGATATGGCCAAATGGTCACCATTGGGGGTAAAAGTGGTATTTTCTTTAAGTTATGATATGCAGGATGTAAATAAGTAAATGATGTTATAGGTTGTAGTATGACCAAAATACTCTCATATGACGAAGCGTCATGTTGCATGAAATCAAGGTTTGAAAAGTTATGATATCGTATCGTATGTCTCAAAAAGTTTATATGCATATGAATAATAAACACGAGACGAATGATTCCAACGAGACACGATATGTTATGTTATGTTCATGGTCATGATTATGTTATGTTATATTGTAACTATCCTGATATCGGGACCAGAGTGGTAGGTGTTAGGGGCCTATGTTTACATTATGGCTGAGTATAACACCGAGTCTGAGACACGGGATCTCATTCATAATGTGTCACCGTTAGCACATGTACATATGTTTATGATGTTTTATGTCGTACATGTACTATATAGGGAATCATTCGGTATTTTGTGCGTTATTGTTCTTATGAAAAGTGATATAGCCAACAATGAATATGTTATGTCTCCACGTTATGAAAATGTCATTTTATTCAAGTTAAGAAAATCACGTCATGTTTATGGAAAGTCATTTTATGAAAAATCATGTTATGAAAATTCATGTCTTATGCATCATGTCATGATCATGTCCCTTATGTTATGGTTAGACTATTCGTAAGTTTATTATGCCCTTAGGTTGATTAAGGAAGACTATGCATGTAGATGTGATTACTATAAGTGATGACCTTAGTATGATATGGATTAGTATGTAAGTATAAATATGTATGCTAGGGATGGACTAAAGAAGAAAGTTATGATTTCTACGGTATGATGTAAATTTTTATTTGTTTTATTCTTGTATCATGCCCTTTATTTGTAAACGGAGATGCGATTATTTATGTTTATTATTATGATATTATTATCTGTCACCCCATCTCTCCATGCATGATCTGCATGATATATCTATTAGGATTACTTGCTGAGCGATTAATGCTGGCTATGCTCATACTTGCCTTATCACATTTCAGAGGACAGGGACCCTAACGCCTTGTTCATTAAGGAAGAAACCCTGGCCAAGAGTACCCGTGAGCTAAGATGTAGGCCAGAGCTATGTATTTGATATGTTGAGCTATGTACTTAGACTATCTTGAGACATTGCACTTCATGATTTGTACACACCTGTACGATTTGTATTATTATGCATGTCTTAAGTTTATCTTTATTTTGCTTCTACTATATCGATTTACGATTCATGTCGACATACACATGTATGATATTGACACCTTGTGCTACTCATAGTTTTATGTCGTACATGTACTATATAGTGAATAATTATGATTAGGTACCCCTCTGTCGGATTGCTTTGGATTCCCTCGCATTCTGTATCAGGATTATTTGATTATCACTGTATGTCTATCTTTTATATGTTTATGTCAAATCCTTTATGTTTTGGTATGAGAATTGCGTGTTTGGCCTTAAATATAGATCACATAGCACGGAAATAGGTTGGAGTGGGTTCAGTACATCGAAAAACATGCCCAAAGATGGCGCGGTAGCACATGCACGGCTTTAGAGAGCGGCGTGTGTGGCTCACGTGCGCCCCTGAGCAGCGCGTGCAATTCATGCGCTGACGTGTTCAGCGTCATTGGCGTGATGTTAAACGGAGTCCAATGGAACTGGTTTGGGGTAAATCAAAGTTAAAACGAAGAAATTATGGATTTTTGAAGAAATTAAGGAAATTAAACAAAATACGAAAATAAAAAAGAAGGCCAGGCCCCACGGCTTGCAGGCCTGGCATTGTCAGCCCAATAAACGTAATATATATAAAAAAAGGAGAGGAGGCGGGCCGCAGGCTAGAAGGCCGGGTCTGCTGGAGATTGAAGCCCAGAACTGTTAAGATATAAAAAAATAATATAGAGGGGATTAGTTATGCGGGCCGCTCTAATGCGGGCCTGTTGTGTAGGCCAGACTGAAAGACAAGGGCTAGCATCTTAAGGGGCTGGACTTTGCAAAAGGAAAAGTAAAAAAAATAAATAAATAAAAAAGAAAAAGCCATGTTCTATTATTACTAAGAAATTGTTAAATTAATAAAATAGTAAACTAATAATTCAGTAGATAAATTTAATTGAAAATAAAAAATAAAATATGTAGGAAACGAAGAATATCTTCCGAAGAAAATAATAATAATAATAATAATAATAATAATAATAATAATAATAATAAAACAAAAAATTAAATAAATAAACAACTAATAGATAAAAGATATTAATTTTAAGTTGATATTAATATTATTTAATAAATAAGAAATTTAGAAACCTATTAAATAAACTATAATAAAAGAAAAAAACATAGTAGGGGAAGATAAAAATATTCAAATAAAAGATCAAAGTGCGTGAAATCCTAGGAAAAATAAAATAAAGTGTAGAAACCTAAAATGAAGTCTAGAAAGATAAAATAACGGTTGAAGATAAAATACAGTAATGAACCCCGCGCAACATAGGGTAACTACGCAACGTATGTAATACGCAACATAGAACGGAGCATGCAACATAAGGGAAACAGAAGTGTGAAAGTGTGAAGCATTCATGGCACGAGCATTGCATTTAGCCTATGATCCGTGTGGTCCTACAAGACGTGTGGCCTGACCAGGCGTGTGATGGGTGTTGGTAATAATGGTTACCTTCACCTAATAGGACCCGGCACATGCATAGCATATCATGGAAAAGGAAGAGCATAATGTGTGGCATTAACTGACTGCGTGTGACGCGGAGATGGAAGCCCAAGCATCATGCAGCTGCGCATTGCATTTGTTATTGTTGTGATTATCCTTTATCTTGTTGTTAAGTTGTTTCAGTGCTACGTTTTGGAATACGGATCGGGTCGGGTATGTGCTATTTCTTTATTTATGCTCTATTTGCTTTATTGATTTATCTGTTTATGCTTTACATGCTTTATGTGTTTACTCGAATCAGTATGTGACAGTCCCTTTTCGAAAGAGACAGGTAACCTACGAATGACTCCTATCACTCACCCCCACCTCCCCTCCACAGGTGAGCAGTATTATTAGTATATATGTTATCAAGGGTGGGACAGATTACGTGAGCTGGGACGAGTGAGCTGGACTCGAGGATGGATCTTGTTGACCGGGAGCTTGTTTCGTAGGATAGTCAGATAGACCTCCACCTAAGTTTATTCTTTGATTTAGTATTTCATACTTGACTTAGCGGGTTTTCGTCAACCCTTGTACTTAATTTTATCTTGATGGATTTAATTTAATCGAGACGTTTATTTCAGTTATTATCATTTCCGTGAAAAAGTTTCTACATCAATTCTAATGTGTAAAGAAGTTTGAACGACGCCTAGTAGTCCTCGTAATAGGCTACGACAGATGCACTGTTCCCGATGCTAGGGCTCAGGAGCGGGGCACTATAGGTGGTATCAGAGCCAAGGCTCCAGATCCGCCTCGGAAACGCAGGATTAACTAGATCACCTAGACATAAGCCACGATCTTTTCATAAAATGACGATTTTACCCTTAAGAAACAAAATAGGGTTAAGTGATGATCTTAGACTTAAGTTGTGATCGAATTAAGGGGAGCTTGAGCGTTCTTTCGTTTGCTTTAGTTATTTACCGTTTTACCTCTGAACCTCTACATGCAACCCGTAATCTGTTAGAAATTTCCAAAATACCCCCTAACTTAGCATGTATTTAAATAAATATATTTCCGACCATTCTAAATACTAGAAAAAAAATTCCGGCAAGACGTGAACAAGCCGGTAATGAAAGAAATTATGGTGAAAACCACGAGAATTAGGGGATCATCCTCAACCACTTGAAGATGCCACAATCACCATGACCTACGCCTTAGCACAGTAGCACCAGCTGCTGAACTAGCAGGCATCGCCTCCACTACCACTGCACTCGGACCTGAGATCTACAAGGAGATACAGAGGAGTGGTTGCACAATACAGCTGACACCGTCGATCACTTGGATCTAAGTTCAGAATGAGTCCAAGAGGCACTACATGCCAAGTTTACGATCTTCAAAGAGTGATCCACGGCGGAAATGTAGAATAAAGCCATGATATTAGAAATTAAGTCACGATTTTACCCCTAAGTCCTATTCTTATACATAAATGATGATTGAACATAGGCGATGATCATGAACATAAGTCACAATATTAAACATAAGTAACGATTCCGATTAGGAGTTGATCTTGGACATAAGTATTGAAGGTAGTCATAAGCGTTGATTAGACACTAAGTATGATTTTAGAAATAAGACAAGATCTTAGATTTAAGAAATGATGATACTAAGAGCAATCCTAGGAGTAAGTTATGACTCTAGACTTAAGGAGACGTTCGGTTACGGAACACGTATACCTAGAGTATACCATATAATTTTACTTACATACCCTATCTAAGTTTGACCATGACCCCTTGTATATTCCATTAGCCGTGACTATAATAACCCTAAGAGAATAAATATCTAATTAAAGTACATACACAGTAATGCTGATCAGGATGCTCTACCATAAGCGCTGATTAGCACATTATTTTGAAAAGGTTAGACGATTTTGTGCTGCTTCATCATAACAGCAGCATGAGACCTGGTACCATTAGAGTAAAGTAAAATGGGTCCGTATTCCTACATGGACTGTAGAATCATAACAGGCTTAGGTCTAAGTTGAGACAATAACTACTAAGAAATGAATTATTATAGTATGATAGGTACTAAGAGATGATTTATGGAGAAATGATAGAAACTAAGTGATTATTCATAAGCTTTATAATCAGTAGCGCTTAGTAAGAGAATTATACGAAGGAATTTATAGCCTAGGTTTAGGATGATGAAATTTAGAATTATTAAGTAGGACGACGATATTAGTATTATTAGAGATATTGATCGGTAGCAAAAGACGCAAACCGGCTATAACAAGTACATGGGAACGATGAATTGTTACAAACTTTTAGTTAAGTGTTGATTTATAGAAACGTAGAAGTACTTGACTTGAATTTAGTAGGATAGAACTAAAATAGAACAGGCATGAACAAGTAAAGTTTGCTTTTATGAACTAGAATAAAATTAGTGGTTCAAATAATCAAGTAACGAGGTACACTGGATTAGTATGACGCGCGAAAGCATGGTGAATTAGAACACCTTAAGTCGGTCAATAATTAGTGTGCCATGCTAGGATTGAACCAATTCAAGTTAAAGCTTTTATCATGGGTAGACAAATGTTAGACTTATAAGAAACTATATGACCTATAGAACTATAGGAAATAGTGGACTGATATATTTTTTTTCAAACAGATAAATTTTTTATACAAGCACGTACACCAACGTATAACCATATTTTAACAAGTACTTTAAAAATGTGTATTTTGGAAATACCTTATTGAGCCCCATTTTGTTAATATAGCCTACCAATGTTTACGAGAAAAATTCATTTCTGTACTTGTATATCAACATAAAATATTTTTAGATCTTTTGACGACCTTAAAGAGGGGGAATGCTCTTAAAATGTTGATGTGCTTCCAAAAAAACGATGTGTTTAATTTTTTACGTAATATTCCAAATTTCTAATTTTGTTACATCTATTTTTTTGTAAAGTCGAAATTGATTGACGACTATCGATATCGCAAGCAGTTTATTTGCTAAAGTGTTTCCGAAGTTACTTACCCGCTTGCGATAAACTTATTTAACTTTTCAGAAGCAAAAAAAATAGCTTTCAAAATATATATATTTTCTTTTAGAAAACGAAAGTTACCATATTCCATTTTTTTAATAAAACCTTACATTATCATGTTTTGAACTGTTTTAATGCCATTTCACCAAAATACTTTGCGAACAAGTTATATCATTGCTTTTATAAGGGGTTATTGTTAGGAAATCAACCGAGATCACTGCAAAACACGCAGCGGAAAACAAAAACTTGATCTCCGATTTCCTACCAAGGATCCATATTGTTCGTTTAATTCGATGAAAGAAACTCGAAAATTACCTTTGTAGATCCGAATTACGCAGATGAAGCAGGTGCGAAAAAACGATCACCCTCTGTCGGTATCCACACAAACGCTTCTCCGGAGTGCTAGCTCTTCAAACGGCGTGGCTGAAGAACTCAGTTTTTCACAAAAACGGCTCTAGGGTTTCTTTGATGACTCTGTATATTTTCGTGTATAGTGTATGCGAGATACACAAGTATATATACACATACGTAGACATCAAAATCCGTGTTCTTGTGATCATGTCAAAATATAATAGTCCTTATGTTGGAAACTATGACAATCTCAAGTCAAAGGATTAAAACATGACTATAATGAGATTTACTTATGACGCTAATCCATGTAGCAATCTCATGATGGGTCTATCAAATACACTGTTCTCTAACAAGTGCATATGAGATTGATTCGTATCACCATACACATAATCATCTCATGATTATCAAATCAATACTCATACTGATTATAAATTATTTTATCTCCATAACAATAATGAATCAGGGACATATATCAAAATTGTGTAACATACTAACCAACAATAATGATAATAAAACCTCTTTTATTAATAATAAATGCATAACATAAATATCCAAATCATGGCCTAGGGCACATACACTAACAATCTCCCACTTGCACTAGGCCTACAAATATCTGAGACCCATAGATCTAGTGTGCTGATCATGCTTGACCCGTGAGAGAGGCTTAGTCAATGGATCCGCTATGTTATCGTTTGTGTCAACTTTGCATATCTTGACATCTCCTCTATCGATGATGTCTCGAATGAGATGGTACCGCCTGAGTATATGTTTAGATCTCTGATGAGACCTAGGCTCTTTTGCTTGTGCTATGGCACCATTGTTGTCACAATAAATGTCCACAGGATTTGCAATGCTAGGTACTACTCCTAGCTTAGTGATGAACTTCTTCAACCAAACTGCTTCTTTAGCTGCATCTGATGCTGCTATATACTCAGCCTCTGTTGTAGAATCAGCCACAGTGCTTTGTTTTGAACTCTTCTAACTAACAGCTCCACCATTCAATGTGAATACAAAACCGGACTACGATCTGAAATCATCTATGTCGGTTTGGAAACTAGCATCTGTGTAACCATTTACAACTAACTCGTCATCCAAACCTCTATAAACCAAGAATACTTCTTTAGTCCTTCTGGGGTACTTAAGAATATTCTTGACAGCTGTCCAGTGACCTTCACCAGGGTCAGCTTGATATGTACTGGTTGTGCTCAATGGATATGAGACATTTAGTCTAGTACATAACATGGCATACACGATCGATCCTATAGCAGAAGCATAAGGAATTTTATTCATTCGATCTCGCTCATCAGATGTCTTAGGACATTGATTCTTGCTAAGATGAATGCCACGAGACATAGGCAGGAATCCTTTCTTGGACTCTTGCATGTTGAACCTTTTCAACATTTTATCTATGTATGTACTCTGACTCAAGCCTATTATCCTTTTAGATCTATCTCTATAGATCTTGATACCAAGGATATAGGCAGCCTCACCCAAGTCCTTCATTGAAAATGAATTCCCTAACCAAACCTTAACCTTTTGCAAGGTAGGGATATCATTCCCAATAAGCAATATGTCATCCACATATAAGACAGAAACACTACTGCACTCTCACTAACCATCTTGTAAACACAAGGTTCATCTTCATTCTTGATGAAACCAAAGTTCTTAATTGTTTCATCAAAATGAAGATTCCAGCTTCGAGATGCTTGCTTCAATCCATAGATGGACCTTTGAAGCTTGCAAACCTTCTTTGAATTCTCAGGATTTACAAAACCCTCAGGTTGTGTCATGTACACATCCTCGAGTAAATTTCCATTGAGGAAAGCAGTTTTGACATCCATTTGCCATATCTCATAATCATAGTATGCTGCAATGGCAAGGAGAATTCGAATAGACTTAAGCATAGCTACTGGTGAAAAGGTTTCATCATAGTCTATACCATGAGTTTGCTTGAAACCTTTATCCACAAGCCTTGCTTTGTAGGTTTGCACATTTCCATCCATGTCAGTTTTCTTCTTGAAAACCCATTTGCAACCAATAGTCTTAATACCCTCTGGAGGATCAATTAAAGACCAAACTTGGTTATCAAACATGGATTGCATCTCAGAGTTCATGGCTCCAAGCCATTTATCTGAATCTGGACCAGACACAGCTTCCTGATAGGTAGTAGGCTCATCTTGATCTATGAGCATAACTTCACTATCATCAGTCACAAGAAATCCATATCTTTCTGGCTGACGATGTATCCTATCAGATCTGCATTGGACTTATGTTACATTTTCACGCTCCACAACTGTTTGTGGTTCTGAAATTGTCTCTAAAGACGGTTCAATGATATCTTGTGGAACTTGAGTTTCCTCAAGTTGTACTATACTCCCACTAGTTCTCTTGGAGAGAAACTCCTTTTCCAAAAAGACTCCATTTCGAGCAACAAACACTTTGTTCTCTGAGGGAATATAAAAATAGTACCATTTAGTTTCTTTAGAATACCCCACAAAAATACATTTGATAGATTTTGGAGCTAGCTTATCTGACACTAATCTTTTCACATAAACTTCACAACCCCAAATCTTAAGAAAAAAAAAACTGGGTCTCTTACCAGTCCACATCTCATATGGTGTCTTTTCAACCGCTTTAGATGGTGCACGGTTCAAAATGAATGCAGCTGTCTCCAAGGCATAACCCCAAAAAGATAAAGGAAAATCTACTTGACCAATCATAGATCGAACCATATCTAATAAAGTTCGATTTCTCCTTTCAGAAACACCATTCCATTGTGGAGTTCCTGGAGGAGTCAACTGTGAAACGATTCCACAATTTCTTAGATGTTGGTCAAATTCTTGGCTCAAATATTCACCACCTCGATCTGATCGAAGCGTTTTAATTGTCTTACCAAGTTGATTTTGTACTTAATTTTGAAAAGTTCTAAACATTTCAAAAGACTCATGCTTATGTTTCATTAGGTAGACATAGCCATACCTACTGAAATCATCAATAAAAGTAATGAAATACTGAAATCCTCCTCTGGCACTAATGCTGATTGGGCCGCATACATCTGTATGTACCAAGCCCAATAAGTCATTAGCCCTTTCACTATGTCCAGTAAAAGGGGTCTTTGTCATCTTTCCAAGCAAACAAGACTCGCAATTTTCAAATGATTCAAAATCAAATGAATCTAATAATCCATCTTGATGGAGTTTAGATACGCGCTTCTCATTTATATGGCTAAGGCGACAATGCCATAAATATGCAGGGTTTAATTCATTTGGCTTAGTTCTCTTTGAAGATATGTTATAAATATTACCGTCATTGGAATCATCAAGGTTAAGGACATAAATGCCATTATAACTACTTGCAATACAATAAAGCAAGTCATTTTTATCAAAAATAGAACACTTCTTATTTTTAATTAAAAATGAATAACCTTCATCATCCAAAACAGATACTGAAATAAGATTCCTACTCATAGTAGGAACATAAAAGCAATTGTTTAAAACTAACAAAAGCCCATTGGGCAAGACAAGCTCATAGGTCCCTACAGCTATAGCAGCAACTCTTTCACTATTGCCAACACGTAGGTCCACCTCGCCCTTATTCAGCATCCTACTCCTTTTGAGCCCCTGCATATTTGTACAAATATGGGATCCACATCCAGTATCTAATACCCAGGAAGCAGAAGTAGATACATTAATTTCTATAACATAAATACATGAAGATGTAGTCGCACTATCCTTCAGCTTCTTCAACTCCTCCAAATAAACATCACAATTTCTTTTCCAATGCCCAAGCTTGTTGCAATGAAAACAAGTTCCTTCCTTAGGAACCTTTGCCTTGGGACCAGGTTTCGGTTTAGCTTGACCCTTGGACCCTTTTGCACCCTTCGCACTTTTGGGCTTACCCTTGCTTTTACCTGTCTTTTTCATAGGCTTGATATTGACACTCATTACATGGGTAGGCTTTTTGATATTCCCCTCAGCAGTTTTGAGCATACCGTGTAGCTCAGGAATGGACTTTTCCATATTATTCATATTGTAGTTCATAACGAACTGAGAAAAACTGCTAGGCAAATAGTGTAGGATCAAATCCGTAGCGAGTTCCAAACTCAGGGGATATCCGAGTCTTGCAAGGTGATCTATATAGCCTTTCATCTTTAAAACATGAGCGCTAACAGATTCACCTTCAGACATCTTACAGTCAAAAAGTGCAACAGCGGTGTCGAACCTATCCTGCCTAGCCTGTTGTTGGAAAGCTTGTTTGAGATGCACACTCATCTCATAAGCTTCTAAGTGTTCCAGGTCTTTTTGAAGTCCTGAACACATAGTTGCCAACATAAGACATCCTATGTCGTTTGAATCTTCCACACGCTTCTTATACTTGTTCTTAACAGCAACAGAAGCATCAGCAGGAGGTGGTTCAGGGACAGGGTCATCGAGCACGTAGGACTTCTTTTCTTGCTTGAGAACGATTCTCAAGTTTCGAAACCAATCAACAAAATTAGTCCCACATTCTTTTAATTTTTCCTTCTCAAGGATTGATCGCAGCGATAAGGTGGAATTGTTATTAGCAGCCATTTATGATCTACAAAACATGAAAAGTAACACTTTATTAATAATGAGGTTAAAATTTATAAAACTCTCACTAAAACATAACCCTCAAAGGAAATATTTTAGTGAGCTAAGATCCATATTTGACTTAATTCTAAACTCAGCTTTGGCATGACGCTTAAAATTAAGTTATTTAGGTAGGTAACTTCTTTACCAATTACATCTCATGTAACTCTTAGAATTTATGGAATAATGACATCATATATCATTGTATGTTAGATTCCATCTAATGCCTTGGGCCCAAAACCGTTTTGATAGCCCAATTAAGTCTAACCAATTTTAAACATATGAGTAGCACTATTACTCATCCTACGTAGCTAAGAATGTTTAAAGCACATTGCTTTGACAATACCTACTTTAATACAATCCCAGTTTTAATAGGTGTTTAAGACATGGATGACATAAAGACTTAAATTATTGATGAGGGTTCAACTTAGTTTATGTCTTGCATTGCATATCATTATATCGTAGCATCCTATATGCATATATAATCTATCATCCACGTATCTCATACGAAATGATAAATATGTAAACGTAACATAGCATGGCCAAACTAAATATGATCTTCATGAGACCAAATGAAGATCATAAAGGAAACCCTACGTGAAAGACTTCCTATTACAACATTTGCAATGATACACATCTTCTTGTTTTGAGCTCGTGCCTCCATCTCCATGGAATCCACTCGTCCTTGGTATGTGTCGTCATCACCACTTTTGTAGCTTGATTCTTCATTTATTACAATAATAAAGAAAAACCTAACTAATTGTATAATAAAATACAACAAAAACTACAGCAGCACGCAGGCCATAATAACTCAAAACAGAAATATGACTAAGTCAATCATATAGGTCCTGAGGCCATGCTATGACCATGCAAAGACATCAACAATTATAATATATTTTACACAAACATATTATAACAAACAAATATATATTGACATTCTTAATGTCACGGTAACGAACTATAGGGCGTACGCATACGGCGGTCCCCCTATACTAATGATCTTACTGTTTTGATTACGTGTAAACCCTTATAGAAGCATCGATCGAATCGATGGTTGTCATTCGCAAACCTTAAAACAGAATATCAATCAAATCAATAATCTTCATCCAAAACTAGAAATCAGAATCATCATCGAATTGATAATCTGTCTTTCGAAACACGAAAATAGAACCATCAATCTGTTGTTCATATCGATATAAACATAATCGTTTTGATCATCTCATGAAAAACGAAAACTTTATATCACATATAACAATCTCGAATTATAACATCTGATGAAAACGAATTGAAAACATCAATTCGATATCACCAGATGAGATTCGAATAAGGTTTTACACATATCGTGTGATTATATCTAATATAAACAAAATCGGTTTTGATCATCACATGACAAACGATTACCGCCGTATACAAATCATCTCATGAAAACGAATTGAAAAACACCATTATTGTCTCATCATATGAAATCCGAATTACTGTTTTATACATATCATGCCATACGGAAAACAGTAAACACATAAGCATGATATAGTCGATTTAAACGAGACAACAAGTGGCTCTGATACCACTGTTAGGAAATCAACCGAGATCACTGCAAAACACGCAGCGGAAAACAAAAACTTGATCTCCGATTTCCTACCAAGGATCCATGTTGTTTGTTTAATTCGATGAAAGAAACTCGAAAATTACCTTTGTAGATCCGAATTACGCAGATGAAGCAGGTGCGAAAATACGATTACCCTCTGTCGGTATCCACACGAACGCTTCCGTCCGGAGTGCTAGCTCTTCAAACGGTGCGGCTGAAGAACTCGGTTTTTCACAAAAACGGCTCTAGGGTTCTTTGATGAGACTGTATATTTTCGTGTGTATAGTGTATACGAGATACACAAGTATATATACACATACGTAGACATCAAAATCCGTGTTCTAATCGGATTAATTGATGCCAATCAAAATCCATATCAGATACGGATTCTATCAGGATATTGAAAATCCATATCAGATATGGATTCTCTCATTATTATCCGATAATACACATATATATAATCACAAAAAAACAAAAATAATAATAATAATTAATATCCAATATTAATATTATTAATATGATTAATCTCAGCCATACGCATTCTTGTGTGTGACCCGATAGGCCCATATTAATTGGCAGTTGATTAAATCTCTATTAAACCAACAAGTCGTAATTGGCCTCTAGCAAGGCATTACAACTACCCAATTAATACGAGTAAAGTCCAACTAGCCTAATAATAGTACATGCATTAATCTCTTTGTCACACGATATCTAGTTTGAACATAAGTCATGGTCAGTGTCATACTTATATAGTTCAAACATATGATTACTCGATCTCTAAGTAGACTGATAAAACAAATGATATTGATCACACTATCAATTCATTTGAGCACGACCATGCATTTCACAGTCTCACTAATTGAGGGGCCCAAAGATATCTCTCTCAAAAGAGAGAGACAAATTCTATCTTGATTGTTCAATATCCTCTACATAATTTCTATCAAATTCAATCATGACCTTTATTATTATCCAGTTACGGATAACGTTTGATCATGTCAAAATATAATAGTCCTTATGTTGGAAACTATGACAATCTCAAGTCAAAGGATTAAAACATGACTATAATGAGATTTACTTATGACGCTAATCCATGTAGCATTCTCATGATGGGTCTATCCAATACACTGTTCTCTAACAAGTACATATGAGATTGATTCGTATCACCATACACATAATCATCTCATGATTATCAAATCAATACTCATATTGATTATAAATTATTTTATCTCCATAACAATAATGAATCAGGGACATATATCAAAATTGTGTAACATACTAACCAACAATAATGATAATAAAACCTCTTTTATTAATAATAAATGCATAACATAAATATCCAAATCATGGCCTAGGGCACATACACTAACAGTTATTTGAAAAACCGCTTTGCAAAAAAGGAGTATATTATTTCGAATCTTCTTGTAAAAAAAAGAATGGTATTATTTTAAAACGGCTGAAGTTATAATTCAAATTATAGCCACGTAAGTCACGTTTTATTTGAAGAAACGTATGTCTGTACACATATTTTGAATATCAGGCTGATGATATTTTTAAAAAAGTAAGGACATGACCATAGAGTTAGTTCGTAAGTATATAAGAATTGATTGTGAGGACTTGGCTTGAGTAAAAAGTACCATATTAGCGTACATCAAGGATATTAGTTGGTTAATTATCTAGGGGTGAATCATATATAATGTGTTTAAGAATCCAAAATTGTAGATTGCGATAAGTTGAATGATACACGTCAAGCAGTATAAGCGGAAGTATGTATATACTAATTATAGATAATTAAGTTGAGGATAGAGCCTTATAAGGACTAGATCATCTTGTGGGATGCCAGCGTGACTAAATTGAATCATACTAGAGTAAATTATATTCTGAAAATACATACTATTCAATAGATGAGTTTTGTGAATAAGGCGCTACGTCAAAGATGGTAGTACCCTTAAGATCTTATTTACAAGGGTTGCTAATGACCGTAGAGATAAGTAAGTTATAGACCGATGATTGGGTTGTAGAACCCTTAGTATGATGACAATATCCTTAAGGTGGATTCAATAATCATAGATTATGTAATAATGTTAATAAGCAAAAGGACAATGGATAAGAAATACCCTATTGATGTACACGAAATGATTTTCAGGCCTTAGCCTGTGATAAAGAAGTGAAGTATTTAGCATGTTAGAAAACATAAGGGATATTTAGCTTGATCATTATCTAGGTGAAAGGATCAAGTAAAACTAAACTAAGTGTTGATTATGTACTATGCAAGTTCCGAGGACGAAACTTTTTGTAAGGGGGGTAGAATGTCATAACTGTAAATCTTAGAAGAAAAAATAATTATTATTAATTAATTTAAAAATATGAATTAAAAAAGAATTTAAAAAATTAATTAAATTAATCCTAATTAACTACCCATAACCCCTTCCCCCATGATTTCCGCCCCAACTTCCCCAAATCCCTCATAATCGCCCCTCCCTCTAATTAATTAAATCCCCCCAACTCACTCACTCACACACACACGTCACTTGCAAGGAGAAAAAAATAGCGCCTGGAGAGAAAGAGAGATTGGCAGGGAGGAGAAGGAAAGAGGGAAAGGGGAAACGAGAAAAGAGAAGAAAAATAAAGAAGAAAGGAAGAGACATTGGCCACCCACATCAAATTCCATCTTGTTTTTGATTCGTGAAGTCATATTCAAGAGGTAGGTTACCCTCCCCTCCGTCGGATTACTTTGGATTCCCTCGCATTCTGTATTGGGATTATTTGATTATCACTGTATGTCTATCTTTTATATGTTTATCTCGAATCCTTTATGCTTTGGTATGAGAATTGCGTATTTGGACTTAGATATAGATCACATAGCACGAAAATAGGTTAGAATAGGTTCAGTATATCAAAAAACGCACCCAAAGATGGCACGTGTAGCACACGCGCGGCTGCAGAGGACGGCGCGTGTGGCCCACGTGCGCCCCTGAGTGACGCGTGAAAGTCACACGCTAACGTATTCAGCATCAGTGGGTTTGTAACGTTTAACGGAGTCCAATAGAACTTGTTTGGGGTAAATCGAAGTTGAAATGGAGAAGTTATGAATTTTTGAAGAAATTAAGGAAATTAAACAAAATAAGAAAATAAAAAAAAAGAGGGCCAGGCACTGCGGCTTGCAGGCCTGGCGTTGTCAGCCCAATAAACGCAATATATATATATATATATATATATATATATATATATATATATATATATATATATATATAAAAGAGAGGAGGTGAGCCGCAGGATAGAAGGCCAGGCTTGCTGGAGATTGAAGCCCAAAACTGTTAAGATATAAAAAAATAATACAGAGTGGATTAGTTAGGCGGGCCAGTCTAATGCGGGCCTGCTGTGTAGGCCAGGCTGAAAGACAAGGGACAGCATCTTAAGGGGCTGGACTTTGCAAAAGGAAAAGTAAAAAAATAAATAAATAAAGAAAAAGCCATGTTCTATTATTATTAACAAATTGCTAAATTAATAAAATAGTAAACTGATAATTCAGTAGATAAATTTAATTGAAAATAAAAAAATAAATATGTAGGAAACGGAGAATATCTTCCGAAGAAAAAAATAATAATAATAAAAAGTAAACAAAAAAATAAATAAATAAACAACTAATAGATAAAAGATATTAATTATAAGTTGATATTAATATTATTTAATAAATAAAAAATTTAGAAACCTATTACATAAACTATAATAAAAGAAAAAAATAGTAGGGGAAGGTAAAAATATTCAAATATAAGATCAAAGTGCGTGAAAGCCTAGAAAAAATAAAATAAAATGTAGAAACCTAAAATAAAGTCTAGAAAGATAAAATAACGGTAGAAGATAAAATACAGTAATGAACCCCACGCAACATAGGATAACTACGCAACATAGGTAATACACAACATAGAACAGAGCATGCAACATAGGGAAAACGGAAGTGTGAAAGTGTGAAGCATTCATGGGACGAGCATTGCATTTGGCCTATGAGCCGTGTGGTCCTACGGGATGTGTGGCCTTAGGAGGCGTGTGATGAGTGTTGTTAATAATGGTTACCTTCACTTAATAGGACCCAGGACATGCATAGCATATCTTGGAAAAGGAAGAAAATAACGTGTGGTATTAACTGACTGCGTGTGACACGAAGATGGAAGTGCATGCATCATGAAGCTGTGCATTGCATTTGTTATTGTTGTGATCATCGTTTATCTTGTTGTTAAGTTGTTTCAGTGCTACGTTTTGGGATACGGATCGGGTTGGGTATGTGCTATTTCTTTATTTATGCTCTATTTGCTTTATTGATTTATCTGTTTTTGCTTTACGTGCTTTATGTGTTTACCCGACTCAGTATGTGACTGTCTCTTTTCGGGAGAGACGGGTAACCTAGGAATGACTCCCATCACTCACCCCTCACCTCACCTCCATAGGTGAGCAGGATTATGAGTATATATGATTATCGAGGGTGAGACAGATTACGCGAGCTGAGACGAGTGAGCTGGACTCGAGAAGGGATCTTGTTGACCAGGAGCTTGTTTCTTGGGATAGTCAGATAGACCTCCACCTAAGTTTATTATTTGATTTAAGTATTTTATACTTGACTTAGCGGGTTTTCGTCAACCCTTGTACTTAATTTTATCCTTATGAATTTAATTTAATTGAGACATATATTTCTGTTATTATCGTTTCCGCAAAAAAATTTCTACGTTAGTTCTGAAGTGTAAAGAAGTTTGAACAACGCCTTGTAGTCCTCGTAGTAGGCTACGACAGGTGCACTGTTCCCGATGCTAGGGTTCAGGAGCAGGGCGCTACATAGAAAGTCCAAGGATGCTACTACTAAAAGCGGCGCGGAAGCTCAGCTTCGGTATCAGCAATAGCGGCCACAAGCGCGGCGATTTATCATTGCGTAGCTTACTTTTAGGATGTAAACATTCAGTCATGTCCGTAGCTTGATTTTAGGATTCGTATACATCATTTACTAGAAGAATGGGTACATGCTTGAAGCTAGGCCTGTGAATGATCTGAGCGGCTCGACGGGTTCGGATCGTTAGGATCGAGTTCGGTTTGAGCTCGGCTCGAGTAGAGGATAGCCAAACCTGAGCCTGAGCGACGTTTGTTGTTCGATTATTATTCGAACGAGATTGAGTTTTGCTCGTGAACAACTCAGCTCGGTCAACTGTATTTACAAAAATACCCCTGCCTGATTATTTCACATTTTCACTACACACTTTCCACTTTCTCCCCCAACTCGCTTTGTCGTCGTCCTCCTCAACTCAGTACCCCCTCTCTGATGAAAAAAATTCTGCTGCCTTTTTCTGGGTTTCTCTCCCTCAAGCCTCAATCAATCCCATTTTCCTTCACATCCACAGCGCCGCCACCTGATTCCTTTCAACCTCCGACGCAGACTGCAACTGCACCACCAAGGTTTGATTTTTTCTGCCTTGTTTTGATTTCTAGCGTTTCGTAGGTTTGCATATATTTTGTTTCTGTAGGTGGAAAATAGCATATATTTGACTGTATGTGGAAATAACATATTTGGTTTCTGTAATTGTCATACCCCGCAACTTTTGGGTCCGACATTAAATAATTAGGAAGCAACTTAAAGTATAATTGATTAATTGTATAGATTTATGAGGCATAATTGAATAAAATATAGGTGGAAAATAATCAAAAAGCTGAATTAAGGAAAATTAGGCTAAAATGCCCAAAACGCCCTCCCCACTTAAATGATGGGGGAGTTACAAAATCTAGTATAACTCCCCTTACACTATGGTGCCAACGGTTACAAGGCCAAAAGAGAAGGGAAAATGCCTAGAGAGGAAAGAGAAGGAGAAAGGAGAAAGGAGAAAGAAGAGAAGAAGAAAAGGAAGGGAGAACGGCCAATCTAGGTTCAATCCTTACCGGAATTTTGTAGTACACTCGTAAGCGCATCTAGATTCCAAGGCAAGTAATCTTTCTATACGCTTTACGTAAATTTTGATACTTTAGGCCCTATGTTCTTACAAAGAGAAAATTTGAATCACACATTAGTAATCTTGTCTTGCCTATGTTAAATGCTTTATTATATGTAAGTTTTGTTGCTAGTTGCGTAAAGTCTTGTTCTTTGGGCCATCTTTCTGAAAATAGTTGTGTGGTGATTTGTTGTTTGTCAAGCATGCCCATGAAAGTGTATATTTTGATGTGCTTATTGTCTTGTTCTATTCTTGTGTTGATTGCCTACACTTAGACGTTTGAGAGTAAGTGCAGGGAATTAAAGGATGAGTGATGGCATTGTTGTAGACTTGTTGTGTTGGGAATGTTGATGATATCTTTTGAAGGTTGTGAATGATTGAAGGTTAAGAGGGGATATTGTTAGACATAACTAAGCATCAATTCATGATTAGATGTGTGTTAAGTATGATGAATCTAGATGGTAAGATGGATCTTGAGAGGTTTAACATGAAAGGGTTGAAGGAGGAGGATGATGGGAGGAGGTTACTGCAGAAAAACTGCAGTTTGGCTTCGTCAGAATACTTCGAACGCCTACATTAGGCGCTTCAAGTCACATTAGGCGCCTAATGTAGCGTTCAATGTGTCCTGAAGCTTTCCCGTACAGAAAAACTGCAGTTTAGAACCGTCAGAACACTTCGAACACCTATATTAGGCGCTCTATGTCACATTAGGCGCCTAATGTAGCGTTCAATGTCACATTAGGCGCTTCATGTAGGCGTTCAATGTCTACGTCACATCCCCGAACACTTCAAACGCCTAGTATAGGCGCTCTATGTCACTTTAGGCGCCTCATGTGGCGTTCCAAGTGTACTAGAAGTCTTTTTGACCCCTTAGGTGCCCTATGTAAGTGTAGCAACTTTATACACTTCCTTTGAACATAAAATGCAAGGGTATTTGAGGTGTAATTGAGGAATAGATGGTAAGATTGACTAAGTAAGAATAAGATTGAATCCCAAGCGAATTAGTGAGAAGAACGGACTTGGAAAGATACAAACAGGGAGTGTTTGAGGTGCAAGACCGTATACTTGATATGTAAGATGTGTGTGAGATACCTTTATTATCTTCCATTGCTCATAAATTACAAAGTGTTTTGAAAGTGTGCTAGAGTTGTAAGCATTAAGTGTGAATGAGTAGGGTTAAGTATGAATTCGAAGTGGATTCGTGATACGAAAGGGCATGAAGTGGTATGAATGAGGTGTATTTGAGTAGTAAACGTTAAGTGTGAATGAGTAAAGTTAGGTATGAATCCAAAGTGAGTTAGCAATATGAAAGAGCATAAAATGGTAAGAAAAGGGTGTGTTTGAGGAAGTATGAACAAGCAAGGTTAAGTGTGAACTCGAGATGATTTCGTAATACGAAGGGACATGAAATGATACGAGCAGAATGTGATAGGGGTTCAGGACTTTGTACTTGAGATGTAAAGTGTGTGTGCATGTTTACACGTTTGATATGATGTTACATGAGCATTCTGCATCATGACATGGGCACTTGCATTTGATTTGAGAATTGCTTTGCGAAAGAACATGTGTTTACAAGAAAAGTTTGAAGTTTTCGAAAGACAAGATGGCTGCTGGTTGATCGCAGGGTATAAAAGTCACGCCTGCGAAAGCAGGGTATAAAAGCGTGACCTGTGAATCAACAGCAGGGTATAAAGTATTTTATGGGGTCGTGGACCTATCAGCACGGAAAATAAAGCTATTTTATGGGGCCGTGGACCTATCAGCACGTAAAATAAAGTTATTTTATAGGGCCGTGGACCTTTCAGCACGGATATATGATATATGTAATGGGGCCGTGGACCTTTCAGCACGGATATATGATATATGTAATGGGGCCGTGGACCATTCAGTACGGGGTATAAAGTTATATGTTATGGGGCCGTGGACCTTTCAACACGGGGTATAAAGTTCTGTTTGCTGTGGACTGATCACCCACAGGGTATAAAGTTCTGCTACGCGAAGAATATGATATGTAAAGCGATGAAATGTTTTGTGAAATGACATGCATGACATGTTTATGAAAGAAGACATATGCATGGGTGTTGTGTGTGATTTTAAAGAAGTACATGCATCATGATACACGAGGCATAAGACCTGATATGCAAGAAACGTGTTTAGTTTATGACTTGCTTATGTGATACGTTGTTTAATACATGCTTGTTCTCGTACCCGTGTACCATATATGTGCTTTATCTGTTTTGAGAAATTCTTATTGAGATGCTATTTGTTAACCCGAGCACCTATATTTTGGGCAATGATTTATACACTGGTGACTCGTCGTGTGTGATTCCGTAAGGTGTATAGACGGGTTACTTGCTGGCGATAATTTCGCTAAGAACAGTTCTCTATCCCTTTTCAGGTGAGCCTGAATATGAGTTGATATTTATCGAGGACGATGGCGAGTGGGCTCAGTGGGAAGACGGACATGGGAATAGATAGATGCTGGATTATTTCTTGAGATTGGAAACTCAATGTTATTATGTTGTTCTGACATTCGTGTTAGCTAGAAGACCAAACACTTTTTAGTTCCGCTGCATTTTCTGGTTTTAATGACGATGAAGTTTTAAATTTATCAATGTTTCCACTGATTTATCTTTCGTCATAGATGATGTATGCTTGATCCGCATTGACGCTTCGTAGTTCTCATAGTAGACTACGACGGGTGCACTGGTTCCGATGACGGTATCGGGCCGAGGCGCTACAGGTGGTATCAGAGCCTAGGCTTCAGATCTATCTCGGAAACTTAGGTTCATGATCTTATAGCAAATTAAGATGTGATTTTCCCTTAAGTTTGATCCTTAGGTATAAGTGATGATTTTCTAGAGTCTAAGCATGATCTGGGTTGGGTGTGTGCGAGCGCGTATATCATTTACATTTCTATAATAATTTAAATTTTCAGACCCCACTGATCTCATGGACACAATTCTGTGATGCCATCTCTGAAGTGTCACGTACCTAAGGTAGCAATCTTAGATAAGATAAGGCGTTCGACAAGCTGAAATAGGGTCGGATGACAGTGTCGGAGTATGCCGACCATTCTCATGCTTTGAGTAAATGCGTTCATGCGATTATGTCTGATAATCGCTTAAAGATGAAAAAGTTTGAGCGAGGTTTGAATTCGAGAATTTAGTCGGCAATTGTAAATGCGGAGATGAGAACCTACTAAGACATGTTGGACATGTCCTTTCACGTTAAGAGGGATTTCTGCAGAATAGCTGCAAGACAGGCCGATGCAAGATACTCTGACAGAGATAAGAGGCCAAGGGAGGAGATTGGATTTGGTGACAGGCCTGGACGTTAGGTTAAGATCCAAAAAAGAGGCCAATCTGGAAGTTTTCAGAGACCCCGTCACAGAGTTCAGTTGTACACCAGGCTGTAGGAGTTTGCCGCATCGTAATAAGAGCCATGACAATGAATGTGGGAAGGTGCCAGGAGCATGTTATCGATGCAGACGGGTGGGAAACCTTATTCGAGATTGCTCAGAGATGAGAAAGAATGCTCTGGGAGAAGTCGCTCAGTAGCCGAGGACGAATGTCCGCATCAATGTCATGATTGCCATGGATATTTGAAAGTCGCCGATGTGGTATGAGGTACAATTTTAGTGAACAAGATATTCACCAATGTTCTTTTAATAGCGGTGTGAACCCCTCTTTTGTGGCAAAGGGATTTGTTAAGCGTCTTTGTGGTTCACCAGAATAGTTGGAGATTTCGTACTATGTCCAAGCGTCCAAGATCAAATTACGATTTCACATCAACATTGACTATCGATTAAAACAAGTGACAGTTAAGAATTCTGTGATGGAAGGTATAACCTTTCAAGGGAATTGCTGTTGATTGAAGGAAGTTGAACTTACTACCAAGTGGTCTAGATCTACGAATGACGCCGAAGTCGGCGTTTCTTGGGTCTAGCTAGTTATTATAGGAAGTTTGTCGAGGGATTCTCGACAATAGCGATGTTTCTTAATTGCCTTACTCAAAAGAAGTCCAAATTTGAGTGGACGGCATAATGCGAGAAAAGCTTCACGGAGCGTAAGAGGAGGTTAACCATAGCTCCAGTATTGGCTCAACCTTCTGGTATTGATGGGTTGTGATATGTAGTGATGTGTCAAAAAAAAAAAGTCTAGGTACGTAAACTGTAGCGTAAGTTATGACTTTCCATCCAAATTGAGTTTAGTTGATACTTTACTTGTAGACTGTGTTTTAATGCAATACGAACGAGTTATCACGTATGCCTCAGGACAGCTAAGCATGAGACAGCTAAGAGGGTTGGAACTACAAAAGGACTACGGCTTAACCATTAATTACCATCCAGGAAGAGCTAATAAAGTGGCCAATGTATTAAACGGAAAATCTAACCATGCGCGACAGTCACCACTTGAGAGAGAAATAGAAGAATTTAGCTTGGTTTCTGTTGACTATATAGTAATGTTTTTGCATCATTGACCGTCACCCCGAGTTTGATGAATTAGGTGAAAGAAGCTCAAAAGAAGAATAAGACTGTGGGTGATATTGCTTGGAAACTGAGGCATAGTCAGGTTGATGGATTTCAGACCAATGAGGACGGGCGCTTATGTTTGGAAAAAAACGTGTGTATGCCTGATTAAGATGAGCTAAGGAAAGAAATATTGCAAGGGGCTCACAGCTCAAGGTTATCGATATGTTCTAGTAGCACCAAAATGTACATGGATCTATGACAATACTATTGGTGGTGTAAGATGAAGAGGCATATTGTGGAGATTTGAGGGAGGTCTGGTGCGTCAGTAAGTGGGGATAAACACCAACGACCTGGTGGATTATCGATGCTGTCAGAGATTCCAGAGTAGAAATGTGAATGTGTCACAATGGACTTTGTGACTGGTTTACCGAGAACAATAAGTGGATATAACATGATTTTGGTGATTTTGGATCGATCAACCAATCTGCACATTTTCTATCGGTCTCGAGGGAAGTATCTCTCGGAAGTTGGTAAATTTAGATATGGACAACATTGTCAGCCTACACGGTGTTCCAATAAGTATAGTGTCTAACAGAGACCAACGGTTCACTTCCAAGATCTAGATAGTATTCTAGAGAGCCCTGGGTAAGGAGTTAAGGATGAGTACATCCTACCACCCTCAGACATGGACGGTCTGAACGGACTACGCATACCCTAAAAGACATGATTAAAGGTTGGTATCCTAGATTTCAAAAGGAGTTGGGGATGTAATGGTGAAGTTAATGGAGTTCTATCATAATAACAGTCACCACAGTGCAATTCATATGGCTCATTTTGAAGCTTCGTATGGAAGGAAGTGTAGCTCCCCGGTTTATTGGGATGAATTCGGTGGGAGGACCATCACCGAACATGAATGACTCGACAAGACATTAAGAAGCGCGAGAGTCACTCGAGAAAGACTCAAGTCGGTTCAGGACCACAACAAAAGTTGGGTTGATTATAAACGAAGGCCTTTTGAGTTTAACGTAGGTGAAAAGGTTTATTTAAAAGTATCACCTACGAAGGGTATTGTGAGATTTGGAATCAAAGGCAAGTTAAGCCCGTTTTATTGATCCCTACGAGATACATGAGGAAGTGGGAGATTTGGCATTACCCCTGGTATTGGCACAAGTCTATAACGTATTTCACGTATCACAGTTAAGAAAGTACATGACGAATTCAAGCCATGTTCTTGAAACCCGACCTTTGAAACTCAACGACGACGTTACTTACGGAGAGATACCCATGAAATCGTAAATCGAAAGGACCCAGTGTTGAGGAAGCAGGTGATCCCTTATGTGAATGTCAAGTGGAGCAAACACACGGAACGTGAGGCCATTTAGGAGCTCAAAGAACAAATGCGAGGGAAATATCCTCAACTTTGTAACTACGGTATGCAAGTTTCGAGGACGAAACTTTTTGTAAGGGGGGTGGAATGTCATACCCCGCAACTTTTGGGTCTGACATTAAATAATTAGGAAGCAACTTAAAGTATAATTGATTAATTGTATAGATTTATGAGGCATAATTGAATAAAATATAGGTGGAAAATAATCAAAAAGTAGAATTAAGGAAAATTAGGCTAAAATGCCCAAAACGCCCTCCCCACTTAAATGATGGGGGAGTTACAAAATCTAGTATAACTCCCCTTACACTATGGTGCCAACGGTTACAAGGCCAAAAGAGAAGGGAAAATGCCTAGAGAGGAAAGAGAAGGAGAAAGTAGAAAGGAGAAAGAAGAGAAGAAGAAAAGGAAGGGAGAACGGCCAATCTAGGTTCAATCCTTACCGGAATTCTGTAGTACACTCGTAAGCGCATCTAGGTTCCAAGGCAAGTAATCTTTCTATACGCTTTACGTAAATTTTGATACTTTAGGCCCTATGTTCTTACAAAGAGAAAACTTGAATCACACATTAGTAATCTTGTCTTGCCTATGTTAAATGCTTTATTATATGTAAGTTTTGTTGCTAGTTGCGTAAAGTCTTGTTCTTTGGGCCATCTTTCTGAAAATAGTTGTGTGGTGATTTGTTGTTTGTCAAGCATGCCCATGAAAGTGTATATTTTGATGTGCTTATTGTCTTGTTCTATTCTTGTGTTGATTGCCTACACTTAGACGTTTGAGAGTAAGTGCAGGGAATTAAAGGATGAGTGATGGCATTGTTGTAGACTTGTTGTGTTGGGAATAATGATGATATCTTTTGAAGGTTGTGAATGATTGAAGGTTAAGAGGGGATATTGTTAGACATAACAAAGCATCAATTCATGATTAGATGTGTGTTAAGTATGATGAATCTAGATGGTAAGATGGATCTTGAGAGGTTTAACATGAAAGGGTTTGAAGGAGGAGGATGATGGGAGGAGGTTACTGCAGAAAAACTGCAGTTTGGCTTCGTCAGAATACTTCGAACGCCTACATTAGGCTCTTCAAGTCACATTAGGCGCCTAATGTAGCGTTCAATGTGTCCTGAAGCTTTCCCGTACAGAAAAACTGTAGTTTAGAACCGTCAGAACACTTCGAACACCTACATTAGGCGCTCTATGTCACATTAGGCGCCTAATGCAGCGTTCAATGTCACATTAGGCGCTTCATGTAGGCGTTCAATGTCTACGGCACATCCCCGAACACTTCGAACGCCTAGTATAGGCGCTCTATGTCACTTTAGGCGCCTCATGTGGCGTTCCAAGTGTACTAGAAGTCTTTTTGACCCCTTAGGTGCCCTATGTAAGTGTAGCAACTTTATACACTTCATTTGAACATAAAATGCAAGGGTATTTGAGGTGTAATTGAGGAATAGATGGTAAGATTGACTAAGTAAGAATAAGATTGAATCCCAAGCGAATTAGTGAGAAGAACGGACTTGGAAAGATACAAACAGGGAGTGTTTGAGGTGCAAGACCGTATACTTGATATGTAAGATGTGTGTGTGAGATACCTTTATTATCTTCCATTGCTCATAAATTACAAAGTGTTTTGAAAGTGTGCTAGAGTTGTAAACATTAAGTGTGAATGAGTAGGGTTAAGTATGAATTCGAAGTGCATTCGTGATACGAAAGGGCATGAAGTGGTATGAATGAGGTGTATTTGAGTAGTAAACGTTAAGTGTGAATGAGTAAAGTTAGGTATGAATCCAAAGTGAGTTAGCAATATGAAAGAGCATAAAATGGTAAGAAAAGGGTGTGTTTGAGGAAGTATGAACAAGCAAGGTTAAGTGTGAACTCGAGATGATTTCGTAATACGAAGGGACATGAAATGATACGAGCAGAATGTGATAGGGGTTCAGGACTTTGTACTTGAGATGTAAAGTGTGTGTGCATGTTTACACGTTTGATATGATGTTACATGAGCATTCTGCATCATGACATGGGCACTTGCATTTGATTTGAGAATTGCTTTGTGAAAGAACATGTGTTTACAAGAAAAGTTTGAAGTTTTCGAAAGACAAGATGGCTGCTGGTTGATTGCAGGGTATAAAAGTCACGCCTGCGAAAGCAGGGTATAAAAGCGTGACCTGTGAATCAACAGCAGGGTATAAAGTATTTTATGGGGCCGTGGACCTATCAGCACGTAAAATAAAGTTATTTTATGGGGTCGTGGACCTTTCAGCACGGATATATGATATATGTAATGGGGCCGTGGATCTTTCAGCACGGATATATGATATATGTAATGGGGCCGTGGACCTTTCAGCACGGGGTATAAAGTTATATGTTATGGGGCCGTGGACCTTTCAGCACGGGGTATAAAGTTCTGTTTGCTGTGGACTGATCACCCACAGGGTATAAAGTTCTGCTACGCGAAAAATATGATATGTAAAGCGATGAAATGTTTTGTGAAATGACATGCATGACATGTTTATGAAAGAAGACATATGCATGGGTGTTGTGTGTGATTTTAAAGAAGTACATGCATCATGGTACACGAAGCATAAGACCTGATATGCAAGAAACGTGTTTAGTTTATGACTTGCTTATGTGATACGTTGTTTAATACATGCTTGTTCTCGTACCCGTGTACCATATATGTGCTTTATTTATTTTGAGAAATTCTTATTCAGATGCTATTTGTTAACCCCGAGCACCTATATTTTGGGCAATGATTTATACACTGGTGACTCGTCGTGTGTGATTCCGTAAGGTGTATAGACGGGTTACTTGCTGGCGATAATTTCGCTAAGAACAGTTTTCTATCCCTTTTCAGGTGAGCCTGTATATGAGTTGATATTTATCGAGGACGATGGCGAGTGGGCTCAGTGGGAAGACGGACATGGGAATAGATAGATGCTGGATTATTTCTTGAGATTGGAAACTCAATGTTATTATGTTGTTCTGACATTCGTGTTAGCTAGAAGACCAAACACTTTTTAGTTCCGCTGCATTTTCTGGTTTTAATGACGATGAAGTTTTAAATTTATCAATGTTTCCGCTGATTTATCTTTCGTCATAGATGATGTATGCTTGATCCGCTTTGACGCTTCGTAGTTCTCATAGTAGACTACGGCGGGTGCACTGGTTCCGATGACGGTATCGAGCCGGGGCACTACAGTAATTATAGAGAAACCCACATCCACTGCCGTGTGTGCACTGTAGCAGGCAGCTTGTTTTGGTTGTTTGTTTCCCTCAATGCCTCACTCCATGTTAGATCTTCTATTCTTTTGCTTTATCTATTCTAGAACCTGTGCTATGTTTTTGGATATAGAAGTGAGCTGATTTGGGGTTTCTTCCCAGAGGCAGATCACGGTTTTTCTTGGACCAAGAACGGGGATTTTTCCCCTTTGCATATGCACTGAAGTTTTAAGGATGATAACTGAATTGAAAGCACTGTTTGTTTTTTTCTCATTTTAGTCAGTTGTATACTAACTTGTATATCTATTTGTATGGATGATCCCAATCCCAAACATTCATTTCTAGAGTAAAATTTTGGTTTTATTATCATTTTTGTTTAAGATTACTGTCTGGAACTCTCTATTCTAGGATGTCAACTACCGCCCTACCCTAGTATCTCGATATATAATAAATAATGCGAATTCATCTTCTGGGGAGGTAGGGTTAGAAGTACAATTATTGATTCTTCTGTTATTAGACCACTTCGATTTGGGTTGTGGGTTGTTTAGATCTGTTAATACGTTTTGCTATGTTTTTATAGATTATATAATCATGTCATCACATGAAGCACAAAGTGTTTATAGTATCGAACGAGAAATTGACAACACTGATGTGGTGTCAGAAGAAGTAAACAACCCCCAAAGGAGGGGTGAAGAAGCTGTTGATGTTTAGTGCGAGGAAGGATTTGAAAAGAATAAGAGAAAGAAAACCTCTAAAGTGTGGGAGCACATGACAGAGGTTGTGGTTAACAGCGTCGATATGGTGCAATGCAAGCATTGCAAGATAAACCTTAGGAAAAATAAAGACGGGACTACTAACAATTTAGTCGGCATTTGAATAGGTGTCTCGGTGTTGGAAAGAAGGATGCAGACTCTTCCGGAAGTACGCAACAAATTTTGCAATTTAAAGATGGAGGGAAGAATGAGGAGAATGATATTAGCAATTTCAAGTACGATCATTCTAAGGTACGAGAGGCTGTAGCTTGTATGATTCTTATGCATGAGTATCCATTCAACTTAGTTGAGCATGTGGTGTTCAACGATGTCATGAAGATTGCATGTCCATGGTACATAAAGATTAGTAGGAACTCGGCGAGGGAAGATTGCGTTACGGTTTACAATATGGAGAAGAAGAAGATGATGGATACATTAAAACAGGTTGGTAGAGTTGGCATCACCACTGACTTGTGGAAGTCATGCCAGAAGACACAATACATAGTGGTGACGGTACATTTTATTGATTCGGATTGGAAGTTGCAAAAAAAGGTGTTGAACTTTTGCAATGTGCTACCACCACACACTGCAGAGTAATTGCTGAAGCATTGGCAAAGTGTTTAAGTGATTGGGATCTTAATGACAAGCTTTCTAGCATTACAGTGGATAATGCTTCCTATAAATGACAAATGCATAAGAAATTTGAAAAGAGATTTCATGTTGCGGAAAGCCCTTCCCATTAGTGGTAAATTGTTCCATGTGCGTTGTTGTGCACACATACTCAATTTGTTGGTCCAAGATGGATTGGAGGAGATCAAGGACATAATTGACACAGTTAGAGATGCAATGAAATATTTGAATGCGTCAGAGTCTCGTCTTCGAGGTTTTGGCAACATTGTGAAGCAATACAATGTTGCTAATAAAAAACTTATTTTGGATTGTCCCACCCGATGGAACAGCACATACATGATGTTGGCTGCTGCTTTACCTGTTAAAGCTGCCTTTGGGAGATATGCTGGTGTTGATAAAGGGTTTGAGAAGTTTGCACCATCTATGTGCGAGTGGGATAAAGTTGGTGACGTCTCTGAATTTCTAAGCTCTTCTATTCCATAACCAAAATTATTTCTGCTATTGCATATCCTACCTCGAATATGTTTCTTATAGAATTGGCTCGGATTAAAAGGTTGTTGGATGAGAAGGATCATGATGGCTCTGATAGTATCAAGGAAATGGCTAATGTGATGTTAATGAAGTTTGATAAATACTGGGGGGAATGCAATGACTTGCTTTCTTTGGTTGCTCTTCTTGATCCTAGGATGAAGAAGGATATTGTCACGCATTGTTTCAAAATTATTTTCAGGGAAAATTCATATCAAAAGCATGTGGATGATATGGTTGCGCTGTTGAAGGACTTGTTTGAAGAATACAGGGTTACAGATGCAAGTATAAGTGCGGCAACACTTTCGTCGTCAGAAAGAGGTTTGAGTGTTGCTTCATCCAGTGTCGCAGGTAAATCTGGAATTTGTTAGGAAGGGCTTGGGGAGATCGATGATCTAAGCGACGATGAATCATGTGGTACTATTTCAGAGGTGGACATCTCTCTGAATGAGAAGAGATTAAAAGGCGAACAAGATTTAGATGTGTTGTTATGGTGGAGAATGAATAGTGGTCGATTTAGTATTCTTTCTAAGGTTGCTCGTGATCTTCTGTCTATTCCGGTTAGTACTGTTGCCTCAGAGTCTACCTTCAGCGCTGGTGGACGCATCATAGACGATTACAGATCTAGTCTATCAGCGAAGATGGTGGAGATGCTCTTGTGTGCCAGCGATTGGCTACGACAAGCGAGGAATGCAAAGAAGCTAAATTATACTATTATTTCTATTTTTTCACTTATTATGTTATAATACTTGTTGTAACTATTCATTATTTTTTTAGGCGGACACAGATGATCAGTATGCATGCGAGATTATATTATCGGATTGAGAACGAATATGTAAATGCCATGTAAGAACTTTCTTCTTTTGCTTGTATGCTTTATTGTTTCTAATTATTTCAGGTAAGTCATAAACTGTTTTTTGTTATTTTAGTGTTGTGTTGTAGCGCCCCGCCCGAAACCAGGGTTCCGACCCGGTGCACCCGTCGTACTCTACTCCCTAAAGTACAAGGCGTCGATACCATACATGTACATGTCGACATGAATAATGAATCGATCAGCGGAAGCATCATAATATAAACAAATCGTAATCGACATGTAATGCACTAAATCATAATCTGTACAAGTCATCATGTCCAGAATACTGAAAACTTCTGAATTACATCTTAGGTCGAGACCTAACGCCTTCAAAGAATATCTCGGTGTGTTCTTTGTTATCAATGGTCTATCTACAATGTCTTCAACAAGTCTGTATAGTGACACCTGTTATCTGGAAAGTGATAAATGAGGCAAGTATGAGCGATAGCCACAGACTTTTAATCGCTCAGCAAGTAGTCTTACTGGATACGACATGTGGATCATACATGGGGAGACGGGGTGTCAAAACATAATAACCACATATATCAATTAGATAATCACGTCTCCATTTTTAAGCAAGTAAAATAACTTGGTATAAATGTAAACCAGAAGTAGGTAGACAAAGAAATATAGTGTTTGTCTTTTCGTATATACTCAGAGTTAAACATCACTACCATAGTTCATACATCATTAACAGATTGTGACAGACAAGTAATACTGCACATATGAGAGAAAAAAAAATCTCCACATCTAGCTAAAATTCATAAACTCTAGCCTCACGATTTCCTTAACTTAAGACTTACCTTCTTAACTCTATTCATCATAACTTAATTCTACTACATCATTGAAGGAGTCTTGACATGCATAAACGTGTAATGCATCATGATCATAATTTCAACATAGCTTCTTTTCTTAAAAATCATGCAATAACGTGTCAAAACTTCCTTGGTCATACTTTTCATGCATACGTGATGGCCATTGAAATGTAAGAACAATATCTAGCGACGTCCGGAAAGCATCTCCGTAAAGGTACGTAAACGATGATCCGTACATCATCCAAGTAGGTAGCTTTACGTTGACTCGAAGTTCAAGAACCCAAGCTCTTCACAAGGTGTTCAAGACACATACTAAATGAGTTCGACAGCCAAGCTCTTCACAAGGTACAACCCGACTCATCATACATAGAAGGGTTCGACAGCCAAGCTCTTCACAAGGTACAACCCGATACCCAACATGTAATGTAAGGTTCAAGAGCCATGTTCTTCACAAGGTATTCACAAGAACCTTACATTTGTCGCATTCAGAAACTTCCGTCTCGTAGATACAGTTCGTTACATTTCCATACTTTTCATACATGTCATAAATCATGTCGTAAACATACTAGAAAACATTGCCTTTTCCTTAAAACATACTTTTCATTCATATGCATATGAACTTTTAAAACATGTAACGTAAAACATAACTTTTCAAACCTTGATTCCATGCAATGTGAGACTCGGTCGTATAGGGGTATCTTGGTTATACTACTAGTAACATCACTTACTTAAAGACGATCTACTTGTCATACTTAAAAATTATACGTCAATACAATCTACTTATCATGACTTAAAGAAATACTCTAACCCGGCTTCCATAATATCCACTCTCCACACAGACCTCATAATTCATAACTTAAGTACCTAGGACATAATCTTCCTACTTTCTTAACATACCATGTAGGAATCTCATAACTTACGTCTTAACTTGCACATAATAATCTATAACACATAAGAATACTATTAACATGAAATAAAATCGTTAACATCATAACATCGTATTTGAAATTGTATATATATGTATATTAGTATGTATAATACATACTTCCATACATGTGAATATTCTTTAAGTGTTTCATGATACAAATAAACATATATTATCATATCTCCTAAATAAATACATAAATCATAATAAGGTTACACCTTTCGTATCTTATCACATACACATATCATACTTATATACACAACATAAACATAGTAAATTCACTTTAGCAAAAAGGCCTAATGGCCGAATATATATAAGGTTTATATATATAATCATTTTATTATATGTATATATATATACCTTATAATACTCAAAACTTATTTGTCTTCATATCTTAACATATAAATTATACTCATATGTATAACTAAAACAAATTAAGCTATATTTTAACATTTAAATGGCCTTATGGCCGAAATGTATGTATTGTATATACAAATAGGAAATCATTTTATGCTATATTATATAATATCCAAAACTTAATCATTTTCATATCTTAACATACATATTATGCACATATGCATATATATACAATGTAATAAAGTCTTTTACCTTAAAGGCCAAAAGGCCGAAATTTATGTAGTATGTAGTTTTTATAATCATTTTAGGTTATACTATATAATATCCAAGACTATTTATTTGCACATCATACATATGTATTATACTTATTTACCCTTACATAAAATACTAATAAATCACTTCATTTCAAATGGTCACATGGCCGAAATATATGTTATGTATATATATCTATAAGTAATCATTTTATCATATATGATATAACCTTTAAACTTATTCATTTTCATATTTTAACATATGTTTGTATTCATAAAATATACTTGAGCCTTTTAACCATTAAAAGGCCTATTGGCCGAATTTATCAATGTATATATATTTACATAATCATAATTTCTTTACAATACATATACATACATATGTAAAATCCTTTTATAATATATTATACCATACTTAAAACTTATTTAAAAATTTTTCCATCTTAAAATAAATATTCTTCACACGTACATATCCATACAACATGATAACTTTATTTATTTATATTTATTTTCATAAAGGCCTAAAGGCCGAAAATACCATAGATATATAATATTTGGAAGTCACTTTTACTATTTAAGGCCTTGAGGCCGAAAATATATATATGAAAGTGTATATATATATATATATATATATATATATATATATATAAATGGAAATCTTCTATGATATGTTGGCTAATTTATATAACCCCAAGTATTTATATATTTCATAGTTATATTTATACATCCCAAATATGAGGCCGAAAAATACATAAATCTTATCTATATTTTTCCTATCTATGTGTATACATATATATATATATATATATATATACATGGCCGAATACATAACATTTTATATCTCTAAGTTCCATATCTATAACCACAAGCATGAACACACACACACACACACACACATATATATATATATATATATTTACACTTAACCATTTTCTTAATTACATCCTAAAGGCCTTATGGCCGTATGTTAGCTTGTATATATGTTTTTAAATATATATGACCTATTTTAACCTATAGATACATGGGTATATATGTTCATATACGGGTATACGTGTATGTATATATATATATCAATACCTACTAAAACCATTTTATTGTACAAAAATATGAAAAGGATCGTGTGTTTTACATATAGTGCGTGTATGTATATGTAGCATTTATATATGTATATAGCGTGTACATACATATTGACTAAACATAGATATTCCAAAAACTAAGAAAATACTACATGATGATCCAATGTAGTATAAACATAAATAGTCAACTTTTGTAAAACCATGTAGTATCTAAGAAGAATACTTGCCTTTGTTTTGAATCTTGTCCATAAAAAATTTCTCTTCTCCTCTTTCTTTTGGTACTCACGGCTTGAGGCCAAAGTAGAATAAGAAAATGAGTTAGTTTTTGAGATATAATGACTAATAAATGTTCAAGACTAAATCTTGATAGTCTTACCTTGAGGAATCTTTGAGAACCTCTATTTTCAACTTAAGAAATTCATTCTTCCTCCCTCTTAGAGAGCTCTCGGTTGGGTGCCTAAAGATGGAGTAAATGGAGTCCTTTTTAAAGAGAAAAGATGGTGAAATGTGTAAAAATTGCGGTGTGGTTCTTACCTTGGTGAATCTTGTGCATGCAATCTTGAATCTTGGCTTAAGGTTGGGGGAATATTCTTCTTCTTCTCTATGTGAGGGTCACGGTTTAAGGGTGAGATGCAAAGAGAAGACCTTGTTTTGAATAAGGAGTGGGGTAGAGTGAAGTTGTGAGAAGGATAGAACTATCTCTTTGTTTGTGATTGAACGAAATCCTTCTTCTTCCTTTGGCTAGGTGCTCTCGGTTGAAGGGTGCTGAGGGTTGGAAAAAAAATTGTCTCACCTATGAAAGTGGAGACTTGAATGAAGATAAATAAAATGTTTGTTGAAAAGAAAGTGGGGTTGAAATGCAAGGAAATATCTTGACCCCCCTTTTCTTGGGTTGCTGCCAAAAATGAGAAAAAAAATGGGATTATTTTATGGTGTTTAATGGGATGGAAGAAAAGTAGAAGAGGTAGGTGGTGTGTAGAAGAATTAATGTAAGAAAAGAAATTGGATTGGGAAGAGTGAAAGCATAGGATAATGTAAAAGGTGAGGTGGCTTGTAATAGCAAATGAAAAAGGGAGGAATCCCGTGGATGAGTTGGGGGGAAAAGAAAAAGACTTCTTGTCTTTATGTGTACTTGGAAAGAGAAAAAGTGATAGTGGTGTAAGAAAAAGATGATGGCCTATCCTTAGGGGGGGAGGCGGCCTAGGGTGTGAGAATGAGGAATGAGTTTTGTTTTATTTCACATGTTGGGTAAAGTGGAAGAAAATGTGATACTTGTGGGTATTATAGTTACTGTATCGGGTATTTTTATTTAGTTTAATTTTATATCTAACGATCTAAGTTGTTATCGACTAATTTATTTAAACGTATCGTATGTCCAAAATGTTTGTTATCTAGTCCCATCAAGTCTCGCTATATCTGTTAACTTATAGTTCGGTTATTTTTCCGAACGTTTCTAACCCCGATATTTTATGTCGATGTCTTTATTAATTCTTAAATAAAATTTTAGATTCCACCGACATCGCATTCGCGTTCTATTTTTCATCATCTTATTTTACTTTTCACTGACCCAGAAACGCGGGTTGTAACATTTTGTGGCCTGTGGCTGTGGGCAATGGGCATGGAAGCTATCTCCTGCGTTCTTCAGCTATCTCTTCAGAAAATACCTAAGGTGTTGTGTTTTTAATGTGAAATTGTGGATTGACTTGATGTGTGTATTTCTGATTGGAAAGTTAAAAGTTGTAGTACATACTTTGTTTGATTGGGAATTTTGTATTTGCTAATTCATAGAAACTGGAAAGCATGTGATTTTGATTGGATTGAATGTGATGTTGGGTGTTGAAATGCAGCAAAGCTTCAGCATTCAGCAACATCCTGGCAGTTTTTCTTAAGTTACCAAGCTTACCGAGCCGAGACCGAGCAGCTCGTGAACCCTCACGAGCCGAGTACGATCGTGTATGTTTTGTTCGTTTAACTTACCAAATAGGCTCAGCTCGGTCGACTATATAAACGAATCGAGTTCGAACTTAGCGAAACTCGGCTCGTTCGGATCGTTTACAGGCCTACAAGCACATAATTTTTTCCCTTGGCTACCAGAAGTACAAGATCTACGATATGTGATGATTTAATGATCCTGTTGAAATATTTCGAAATATACTACAACAAAAAACATAATGAAGATTGCGTCAGGTTTTATCAATTAACTGAACTTCACAATATAAGAAGCGCAACCAATTTAGTGAGTTATTTTACTTTATTTCATCATATTTTAAAGTCAAAAAAAAAGTATGTCATTGACTCTATTAGAAAATGGAAACAATTTCGAAGTATACAAAAGCTCTAAAAGAGTTTCAATGGAAAATATGAAACAACATATGTGGCAAATATGAAACCCAAAAAGTGGTTAAGATATATGAAATCTTGAAAGAGAAATTTTCATTGAAAGACAATGCTTACTGTAGCATTAAATACCGTAGAAGGAAAAAAATGTTCATAAACTGATATATTCTAAAAAAGTGGTCACGCAGACGCATGAAAAGCTACCATTAATTAAAATTTATGTGCGCAATCTGAAATTTTTAGACCAGAAGTATAGCAACCTTGTGAATTTACATTTCAATGGCTATATGAATCTCAACTTATAGGTTATCCCCTGTGTAAAGAGCGTAACGCATGAACATAACTGAACTATGTTATTCAAATCTTCGAGAAATATGTCTTGAGAAATTAGAGGAATATGCCAAGTTACAAAAGTTTGTAACACCACTTGTGTAGGCTTGTTTAGTTGACCAGCATTTTTCATGTTACAATGGGTTCTAGGACATGAACTTAGTATTCTTCATCTCGGATATATAGCTTGAACTGCAACGTATTAATATAACATTGTGGATACATGTTAATTATGATGCCTCCTCTATCATATTTTTGCCCTTTTGGTGGGTGGTTTATTTGCTGCAACATTTTCAAATTCATAATGATCAAAGTTTCCCTGAGATTAGGAAGAGAATAGGATATGAACCTGAAGTTTATAACCAAAAAAAAAAAAAGGAATCGGAGAATCTCTTAGAAAATATATTTAGATTTCTTTGACTCTTCGTACAAGTGCACGTGAATTTGAAGCTCAAATGATTATCAACAGTTGGGTTTCTTTAATATTATAAAAGGATCATCAAATCATATATGTTAATTGGTTTTACTCTGATCAGGATAAATATCTCCTATTTGACAATTAGTTAGTGCTCTACTAATAAGTCAAAAGCGCACTGATAGTATGTTTGATTTCTTAATTTAAATTATAAATTTTATTCAAAAGAGAAGTTGGATGAATGATATTAGTAAACTCTAGAAGGGTTATCAAAAACTCCAGTAGAGTTACAATAAACTCCAGCAATTGATTACACATACAACATATTGGTATAAATTCTCGAAGTATTTTAATGTAGCGGACAAGACAATTGCAATTCAAAGGAGCGATAGAAATTCTTACCATGAAAGAAGAAACAATAAAGTGAAAAAAATTTAATGGTACGGTAGCACTTGATATTATTGACCAAAATAAAAATAAGATGATTGATCAAAATTGTGAGACACAAGCCAATCAGAGTGAGATTCGTTGACAATGCAAAATACACGTGGACTAGAAGTCCATATCCCATAAGAGATGAAATATTGACTCATGTGAAATAAGTGCAATAGATTTGCAGCATATGAAGCTCGACTTATTGCATCAATATTTTTTTTGAAGTCTTGGACTTCATTATGAAAGAACAAATTCAGTGATGATTGATGCAACTTTGTTGTAAAATGTTATCACTACTTATCTGTATGTGATACTTGATGCATATGCAGAAATTATACAAATAGTTTGAAGCGCGTGTGTTATGATCTGCATCTCCGGGTCGATGTAAAAAAGAAATAATATAATGAGTAAAGAACAAAAGTTGAACATCGATAAAGTTACCGTAGAATAAAAACTTGAATAGAAAATTTTTAGGATATCGATCACATCATTAGGTTGTTCCCCCAATCTGATCATCATCCGACAATATAAAATAAATTAGTATGTCGGGGTTAATAACGCCCAGAAAAATAATCGAAGAATAGATTACCTAATATATCGGTATACGACGGAACTAGGTACCGAACGTTTCTAACATGTGATAAAATTTAAATAAAAGTAATTTGTAGCAACTTAAGCTATTAGACTAAATTTAAATCAAAACAAGATACATTACACGAGATACATATATATATATATATACATATATATACATATATACATATATATACATATGTGTGGGTATATGTTGGGCGGTTAAGGGTAGGAAAAAGGAAGAAGAAATTGCGGTTAGAAAAATACCCCCACATAATACCAAATATAGAAAATTGTATAGAAACCAAATGATAAAATTTAGTCCTATTCTATCTACCCCCACTCATCTTGGCCGCCACCTAAGTAAAGAGGAAGACAACATTTTTGTCTTGCTTTACCCACGTGGAAGCTATTATAAGATATACCAAAAAGCCTTCCAACCACTTACACATCTTCTTACATGTCTTATGCTTATCAACCAAGCTAAACCAATCCCTCCCACTCTACATTTTGGCCGCCCACTGCACTCCAAAGGAAGGATATATTTTTCTTCTTTCTTCCCCTCTTTTTTCACTCCATTGTCTTGCAATTAGTTAAGATAACTATTCTATCTTCTCTTATCATTTCCTCAACTTTATGATGAAATATTCCATCTCACTCCAAGCCCCCTCAACCGTCCACTCCTTATAGAAGAGACAAGGCTCTCTTCTTCTTACCATTTCACACTTAGCCAAAGTTATCATTTCCTAAACACTCTCTTTCCTCTCCCAACCAAGAAACAAGTCTTCCAAACCTTCATTTTCTTCTTTGTTCAAGAGTTTCTAGGAGAAAAGAATGGAAAAAAATTTCTTCTCTTCACCTCATCCAATCATCCAAAACAATAGCTACAATATCCTCCTTCATCCAAGAACTAAGTAGACCAAACTTAGTTGAGCCAAGACCAAGGAGTAGTAAGGTAAGAACTTTATCTAAGATAAGTTTAACTTCTTTCATTTATCCATTTCCATGGTTGCTCACTAACCCTCTATTTTTTTTGTCCAAACACGTTGATTATTAAGGCATAAAAGGGAAGATTTTTCTTCAAGTCAATTGAAGAAATCTTCACTTTTCTTCTAAGAATGAGTGACAAAGGCAAGTAATCTTTGTAGGACCTGTAAGCCACCACTAAAAGGGGGGTTGAATAGTGGGTGTGGAAAATTTGGTTTTTAAAATATTTTTACAAAAAAACAGAACTTCTGAAAACAGTTTCTGTTTTCAAATCATGTATTCAAACGTTTGAAAGGCTAGGTTACAAGCCTTCAAAAAATCTAAAATTTGGAAAGGTTCTACCCTCAGATGTTCTGAGTATTCCCTAAAATGTTCAAATCAAAATTCAACCTCTAACCCTTTGAAAAATCGTTTGTGGTCAGACTGCGCAAATCTGTAAGAAAACGTACTCTGATTTGAAAATTTTATTCCGATTAATCCGAGGCTCCAAATGATCTGAAAATTTAATTAAACACCCTTTACTATATGTATTTAAATGAGTTGAAACGGTTTTGAAAAATTGCTTTGGAAAGTATGTCAAATATGTTCAAGTTCTCAATCTTTGCAAGTCTGAAAAACAGATTGCACTAGTCTCAGAACTATTAATGTTTGATTGACTTATACTTATCCAAATGGGTTGAAACTTGCACCAAATGAAACTTAAGAGCTGTGGCTATGTTTCTGCAAATTTTGATAATTTTTGAAAGTCGTTTGATATTTTTACTAATGCAATAAAAACGATGCAAAGTGCTGAAAATTGAAAGTAAAGTGCTGAAAGTAATAACACCGAGAAGTTTATACTGGTTCGGTTAACACAACCTATCCCAGTCTTCGAGGACACCTTTCTCAGTTATCACTAATTACAGAATAACACCTTACCACAAGGGTTGCTGGAGTTATATACACAAACGTTACAAGTAATCACACCTTTCGCGAACACCACCACCGAACGGATGAAGGTCTGATCACACCTTGATCAACCTTTTACAATTTAAACGTGTGTGGTGGTCTAATCAAATCCTATTCAATATAATGAATATAAGAACGATAGGCTTGAGAGAAGAAGAAGAAGAAGAGAATAGAAGACACTTGTTGCACTTGTGAGATTATGAGAATGTCTTGCATTTGTGTGGCTCTCTTCTCTTCTTTTTATCTTGTCTTGGCCGCCCCCTAGGGCTTTTCTTCACCTTGAAAATTCTATTTTATATCCTTGGAAGAATGCCTTGTGCAGACGTGACACCATCTTGCTTACTTGGCGCAACTTGATTTGATGAATGTCTTGGCTTTGCTTACTTGTCACTTGATGATTGGTCCAACATGTCATCATTTAGTGTGATGTAAAAATCTGATTAAAACTCATAAAACATGAGCCAATTAGCAGTAAAAAGGTTATCAAACAATCACACATTAATTCCCTTCAATTTTGGAAGACAATTGAAGACAAAAACATGCTAAATTCGTCCATAACAAGGAACATGTGTTGAAATTTTAGCATGTGTTGCATTTTGAATTGTTTCCTTGTGCAATGCCTTCTTCAATGTCACCAATCATGTGTGGCTTATTTTTCACCAATTGAAGTGCCAAATAAGTGCCAAATAAGCTCCATCTAAGCTCCAACATTTATGTAGTTGGCGTGTAGAAAGGCTGCACATGTGCTGAAATTTATTTTGATAAACTTTGTCAAATAATACATAATAATTACACATATATTGTAAATTCCAATCAGCCTTAATTTGAATTTTCTAGAATACTTTAACATGTATTGAATACGCAAAAAGTGTCTAGATACATGTTATATGTCATGCCAAAAAGGTCCATGTGTTATGTTCATAGAAAACTGAATTTTCGACTTTTGTCAATTACGCAATTTTTCTCCAATTAAATTCAAACTTTTTGCACATGTTATATATATTATTTCACATATAATATACATAAAATAAATTTAATATCATCTCTTAATGGCTGAGACAAATGGCGCCTACATGTGCTCAAAATATGAATTTTGGAATCTCCACAATTTGGCCTTAATTGAAGGTGATTTGTGTGCGCCAACATGAAATGGTTTTATGGCTGAGTGTACCATGTTAGCCACAAAATATTTGGCCATTTTTAAAGTGTAGGGACTGGCCATCTATATACGGCAAGTACGTGACACGTTGGCAAAGTTTTGGTTGTCACCCGATACGACAATTTTTGGTTTAGAACCTTGTAACGTGTCCTAATAACTTTGTCATCACCATGACTTATATCATATGATATAAGACGTGAATATACTCACATGAGGTAAGTATAGTGGTGTGACGGTGAGGTATGTTCGTAATATATGTAACATGTTGGTAGTACGTTGAAATATATGTGTATTGTGCCTTTTAAAAAAATTCTGAATATATATATTATATATAAAACGTGTGATGAGTAGTAGAAGGAGACTTTCTATTCTTCAATTTGTTGCCATCATGCCTTCTCCAAATATATCTCCATTTAATGAACAACTTAGTTCATTTAACTAAGTACTTTACTTAATGAACTAGTTTAGTTCATTAATGGTGGCACCTGAAAATAGTTCAAACACAACAAATGTTTGCCATTTGATGTAAGCTTTAAAGATTCATGGCTTGTTAGCACCGCAACATTATATATAAAGTATATAAGGCAAGTTTGTCGCAAAAACGTGTCAAGTAATAAATTGTGTCATGCATTTCTTAAACACGCGTTATTTAAATAATGTATTTTGTGAATCACTCAAACTCTTTTTTCCAACACTCTTCCTAGATCCTTCACAGATTTTCAAAGATCTAAGTATATATGTCAATAGAAAGTTAGATCATGCATGATTTATGTTCAATGTTTTAGTATCAAGAATATGCAAAAGCTATGTTTCTAAGTGATGTATATAGTGTGATAAGTGACCTACATATATTCGGACATAATGGAAAAATATGAACTTATATGTATAATTGAAATGAAATGAACACTCATATGTGATGTAGATGGAAATTAAAGAAAGAAAATGAAAATTTATGAACGTTAAGAAAAGTCACCAAGAAGACATTTTTATGCATGTTTTCATATGTTTTTCTATGAAGATCATCACTTACGTATTTCTTTATGATTTGGCTTTCATAAACTTTTATGTTCTTTATTTAGCATGTTATGAGGCAATTATATTCATGTCTATGATTCTAGTTCACAAAAGTTGTTTCTTGATGATCTACATGTTTATTTATGTACATGTATACACACGGCCTAAAAGTGGGATTTTAGCCTACTTACCTTATTTTCATGATTTGCATCATCTTGTAGGTTTATGTATTTCATCGTGATATTGCAAGTCATTATTTTGATGGAAACTAGTGTGCATATAGTTGGAACAAATACATGTATACACCCTTATGTATATTCGGCCATAAGGCCATAAATGATAAAACTCCACTTCATCATGTCAAAAGAACAGATTGCAGATATACTCACCAAGCCTGTAAGTGTTCAAGACTTTAATACACTACTTGGCAAGTTAGGTTATATCAACATATACACCTCTAGCTTAAGGGGGAATGTTGGAATACAGACTACATATGAAGAAGATACAGACCATGCCAAGTCACAAACGGACTCTGCCATGCCAAGCCACAGGATTTACTCTGGCGTGCCAAGTTCTTGCAAGACTCATTGAGGCATTCTTTCGAGCACTTCCATCAAAGCCTCGAACAATTATTTATATATATAATTCTCTATGTATTTCAGTTTAATTTTATCAAATTATTATATATAATTGTTGTTTAATCATAGAACAATAGATACATCATCAACTTGATGATTTAGCATTAGTTTATCCATTGGTTTTTATCCGGCAAAGTAGCCGTTGAGGAGTCACTTTCGAGCATACTAGCCGTTAGGTGTATATCTATGTATAATTGACTTCAATGCCCGTGTGAATGACAAAAGTGACTTTTTTCTTCATCTGGGTTGTTTATCAAGTGTAATCTAAGTGTATTTTCTCTATACTTCCTTATGTTGACCGAGTGTTACACCTTGTCTGGGACAACGGATCTCCGTCTTATCGACGTCACTATTGGATGACATGTACATATGATGTATCACCAAGTGGACTCATTCATATTTGTACAATATGACTATATGGAGAATTATTCGGTATGTTGTACGGTATCGTTCTTACGTTATGAAAAGTGCTATATCCATCATATAAAAATGTCATATTTATGGAAATGTTATGTTTTGAAATGTTTATGGAAAAAGTATGTACCAATATGTTATGGAAAAATGGATATGGACATCGTTTTGATTCTTCATTGTATGGAAAGTTTTATGACATGTTTTAAAGGCATTCATATCAGAATAGTATGGCATTTACATGGTTCATAGAGGGACTTGATGTGTATGGAGAATAAGGATAAGTATGATGATTATATTAGACATTGATTGGTACGTTAAGGATGGACAAGTATAGAAGTAGCATTTTTAAAGACTTGATAGTAGAGAATGTTTACTTGGATGATGATGTTAATTATATATGTGTTGCATGTTCCTTGGTTATAATTATGTTATGCACTGTACTTATTTTGAAACTGTGACGTGACATGTTATGTTTCTATTTACGCATTGTTATTTTATTATCCCATCTCCACATGTATGATCCATATGACGTATCTAGTCGGACTACTTGCTGGACGATTCATTATCGCTCATACTTGCCTTATCACATGTACAGGTTTATTGAGGACGAGTCCAGATAGATTATCGTGATCGATGAAGTATACCCGAGAGTTCATCTTTTGAGGATGTTAGACGTTGAATCATGACGTATTTAGGAGATTTCAGAACTTAATATATTATGACTTGTACAGATTTATAATGTAATCTAATGCATGTTGATTATGATTTGTTCATAATTATATCGATGCTTTGTTCTTCTCGTAGTAGAGTACAGCTATTGCACCATGTCGAGACCCTAGTTTGGGTCAGGACGCTACAACGTGAACGTCTGAGGCACATGAGATGCTAAAAGCATCTAGTTCTCAAGAATTGTAGTGTGTGAAATTGGAAAGTTCTTTGCGCAGGTTGTTTTACATCGTATTAATTTATTTATACATACTTGCATTAATTGATTAATTATTTCTTGTTTGAGTAAAAGCGTATATGCTTTATAGAAATCAAAGTCGAACTTTATATGATCCTTGTATACGATGACTCAAAGAACCCCTGAAATAGTTTTGATGGCAGCAAATCATTATTGGTCATGGAATACCATTGAATGTATCTTGTAGATTATTTCAGACTGCATGTCTTTCTCATTTGAATCTCTTATTCATATTTATCTTTGCTTCAATTATACGACATTGGGAATGGCATATATCGTTATGCAGAGAGATATTATACAATCCCTGCAAAGCTTGATCGGAGACAAATTAGGAGGAAATGGCTACATTATGGCGATCAGCTAATATACTTTCGGCAACCACATCGTTCAAATATATCACATAAATACAACTAGCGTGGTGAACCGAGAATCATGAATCACTCATCCAGTGGAAGGTATATCAAAAGAGATAGAATAAAATGTATCTCACTTTCATTGTCTTTAAACGGAAGGTGACATTTATATACAATGAAGCTCCCTTCTAGAAAGAGACAGTAAACAATGAAATAGAATCGATTCTTCAAAATCACACTTGGGAGCTGGTTGATCTTCCACCAGGAAGTAAACACTCGGATGCAAATGGATCTTTAAGGAAAAGCTGAAAGAGGATGGGTCTATTGACAAGTACAAAGCCCGGTTGGTAGCTAAAGGCTATGGACAAAAGGAAGACTTTGACTTTTTTGATACTTACCCACCAGTAACTAGAATCACTTCAATAAGGATGCTGGTTGCTATTGTTGCAGTCTATGACCTAGAAATCCATCAGATGGATGTGAAGACTGCCTTCCTGAACGGTGAGTTAGAAGAAAAAATTTATATGGAGCAACCTGAAGGGTTTGTTATATCAGGGCAAGAGAAAAATGTGTGTAAACTTGTTAAGTCTTTGTACGGACTTAAATAAACACCCAAACATTGGCATTTGAAGTTTGATGGGGCAATGTTGTTGAACGGCTTCAGGATCAACGAGTGTGACAATTGTGTGTACATCAAGAACACACCAGATGCATATGTGATAGTATGTCTATATGTAGATGACATGCTTATCATGGGCAGTACTCGTGACATTATCTTGAATGCCAAGAAGATGTTAACACGAAATTTTGATATGAAAGATATGGGGGTTTCCAATGTTATTCTAGGAATTAAAATTTCTCGGGTAACTGAAGGCATCATTATGTCACAAACTCATTATATTGAATCTGTTCTCAAACGATTCAATATGTTTGATACAAAACCAATAAATACCCCACTAGACTTAAGTGTACACTTAAGAAAGAATCGAGGTGAACCTGTAGCTCAATTGAAGTACTCACAGGTAATTGGAAGTCTGATGTACATAACAAATTGTACAAGACCAGACTTAGCCTATTCAGTAAACAAATTGATCAGGTTTACGAGTAATCCAAGTGAAGATCATTGGAAAGCTCTAAATAGAGTGATGAGGTACCTGAAGTACACAATGAACCTTGGATTACACTATACAAGATATCCAGTAGTATTGGAAGGATACTGTGATGCAAATTGGATATCAGATAGCAAGGACACTAAGTCCACCAGTGGATACCTATTCACTGTTGGTGGTGATGTTATGTCATGGAAATCCATAAAACAAACGTGCATAGCTCGGTCCACTATAGAACCCGAGTTTATAACACTAGATAAAGCTGTAGAAGAGGCTGAATGGCTTCGAAATTTCCTAGAAGATGTTCCATGTTGGCCTAAGCCAATCGCTCCTATCAGCATATACTGTGATAGTCAGACTGCTATAAAACGAGCACAAAGCAGCATCTACAATGGTAAGTCACGACATATACGTCGGAGACATAATACCATTAAATAATTGATCTCTAATGACGTGATTTCCTTTGATTACATAAAATCAAAGGATAATCTTGCAGATCCGCTTATAAAAGGCTTGCCTAGAGATCAGATGTCAACATTGACAAACGGAATGGGACTTACGCCTACTACGCAAAAATCTTTGTAACGGTAACCCAACCTTGTTGATTGGGGATCTCAGAATCTTGGTTCAATGAAACAACTAAGTTATGAAGGTTCAGTTTAGCACTTACTCATTCCACTACATAAAAGTGCTGTCTGCAGAGTATATTTAGGGTAAGCTAAATCTTTTAATTATGTCCTATATCTTAATACATCAAGTGAGGTATGGCAGAATGCTCCTGATAGGAATCACCTATGTAAGTGTGAAGTGGGGCCGCTTCTATGAGAATTCTGAGAGGCAAAGAAATCTCTAAAACACTTTCTGAAACCAGGTTGTTCATGGAAAAACAAACACAACCATGAGAACCAAAAGAGTGTTAAAAGAAATGTTGTGTGAGTATTGTTGTCTAGGTTCACAGCAAAGGCTGACTAGTTCAAGACATCAAGTCACTACTTAACTGAGTGAATCAGATGGTATTTCACTACGAAAGGTTCAAAGCCATAAGTTATCTCTTCTGATGCAACATTTTCTTGTCTGACTTCTTGTTAGGGTCTGCATTTGCATTTGCATTAATTTTCATTCATATGGGGGATTGTTGGAGGAAAATTTGTAATGTGGAAATGAGTTTGTCCAAAGTGGGTGAGAAACATATTTTGAGCTTAATTATGATTAGTTTTTCTTAATAAAAACTGAAAACTAATGAATCTTAAATTATCTACGTAATAAGTAGATGATTTTAGTCTTTTGAATCACTCAATTTCGTTAACGGGTGAATGAGAAATTAATGCTCGAAGTAGGAATAAAATTTGTGTTGCAAATTGGAAAATTGGTGATGTGGCTTCATGAAAAGAAGACATATCACCTTTTTTGCAAATATACCACATTGGCAAATTGAAGAGAAAATGCCACCAAATATAGTGCTAGGAGAGGCACTTTAGAAGTGCCCTAAGGGCAAGAGAATTTTTGACCAAAGGGAAGACGCAAATGGCTGCCACAAGTGCGCTGCCGCCGTCGCCTGCCCGTCCGGCCGGCTCAGTTCGTGCTCGTGCTTGTGCTCAGGCTCGTGGCTCACCCGCCCAGTTCTTATCTTTTTGGATAAATTTTCTTTCAAATTTTTCTAGAAAATAAGTTACCTGATCATATGGTTATGGTTTAATCCTATGATCTAACGGCTCGGACTAAGCTGACAGTTTCAGTTGACTAATTCCTACCAGTTGTGGGTTACTGGCCGATCAGAGGCAGTCATGGGTTGCATGGTGAACATGGGGGGTTACTGGCCGATTAGTGCGGTCGTGGTTTGCCGTAACCTCTAAGATTTCCCTCTATAAATGGAGGCAGTGCTTTGCCTCTAAAGGACACCGAAGTTTTCTTCTCTTCTCCTGCTGCATATGAGCATTTTGCATAAACTATTGCTGCATATTCTAGGATCTGCAAGGCACCACTAGAAGGGGGGGTTGAATAGTGGGTGCGGAAAATGTGGTTTTTAAAATTGTTTTAAACCAAAAACCCAACTTCTAAAAACAGTTTATGTTTTCAGGACCTGTTTTGAAACATTTTGAAAACTAGGTTAAAGGTCTTCAAAAATTCTGAAATTTGGAGATATTTTAGTCTCATATGTTCTGAATATCTCCTAAAAATTTCAGATTAAAATTCAACCTCTAACCCATTTAAAAATCGTTGATGGTCAGATTGAGCAAATCTGCCAGAAACGGTAGTCTGATTTGAAAAATTAATTCCTATTTAACCGTGACTCCAAATGCTCTGACAATTTTATGACTAACCCCTTATTAGTTTTATTTAATTGGGTTGAAACAGTTTTGAAAAAGTCTTTTGGGAAGATAGTCAAATACGTTCAAAGTCTCAACCTTTGCAAGCCTGAAAATCAGACTGCACTAGTCTCAAAACTTTGGGCGTTTGGATGACTTATACTTGTCCAAAAAGGTTGAAACTTGCTCCAGAAGAACCTTAAGATATGTGGATATGATTCTGGAAATTTTTGTGATTTTTGAAATTAGTTTACTATTTTTAATAACGTGACTAAAAACGATGCACAGTGCTGAAACTGAAAGTAAGTGCTGAAAGTAAATAACACCAGGAATTTTATACTGGTTCGGTTAAAACAACCTACTCCAGTCTTCGAGGACACCTTTCTCGATTAACAATAATCACAAAACACAAAGAACACCTTACCACACAGATTTGATTGAGTTACACTGCAACTCCAACCCTTTACAAACCTTGTATGTGAATACAACGATCACGAACACAACCACCTTGCAAGTGCAAGATTGATCACACCTTGATCAATCATTTTCAACAATAAAGAGAGTATGTGGTGGTCTATATGAAGCCTATTCAAATGTATGAGTATGAGTACAAGTAGTCTTTTAGAGAGAAGAAAGGAAGAAAGACTAGAAGAAGAGTGTGAAACGTTTTTGCACTTTGAACTTGTAAGCGTTTTATTGTCTTTTGTTTGCTCTCTTCTTTTCTTTTTATCTCCATATGGCCGCCCCCTGGAAGCTCATTCCTCTCTTGAAAATTATCTTTTAACTCCTTGGAAGAGTGTATTGCATAATTGTGACATTTTCTTACTTACTTGGCAACTCCTCATTGGATGATCTTTAATCTCTTGTTTACTTGGCACTCATTGATTGGATGGAGGTTGTCATCATTTGATGACTAGATAAATCTGAAAATAAACCTTAAAAAGCATGTGTCAATTAGCCATAAAATTATTTCCATAAAGCATATAATCATCCCACATAATTAGCAAGACAAATTTCTCCAACTTGCCATGCAAAAATCGGCCATTACACCTCTTTCACATGTTGAAATTTCAGCATGTGTAACATTTGCATTTTATTCAAAATGTTGTCAAGTTTGTTTTGATTTTCCTTGATAATAAAGAAGAAATCAATCATCATTTAATACATAACATTCTTATCAATTTTGGAATAAAAATTGATCACCAATAGAGCCTAGAATTCGCCCAAGCACATTCCCACACATGCTAAACTTTTCAGCATGTGTGATATTCAAATATTTCACTTTATTTATTCCATAATATATTCAAAACACTTCCATACTATCTCTCAATTAATCCACATAATTCAAGATAGCAAAATATGACTCATTTAGTGTAGAAAATCGGCCTGCCATATACTACACATGCTGAATTTTCAGCATGTGTTACAAATGTGACAAGATTTGAAATGTTACCTTTTGTAGTTCCTTTCTTTATGTCACCAACATTGTATGCTTCATTCTTGGCCAATAAAGATGCCAACAAAGCTCCACATATTCTCCCACATGGCTGTCTAGGCGTGTGCAATAGTTTATACATGTCCTGAATTTTATTTTTGCAAACTATGTAAAATAGTGCACATATAATTATACACACATGGTATATTCTAATCAGCCCTTAATTGATTTTTCTAGAATACTTTAGAATGTATGAAGTATGTAAAAAGTGTCTAGATACATGTTATATATTATGCAAAAAATGTTCCATGTGTCGTGTACGTAGAAAACCGAATTTTCGACGTTTATCGATTACCCGATTTTTCTCTAATTAAATTCCAACTTTTTGCACATGTTATATATATTATGTTACACATAATATACATAAATTAAACTTTAATATTCAGCACTTAGGCTGATCTAAAGTGGCGCCCAACCATGTGACAAAATTGAAATTGGAATTTCCACAATTTGGCCTTAATTGAGGGTGATTTGTGTGTGCCAACATGGAATGATTTTATGGATGCACATACCATGCAAGCCATAAAATTCGTTGCCATTTTTTAAGTGTAAGGGCTGGCCATCTATATATGGCAAGTACGTTGGCGAAGTTTCGGTATTCGTCCGATACGACAATTTTTGGTTTAGAACCTTTTAACGTGTCTTAATAAATTTGTCATCACCATGACTTATATCATATGATATAAGACCTGAATATACTCATAATATGAGTTAAGTATAGTGGTGTGACGTTAATGTACGTACGTAAAATATATAACGTGTCGGTAGTACGTTGGAATATATGTGTATGTGCCTTTTTCAAAAAATTTGAATATATATATATATATATATATATATATATATATGTTGAAAATCATGTGATATAAGGGAGTGGAGAACTTTCCTTTCTTCAACTTGTTGCCTTTGTGCCTTTTCCAAATATGGCTTCCTTTAATGAACTACTTAGTTCATTTAACTAAGTACTTCACTTAATGAACTAGTTTAGTTTATTAATGATGGCACCTGAAAATAGTTCAAACACAACAAATGCTTGCCATTTGATGTAAGCTTTAACGCTTCATGTCTCGTTAGTACGACAACATTGTATATGAACTATATAAGGCAAGTTTTATGCAATAACGTATAGGATCTGCAAGGCACCACTAGAGAGGGGGTTGAATAGTGGGTGCGGAAAATATGGTTTTTAAAATAGTTTTAAACCAAAAACTCAACTTTTGAAAACAGTTTCTGTTTTTAGGACTAGTTTTAAAACGTTTTGAAAACTAGGTTGTAGGTCTTCAAAAATTTTGAAATTTGGAGAGAACTTATTCTCAGATGTTCTGAGTATCTCCTAAAAAGTTCAGATTAAAATTCAACCTCTAACCCCTTAAAAAATCATTGGGGTCAGATTGCATAAATTTGCCAGAAACGGTAGTCTGATTTGCAAAATTAATTCCTATTTGTCCATAACTCCAAATGCTCTGAAAATTTAATGACTAACCCCTTATTAGTTGTATTTAATTGGGTTGAAACAGTTTTGAAAACTTCTTTTGGGAAGATAGTAAAATACGTTCAAAGTCTCAACCTTTGCAAGCCTGAAAATAAGACTGCACTAGTCTCAGAACTTTATACGTTTGAATGACTTATCCTTCTCCAAAAGGGTTGCAGCTTACGCCAAATTAACCTTAAGACGTGTGTCTATGATTCTAGAAAGTTTCGTGATTTTTGAAATTTGTTTACTATTTTTACCAATGTGATTAAAAACGACAAAAAATGTCGAAACTGAAAGTAAGTGCTGAAAGTAAATAACAGCAGGAATTTTATACTGGTTCGGTTAAAACAACCTACTCTAGTTTTCGAGGACACCTTCCTCGTTTAGCACTAATCACAAAACACAAAATAGCACCTTACCACAGGGTTGATGGAGTTACACACCAACTCCAACCCTTTACAAACCTTGTATGAGAATACAATGATCACGAACACCACCACCTTGCAAGTGCAAGATTGATCTCACGTTGATCAATCTTTTACAACAATAAAGAGAATATGTGGTGGTCTATGTGAAGCCTATTCAAATATATGAATATGAGTACAATAGGCTTTTAGAGAGAAGAAAGAAAGAAGTGTAGAGAGAAGAGGCTAGAAAATGTTTTGATGCTTCAATTTGCAAGACTTGTTCTTGTCTTTTGTTTTCTCTCTTCTTTCCTTTTTATCACCATATGGCCGCCCCCTATAGCCCTCCTCTTCCTCTTGAAAATTATCTTCTAAGTCCTTGGAAGAGTGTATTGCATTATTGTGACATGTTCTTGCTTACTTGGCACCTCCTCATTGGATGATATTAAGCTTTTGCTTATTTGGCACTCATTGATTGGATGGAAGTTGTCATCATTTGATGACTAGATAAATCTGAAATTAAACCTCAAAAAGCATGTGCCAATTAGCCATAAACTTATTTCCACAAGTCACATAATCATCCCACATAATTAGCAAGATAAATTTCTCCAATTTGCTTTCATAAAAATCGGCCATAACCTTCTCCACATGCTGAAATTTCAGCATGTGTAACATTTACACATTAATTCAAATTATTTCCAAGTTTGCTTTGATTTATTCCTTGAAGATAAAAAAGAAATCAATCACTATTTAGTACAAGACATTCTCACTAAATTTGGAATACAGATTAGTCACCAATAGGGCGTAGAATTCGGCCACATTCTTTTCTACACATGCTGAATTTTTCAGCATGTGTGGTATTTGAAGATATCACAATATTAATTCCATAAAATATTCAAAACATTGCCATAACATCTCTCAATTAATCCACATGATTCAAGATAGTAAATTATGTCATTATTGAGTGAGAAAATCGGCCAGCCATGCACACATGCTGAAATTTTCGGTATGTGTTACAAATATGACATAGTTTGAAATGTTACCTTGTGTAGCTCCTTCCTTTATGTCACCAACATTGTATGCTTCATTCTTGTCCAATCAAGATGCCAACAAAGCTCCACATATGCTCCAACATGGCTGTAGTATGCGTGTGACATGCTTGTACATGTGCTGAATTTTATTTTTGCAAACTTTGTAAAATAGTGCACATTTAATTATACACACATGGTATATTCCAATCAGCACTTAATTGATTTTTCTAGAACATTTTATAATGTATGAAGTATGTAAAAAGTGTCTAGATACATGTTATATGCAATGCCAAAAATGTTTCATGTGTCGTGTATGTAGAAAACCGAATTTTCGACGTTTATCGATTCCCCGATTTTTTTCTATTTAAATTCCAACTTTTTGCACATGTTATATGTATTATGTTACACATAATATACATGAATTAAACTTTAATTTTCAGCACTTAGGCTGATCTAAAGTGGCGCCTAAACATGTGACAAAATTGAAATTGGAATTTCTACAATTTGGCCTTAATTGAGAGTGATTTGTGTGTGCCAACATGGAATGATTTTATGGCTGCACATACCATGTAAGCCACGAAATTTGTGACCATTTTTGAAGTGTATGGGTTGGCCAATCTATTTATGGCAAGTACGTGACACGTTGGCGAAGTTTCGGTATTCACCCGATACGACAATTTTCGGTTTAGAACATTTTAACGTGACGTAATAAATTTGTCATCGCCATGGCTTATATTATATTATATAAGACTTGAATATACTCATAAAAATGAGTTAAGTATAGTGGTGTGACGTTAACGTACGTACGTAAAATATATAACGTGTCGGTAGTACGTTGGAATATATGTGTATGTGCCTTTTTCAAAAAAAACTATATATATATATATATATATTTAAAATGGCGTGTGAAAGGGTGTGGAGGACTTTCCTTTCTTCAACTTGTTGCTTTTGTGCCTTTTCCAAATATGGCTTCCTTTAATGAACTACTTAGTTTAATTAATTAAGTACTTCACTTAATGAACTAGTTTAGTTCATTAATGATGGCACCTAAAAATAGTTCAAACACAACAAATGCTTACCATTTGATGTAAGCTTTAAAGCTTCATGGCTCGTTAGTACGACAACATTATATATGAACTATATAAGGCAAGTTTTATGCAAGAACGTGTCATGTCATAAACTATGTCATGTATTTCTTTATAACACGTTATTTAAATCATGCATTTTGAAATCACTCAAACCCCTTTTTCTCTACAATCTCCCCCTTTTGATGATTTACAAAATAACTTACATTCATGATTTATATCTTATCACTCCCCCTCCAATAATGCACACATTCAAAATTTGAATTTCAAATTTCAAATTCGCTCCCCCTTGATTTATGAAATCAGTTTTTCTCTCCCCCTTAAATCATGCATTCTCTCCCCTTTTATTTTTGAAAGTCAATCAAAAATGCATTTAAATATGGAAAGACAATCAAATCAAATCAGCAGAAATCATGCCTAATTTAGAACGAATATTTTCATACGTGGCTTGATTTAATGCTTTAGTGAAGATGTCAGCTACTTTTGCCTCAGTGCGTACGTGATCTATAATAATATCACCATTATTTACGTGATCACGAAAGAAATGATAGCGTACTTCTATATGCTTGGCCTTAGAGTGTAGTACGGGGTTCTTGACAAGTTGATAGCACTCACACTATCGCAATATATAGGAATTTTATTTACGGTAATTCCAAAGTCCGAAAGTTGTTGTTTTATCCATAGTAATTGTGTGCAACAATGACTAAGTGCCATGTACTCAGCTTCAGTAGTGGATAAAGCTACACTTGCTTGCTTTTTGAAAAACCATGAAATAAGTGAGTTTCCTATAAATTGGCAAGTGTTACTCGTGCTTTTTCTATCTACCTTACATCCACCATAATCAGCGTTAGTGTAGGCATGCAAATTAAAGTCACAATCTTTATCATACCAAATGCCTAAGGTGGGTGTGCGCATAATATATCGGAATATTCTTTTTACCGCATTATAGTGAGACACCTTAGGTTGACTTCGAATACGTGCACAAATACATACACTGAACATGATTTCAGGCCTACTGGTAGTAAGATATAGCAAAGAGCCAATCATAGATCTATATAAGGCATTATCAAAATCCTTACCATGTTCATCTTTATCTAATTTACTAGTGACACTCATAGGGGTGGGTGATGGTTTTAAGTTCTCAAAATTGAACTTTTTAACCATATCATTTATATATTTAGCTTGGCTTATGTGGATGCATTTACTCGTTTGTTTAATCTGCAAGCCGAAAAAGGAGTTCAATTCGCCAACCATAGACATTTCAAATTCGGATTTCATGCAGTTTTCAAAATCTTCAACAAGTTTATGAGAAGTGGAGCCAAAAATGATGTCATCAACGTAAATTTGAATAATAAGTAAATCCGATTTATCTTGTTTTAAATATAAAGTACAATCTATAGTGCCTCTTTTAAAACCATTTTCTAAAAGGAAAGTAGCAAAACGATCATACCATGTCCTAGGTGCTTGGTTTAGTCCGTATAGTGCCTTCTTTAGTTTGTACACGTGATCGGGATGTTTCAAATCTTCAAAACCGGGTGGTTGTTTCACATATACCTCTTCTTGTATAAATCCATTTGAGAATGCACTTTTCACGTCTATTTGATAAAGTTTAAAATCTTTCATGCAAGCAATGACAAGTAAAAGTCGTATAGGTTCTAACCGTGCTACGGGTGCAAATGTTTCATCATAATCAATTCCTTCCTCTTGATTATATCATTGTGCTACAAGTCTAGCTTTATTTCTAACAACATTTCCTTCTTCATTCATTTTATTTCTAAACACCCACTTTGTGCCTATTATGGTCTTATCTTGTGGTCGTGGCACTAAATCCCATACGTCATTTCTAACAAATTGATTAAGTTCGTCATGCATAGCATCAATCCAAGAAGAATCACTCAAAGCATCATGCACATTTTTAGGTTCGCTTTCAGAAATCATGGCATGAAATTTGTTTATTTCATCCAGATTTATTCTTCTATGTGGTCGCACACCGTGAGTGATATCGCCTATGATGAGATCATGTGGGTGATCTCTATTCCATCTTGGTTGATTATTTTCTATGTTCTCATGCATTTCTAAGTGATCATGCATTTCTAGTGTATCATGCATATCATACGTGTCAAACGTGCCATCATCATCATTCAACACGGTTTTCAATTCAAAATAATCATCATATTCTTTATCTTTATCAATCTCACCGAATTCATTAAACTTCACATGAATAGATTCTAGAATTTGTCTAGTGATGGGATCATAATATCTATATGCTTTTGAGTTCACAGAATACCCAACAAAGATGCATTCAATTGATTTAGATTCAAATTTATCTAAATTGTCTTTTGTATTTAAAACAAAGCATTTGCATCCAAACACACGAAAATAGTCAATTTTAGGCATGCGATCATTTAATATCTCATAAGGCGTCTTATTTATTTTCTTTCTAATGGACAAGCGATTTACTATGAAGCATGCACAGTTTACGGCTTCCGCCCACAAAAATCTAGGCAATTTATTCTCACACAACATGGTTCTAGAAATTTCTTGTAATGTCCTATTCTTTCTTTCTACTACTCCATTTAATTATGGAGTTATAGGTGGCAAAAACTCGTGTTTAATTCTTTTTTCTTCGCAAAATGAAATCATGTCCTTGTTTTTAAATTCACCGCCTCTATCGCTTCTTATCCTTTTCACATTGACGCCAAATTGATTTTCAAGTTGTTTTATTAGTTTCGCAATCTCAATGGCACTATCATCCTTATGTGTAAGAAACAAAGTCCAAGTATAACGAGAAAAATCATCAACAATCACACAAACATAGTGACGCCTACCAAGACTCGTAGTGCTACTCGGACTAAACAAATCAATATGTAATAATTCTAAAACTCTAGTCGTGCTTATTTCATTCTTAGGTTTAAGTGACTCGCGTGTTTGTTTGCCTTTTATGCAAGTTTCACACAACTGAAAGTTGTCTAAATCAAGTGTAGGCAATCCTCGTATTAGGTTCTCTCGTTGGAGTTTTACTAGTGTAGAAATTCCAATATGTCCTAAACGTCTATGCCATAAATTTATGTTAGGTTCATTTGACATGAAACACTTAACCTTAGCGTCTACCATATCATCCATAGAAAGTGTAAAGATGTTTCCTTCCCATTTTCCTTTTAGCACTACTTCTCCATTTTTATTTATGATATTACAATAGGGATGAGTAAAGCACACATCGAAACCATTATCAATAAATTGTGAAATGATAAGAAGATTATAAGATAAGTTGCTTACCAAAAAGACGTTGGAAATTTGAAGGGTGCTTGAGTTTCCAATTGTACCTTTTCCGATGATCTTGCCTTCATTGTTGTCTCCAAAGGTCACGGATCTGCATTTTGTGATCTTCTTCAATTTAGTGAACAAGCTCGGGTCACCCATCATGTGCCTCGAGCAACAACTGTCAAGGAACCACTTGATAGATGTATCTTTTGATGTGTGGGTTCCCTGCAATGTACAAAAGTGATTTAGGTACCCTTTTAATTTTGGGTCCTTACGAGTTAGTTACTCAACTCTTAGTAAAATTACCTTTTGGTACCCATACTTGGGTGATCCTTCTCGGTCTAGCAAATGGCAAGAATGTAGATGAAGGTGCAATGTAGTAGACATGTGGTGAGTGCACTTTGGGCCTTTGGCCAAGAACTCCTTTATACGCATTATATGGAGGACGTTTTTGATATGTCCTTGTGTTATGTGCGTGGTGCGTGATCTAGATGGATGAAATGAATGTTGTGTATGCATTACTTGTTTCTTCTCATATCTTTATGGCACAACATTATATTGCGCATGATATGAAGAAGAAGTATAACGAGATGAAGGGAGAGGGGGTCTTTGCGTCATCTTAGATGCCGTATTTGCTTTTGGAGTGTCTACTTTCTTAGACAATATAAACTTGGTTGGTTTAATGGATACTTCATTTGTTTCAATGTATCCTAATCCCATTTTATCACTATCATACTTTTGTGATAAAATAATATGATCTAGCATGTAGATCCCGTATCAAATTGTTTCATCATTTTCTCTATGTCCGTATTTCTTGATTTCAAATTTGAAATCTCGGATTTTATTTCCTTATTTTGCGTGGTCAATGATGAAATTTCTATCTTTAATGCATTAATGATGCATGATGAGTCTTCTTTTGAATCGTTTAATTGAGCGACAAGATTCTCGTTAGAAGATTCTAACAGCTTCTTGTCTTCAATTAATCGCTTCTTTTCTTTCGCGAGAGTCTTAGTAAATTTATGCAATTCCAAGTACTGACTAAAAAGATCATCATAAGAAGGCTCAGAGTCAGAATCAGAGTCATATGATACCTCGTTTGATGCTTTGGACACAAAGCATACTTGTGCAGTCTCCTCTTCTATTTCAGTCTCAGAATCAGATGTATCACTCCAAGTGGAGGCCTTGAGAGCTCTTTTCCTTTGCTTAGGTTTTGAGACGAGTCTATTGTTGGTCCATTCCATGTCAGGGTATTTGTTTGTTTGCTTGTCCTTATTAGGACAGTCGTATGATAGATGTCCAAGTTTACTGCATTCGTAACATTTAACATCATTGTCATTTGTCTTGTTCTTATTTCTTTTAGTCGAGGTAGCCTTAGTTTTGTTTCTAAATGACTTTCTCATGAATTTTCTTAAGCCTTTAGCCAATAAAATTAAGTCATCGTTATCTGATTCAGAATCACTATCATCTACGTGATCGGAAGAAGTAGAGACGTATTCATTTGATTTAAATGCAATAGTCTTACCTTGTTTTGATGATGATTCCGATTTCCTTATGATGATTTTGTTCTCATATACCTTAAGTGATCCAATTAGTCCTCCATCTTAATCGATTTAGTTTCTTTGCTTTCTTCTATGGCCGTTACTTTAGGGTCCCACTCGGATGGAAAGCTTCGCAAGACCTTTTGTACCTTTTCCTGCATAGTAAAGGCTTTGACAAGAGACTCAAGAGAATTGTAAATGTTAGTCAAGCGAAGATACATATCAACGATAGATTCATTTGGCAATAATTTAAATGACTCGAGTGTGGATATAAGCATGTTGATCTTGGACTCTTTACTTGACTAGTGCCTTCATGTTTCATTTCAAGAATTCTCCACATTTATTGAGCACTAGAACAATTTGAAACATAGCTAGATTCACTTTTACTTAGTCCATTTAGAAGTAATTGCATAGCCCTAGCATTCATGCTCAGTCTCTTTTTATCATCACTAGTGTACTCTTGTCTACGCTTAACGGCATCTAGTGTGACTCCATCTACAGTGGATAATTTTGATGGAACAAATGGACCATCTTCTATAATTGACCAAAGATCAATATCAATTTTTATAAGGAAAAGTTTCATTCTTAGCTTCCATTGAATGAAAGACTCACCGTCAAAGAGAGGAGGCCTTTGACTAGACATACCTTCTTGCTCGGTTTTGAAGTTTGTGGTTGCCATCTCACTTAGATCATTGGATCCTTTAGTTGTGAGTGTTCCTGTGCTCTAATACCACTTGTAGGATCTGCAAGGCACCACTAGAAGGGGGGTTGAATAGTGGGTGCGGAAAATGTGGTTTTTAAAATTGTTTTAAACCTAAAACCCAACTTCTTAAAACAGTTTCTGTTTTAAGGACCTGTTTTGAAATGTTTTGAAAACTAGGTTACAGGTCTTCAAAAATTTTGAAATTTGGAGAGATTTTAGTCTCAGATGTTCTGAGTATCTCCTAAAAATTTCAGATTAAAATTCAACCTCTAACCCCTTTAAAAATCGTTGATGGTCAGATTGCGCAAATCTGCCAGAAACGGTAGTCTGACTTGAAAAATTAATTCCTATTTAACCGTGACTTTAAATGCTATGAAAATTAAATGCTTTGAAAATTTAATGACTAACCCCTTATTAGTTGTATTTAATTGGGTTGAAACAGTTTTGAAAATTTCTTTTGGGTGAATAGTCAAATACGTTCAAAGTCTCAACCTTTGCAAGCCTGAAAATCAGACTGCACTAGTTTCAGAACTTTGGGCGTTTGGATGACTTATACTTGTCCAAAAGGGCTGAAACTTGCATCAAAAGAACCTTAAGACGTGTGGCTATGGTTATAGAAATTTTTGTTATTTTTGAAATTCGTTTACTATTTTTAATAACGTGATTAAAAATAATACACAGTGCTAAAACTAAAAGTAAGTGCTGAAAGTAAATAACACCAGGAATTTTATACTGTTTCGGTTAAAACAACCTAATCCAGTCTTCGAGGACACCTTCCTCGCTTAACACTAATCACAAAACACAAAGAACACCTTATCACACAGTTTTGATGGAGTTACACACCAACTCCAACCCTTTACAAACCTTGTATGTGAATACAACGATCACGGACACCACCACATTGCAAGTACAAGATTGATCACACCTTGATCAATCTTTTTCAACAATAAAGAGAGTATGTGGTGGTCTATATGAAGCCTATTCAAATGTATGAATATGAGTACAATAGTCTTTTAGAGAGAAGAAAGAAAGAAAGAAAGAGTAGAAGAAGAGTGTGAAACATTTTTGCACTTTGAACTTGTAAGCTTTTTCTTGTCCTTTGTTTGCTATCTTCTTTCTTTTTTATCTCCATATGGCTGCCCCCCTTGAAGCTCATTCCTCTCTTGAAAATTATCTTCTAAGTCCTTGGAAGAGTGTATTGCATCATTTTGACATTTTTTTGCTTACTTGGCAACTCCTCATTGGATGATCATTAAGCTCTTGCTTACTTGGCACTCATTAATTGGATGGAGGTTGTCATCATTTGATGACTAGATAAATCTGAAAATAAACCTTAAAAAGCATGTGCCAATTAGCCATAAAATTATTTCCATAAAGCATATAATCATCCCACATAATTAGCAAGACGAATTTCTCCAACTTTCCATGCAAAAATCGGCCATTACACCTCTTTCACATGGTGAAGTTTTAGCATGTGTAACATTTGCATTTTATACAAAATGTTGTCAAGTTTTTTTTGATTTATTCCTTGAATATAAAAAAGAAATCAATCATCATTTAATAATAACATTCTTATCAATTTTGGAATAAAAATTGATCACCAATAGAGCCTAGAATTCGCCCAAGCACATTCCCACACATGCTAAACTTTTCAGCATGTGTGATATTCAAATATTTCACTTTATTTATTCCATAATATATTCAAAACACTTCCATACTATCTCTCAATTAATCCACATAATTCAAGATAGCAAAATATGACTCATTTAGTGTAGAAAATCGGCCTGCCATATACTACACATGCTGAATTTTCAGCATGTGTTACAAATGTGACAAGATTTGAAATGTTACCTTTTGTAGTTCCTTTCTTTATGTCACCAACATTGTATGCTTCATTCTTGGCCAATAAAGATGCCAACAAAGCTCCACATATTCTCCCACATGGCTGTCTAGGCGTGTGCAATAGTTTATACATGTGCTGAATTTTATTTTTACAAACTATGTAAAATAGTGCACATATAATTATACATACATGGTATATTCCAATCAGCCCTTAATTGATTTTTCTAGAACACTTTAGAATGTATGAAGTATGTAAAAATTGTCTAGATACATGTTATATATCATGTCAAAAATGTTCCATGTGTCGTGTACGTAGAAAATCGAATTTTCGACGTTTACCGATTACCCGATTTTTCTCTAATTAAATTCCAACTTTTTGCACATGTTATATATATTATGTTATACATAATATACTTAAATTAAAATTTAAAATTCAGCACTTAGGCTGATCTAAAGTGGCATCCAACCATGTGACAAAATTGAAATTGGAATATCCACAATTTGGCCTTAATTGAGGGTGATTTGTGTGTGCCAACATGGAATGATTTTATGGCTGCACATACCATGTAAGCCACGAAATTTGTGGCCATTTTTGACGTGTAGGGGCTGACCATCTATATATGGCAAGTACGTTAGCGAAGTTTCGGTATTCGCCCGATACGACAATTTTTGATTTAGAACCTTTTAACGTGTTGTAATAAATTTGTCATCACCATGACTTATATCATATGATATAAGACTTGAATATATTCATAAGTATGAGTTAAGTATAGTGGTGTGATGTTAACGTAGGTACGTAAAATATATAACGTGTCGATAGTACGTTGGAATATATGTGTATGTGCATTTTTCAAAAAATTTGAATACACACACACACACACACATATATATATATATATATATATATATATATATGTTGAAAATCGTGTGATATAAGGGAGTGGAGAACTTTCCTTTCTTCAACTTGTTGCCTTTGTGCCTTTTCCAAATATGGCTTTCTTTAATGAACTACTTAGTTTATTTAACTAAGTACTCCACTTCATGAACTAGTTTAGTTCATTAATGATGACACATGAAAATAGTTCAAACACAACAAATGCTTGACATTTGATGTAAGCTTTAACGCTTCATGGCTCGTTGTACGACAACATTATATATGAACTATATACGGCAAGTTTTATGCAAGAACGTGTCATAAAATATGTCATGCATTTCTTTGTAACACGTTATTTAAATAATGCATTTTGTAATAACTCGAACCCCTTTTTCTCTACACACATTGCATATACTGCTGCTGCATTTCATCAATCTGAGAAGTTAGAACACTTGTCAGGTTCGTTAAGTTCTTACGTAGTAGTGCCACTCGTTGGAATTGTTAGCCGTTGTATCCTGGGAGACATTTTCGATTTCCGGTTGGGCACAATATACCAGAGCAATACATCTTAAGGATAGAGTCCTGGACTCGCCTCGGTTTGCATGTTGAGCTCTTCTCTGTGTTGAGCTCATATCTGTGCTGAGCTCATCCCTGTGTTGAGCTCTTCCCTGTTTGAGCTCATCTCTGTAATGAGCTCATCTCTGTGTTAAGCTCATCCCTGTGTTGAGTTCTTCCCTGTTTGAGCTCTTCCATGTGTTGAGCTCATCACTTTGTTGAGCTCTTCTCTGTATTGAGCTCATGTCTGTGTTGAGCTCTTCCATGTGTTGAGCTCATCTCTGTGTTGAGGTCATCTCTGTGTTGAGCTCATCCCTGTGTTGAGCTCATCCCTGTGCTGAGCTCTTCTCTGAGTGCAGCTCATCCTGCATTAAGCTCTGCTCATCATGCGTTGAGCTCAGCTCTTCCTGCGTTGAGCTCTGCTCATCCTGCGTTTAGTTCTGCTCTTCATGCATTGAGCTCAGCTCATCCCTGTGTTGGCCTCAGCTCTTCCTGTGCTAGCCTTAGCCCTGCCTGTGCTGGCCTCAGCTCATCCCTGTGCTGGCCTCAGCTTTTCCCTGTGCTGTACAGAATGTCAGTTTCATTCTCTAATAAATCTGAGTTTGTATATGAGACAACAGTATATTAGACATGTATGTATATATATAATGTCACTATACAGTGTATATAGTGATTTACCGTTTGAGCTGCCTTCTTGTCAGCTACCTGCTGTAGATGCTTATAATGTTGCTTGCCAGTTACCCGTTGTAGCTGTTTATAATGCTGCTTGTCAGCCACTTACTATAGTTTTTCAGAAAACTACTTGATGTAACTTCTTACAAAACTACTTGCTACCTATTTAGAAGCAAACAACTCCAATTCTTAGAAATAGAGAAATGTTTTCATTTGTTTTCGTACCTAATTCCTGAAAATTACTCCATAATACAATGATAAATAAGATTATTTATCCTTCTGTTGTCACTTGTTTTTTGAGCTATTTTTTCGTTATTTTCATAACACTAGTTATCTTTTTGCCCGGAATTGCGCTTACTTCTTGCCGACCACAAACAGGCACCGCTTTCAGATGAATTGAATAATTTATGACCACTTTTCTCGCAAAAAATTAAAAAAAATTAGAAAATAATATTCGTTAGAATCGTTGAACATGCATGAACATCAATACCCGACCCAAGGAGGCACGTGGCCTTGAGATTTTCAAAGTTCAGCGTATTTTTGTCTCTAGCGCCTAGTACCTGGTTTTTTTGGGTTAATCACATTTTGTTCCTGTACTATACGTAATTAACCCTTTGCCTTCTTGAGGTTTGATATCATACCCTTAATCCCCTTAAACTGTTGGAATGATTTAGACAATGCCATTTCAGACAAAAATTCACCGGAAAAAGTGACATGCCAATTGTCCATGCCACGTGTTTTAAAAAAATTGCCACGTGGACACACCTACAACATCTGACATCCAAGCCCCATTTTTTTTAACCAAAGGTCCCATCTTTTTCAGAACCCTTGATTTCTTTCTTCCTGAAAAGGCGTTTGATCTTCCAGAACCCTTTGTGTTTCTTGACCTCAACACAGCTGCTGGAGCTCCTTAGCACAATCACATCATTGGACTTCTTGTCATCTTTTCTGGGCTTTTCATTTTCCATCAAAAATGAGATCCTCCCAACACTTCCAATGTCTGCAGTTACTGATGAATCACGATAGGAAGAGAAATCAGAGCAAGAACATGAAGAGAGTCTCTGTTCTCCACATTCTGAGCATACCAATTTCACCAATCTGTCTTTCAAACATTGTGCACAAATCCCGTTTGATGATAAAGTTGGATGTTTCTTGCATGGCACAAGGCTATAATCTGCAAAGTCATTTTCTTTATAATCATCAACAGCTTGTTGGATAAATATTAGACGTAATGTTTATCTTTAAGATTTATCCCGTGATTTATTAATTTAAATCACATATAGTGTGGATCACCATGTCATCTTATCTCCTAGACTTATATTTGACTACAACTCCTTGGTGGTAAGGGATTATCACCATACAGTAGAGTTTGTGATGGTACGGACTCTAATCAAGACAGGATTAGGGGGTCCCTAGCCTAGCCTATAAATAAGAGCCTATGGTTGTCCATCAAACCATCTCATTCAAGCCAAGAGGAACAAGGCTAGAAGACTACCCTAAGGACTACATCAACGCGAAGAAGGCTTCTACAAACGACAATGGCCAGAGGTAACTTTTATGCTTCCGCAATTTGTTTTGGCCTAACATTTGGTATCAGAGACACCTCTGAACATATCGTTTGTATTTGAAGAAAACTTTCTTCCGTACCCTTTAATGCAATTCGATCGTTTAAAGGTTACGTGATTATAGTTTTCGAGGCCTTCGATATTCAATCTTCGTGAGTCATTCTAGTATACGCATGATAATGACACACCATTGTATGCGTTTCCGTCAGAGCCTTGTTTTTTTTTTCATTAGTGTGCTGCAGAGACGTTTCTAATTTGCTGGAAAATTGAATTGAGAAAGATGTAGACATAAATGCTGAACATATAATTTTCCGTTCAGATTTTTTTTTGGAAATTGCCGATATGCAGATTGACTGTTGATATGCTTATGTGCACGAATAAAGGAACATGTATGTAGGCATGTGAATGTACTCATACGTCAGTGATGAAATATCGTTAATTGTTTTCGTTCTTTAATCATTTCTTGTTCCAACTCAGAGGCCTAAGATCAATCTAAGTAAATTGGAAATATTTTCTCTACCTTTGACTAGACGGTGTTAGCCACAATTATTATTCGATAAAAGTTAAATAATATGGCAATGTTGTAATATTACAAATGTAAAGTTGATTATTTGCTGCATACATGTCTTGATGGTAATCTATGATTACATATGGAATTTTCTCTGTTTGGAGTTGTCACCGTTACAAAAAAAAAAAAAAAAATTTGTGGCAAATGCAAAAGGTGAACTATTGAAAGTGTGATAAATACACCGTACACGTAATTTCTGTCTAGAAAGTCGGTACTTAAGCGGGACCGTCTGTGACCCCACCGCACGGCCTGAGACTTTACGTGGAATGGTAATACCTGTCTAGGAAATTGATTCATGATCTTTCCTGGGGTATTGCCGAATCGGTTCACTTCACATTTTCATTATGATTTCATCTTTTGTTGATGTCATATAAAGGATTTTTTGAGTTGATGACATATAAAGAATTATTTTCTTAATTTTAAGATTATTCACAGCATCTTAAAATTATACGGTGTGAAGAAAATAAAATGTCATCATAACTATTGTTTTTGATTAATAAGGTAATCACTCTACCCCACAGGGAAGTGGTTGCTTTATTGATCAAGAAAATTAAACATATAAATTTCCTATGCCCACAGGTACGGAAATATTTTGGTTGTTTAATTTTCATATCGTTTTTAAAGAATAACTATATAAATATGTTGATGGCATATAAAGAATTATTTTCTTAATTTTAAGATTAGCCACAACATCTTAAAATTATAAGGTATAAAGAAAATAAAATGTCATCAAACATATGGTTTTGATTAATAAGGTAGTCACTCTGCCCCACAGGGAAGTGGTTATTTTATTGATCAAGAAAATTAAACATAAACATTTCCTATGCCCACAGGTACGGAAATATTTTTGGTTGTTTAATTTTCATACCGTTTTGAGTATATTCTATACATTAGTGCGACCTCTACCCACAGGAAGGTTTAGAATATACTATTTGAATTAACTTGATTAATTCATTCTGGTTATACATGTTCATAGCATGTTCTTTGGTTATGCAGTTATTCCCACTACTGCTTTATTTGATTCTGCTAAAACTCCAATGTTGACTGGTGATAATTTTACTGAATGGAAGGATAATATCCTTTTGACGCTAGGGTGTATGGACTTAGACCTGGCAATCCGTGAGGAAAAACCACCAAATCCTACGGAATCAAGTACGCCATCTGAGAGGTCTAGTTACGAGCGTTGGTAGCGATCTAATCGCCTCAGCATGATGCTCATCAAGTCTCGTATAAGTCCAAGCATTAGGGGTTCTATCCCTAATCTTGATAATGTCAAAGCTTACATGAAAGCCATTGATGATCAATTTGTAAGCTCTGACAAGGCGGTAGCCAGCACCCTTATGAAGAGGCTTTCAAACATGACCCATGACAGAAGCCGTGGTGTGCGCGAGCACATCATGGAGATGAGGGACATTGTTGCTAAATTAAGCTCCCTAAAGGTTGAAATCTCGGAGTCATTCCTGGTGCATTTCATACTCAACTCTCTCCCTTCGGAGTTTACTCCATTTAAGATCTCATACAACACACATAAAGAAAACTGGTCAATTAATGAACTTCTGACCATGTGTGTTCAAGAGGAGCAGAGGTTGAAGAATGAGTCCATTGAGTCTGTGCATCTTGCGACTCATTTTAAGAGAAATGCAAAGAAGGGCAAATGTGTTCCAATGAAGAAAACCGGCAATAAAGACACATGTCGGTTTTGTAAGAAAAAGGGACACTGGAAGAAAGATTGCCTGAAATACAAGGGATGGCTGGAGAAGAAAGGTAATTTTTCCTTTGTGTGTCATGAATCTAATTTTACTGAGGTTTCTGATAATACATGGTGGATTGATTGTGGTTCTACAATTCACATTACGAAAACCATGCAGGGCTTTGTAAACTTGAGGAAGCCAAATGAAAGTGAGCAATGTATCTATTCTGGAAACCGGATGCGCTCTACTGTTGAAGGAGTGAGATCTTATAGGCTCATTTTGAAAACTAGTTTCAACTTGAGCTAGATCCCATTTACGAACATACTCTTTTAACAGAAACTGGTACAAAGCGTTGTATTATCAATGAGAACTCATCAAGTCTTTGGCATAAAAGATTGGGACATATCTCAATTGAAAGAATGAAAAGATTAGTGAATGAAGGAGTTTTACAAACTCTAGACTTCACTAATTTAGGTACTTGTGTGGGATGCATAAAGGGCAAGCAAACCAACAAGACCATTAAGGGTGCCAAAAGGAGTTCTCAACCTCTTGAAATCATACACACGGATATTTGTGGACCTTTTCATACACCTTGCTTGAATGGTCAGAAATACTTTATTTCATTTATCGACGACCATTCAAGGTTCATGTATCTCTATCTTCTATTTGAAAAATCTGAAGCACTTGATGCGTTCAAAATCTTCAAATTAGAAGTAGAGAAACAAAAGGAGAAGACAATCAAAATTGTCCGATCTAATAGAGGTGGTGAATATTATGGACGTTACACAGAGAAGGGGCAAATGATTGGTCCATTTGCCGAATTCCTTCAAAAGGAGGGTATTGTTGCTCAATACACCATGCCTGGCACACCACAACAAAATGGTGTTGCTGAAAGAAGGAATCAGACTCTTATGGACATGGTCAGGAGCATGATTAGCATAACGAATTTACCTATATCCTTTTGGAGTGAGGCTCTAAAAACCGCTGTGTATGTTTTAAATAGGATTCCATCTAAGGTCGTTCCTAAAACACCTTTCGAGTTGTGGAATGGTTGGAAACCAAGTTTAAAACATTTACACATATGGGGTTGTCCAGTTGAAGTTAGGGTATACAACCCAAGCATAAAGAAACTGGATGAACGAACGAAAAGCGGTTATTTTATTGGATATGCAGTTAACTCCAAAGGATATAGATTTTACTGTCCCTCACATACTCCTAAAGTGGTTGAAGCTAGAAATGCTAAGTTTCTAGAGGATCATGAAGTCAGTGGGAGTGATTCGAATCGAGAATTCAATTTTGAGGAAATAAGGGATACACATGTTGTACCTTTATATATGGACAATTCGGTTGCTATTCAACAAAATGAAGAGCCGCCAATTGTACAACCTCAAATTGAAGAATCACATCAAGAACAAACTGAACCCACTAATCCCACATCTACTGAACCAGTGGGAGTACGAAGATCCTCAAGAATTAAAAGACCAACAATTTCTAGCGATTATGTTGTATATCTTCAAGAGTCCGATTATGACATTGGACTAAATCATGACCCTATCTTGTTTTCACAAGCCATGAATTGTGACAAATCGTCACTATGGTATGATGCCATCAAAGAGGAGATGGAATCAATGGCTAAAAACAACGTCTGGGAACTTGTTCCGTTACCAAACAGAGCCTCTGTGGTGGGATGCAAATGGGTCTTTAAGACCAAAAGAGACTCGTTTGGTAACATTGAACGATATAAAGCCAGACTTGTAGCCAAAGGTTTCACTCAGAAAGAAGGCATTGATTACCATGAAACCTTCTCTCCAGTCTCAAAGAAGGATTCATTTCGGATAATCATGGCATTAGTAGCTCATTTTGATCTCGAGCTACATCAAATGGATGTGAAAACTGCATTTTTAAGTGGTGTTCTTGATGAAGAGGTATACATGCGTCAACCTGAAGGCTTTGTCAATTCTGATAATGATCAACTGGTTTGCAAATTAAATAAATCCATATATGGGCTTAAACAGGCTTCACGTCAATGGAACATCAGGTTTCATGAGGTAATCTCTTCATTCGGTTTCGTAGAGAACATTGTTGATCAATGTATATACCTCAAGACGAGTGGGGGCAAATACATTTTCTTAGTCCTATATGTGGATGATATTCTACTAGCAAGCAGTGATCTTGGGTTATTGCATGAGACTAAGCGATTTCTCGCTTTGAACTTTGATAAGAAGGATATAGGTGAAGCCTCTTATATATTTGGCATAGAGATTCACAGAGATAGAACAAGTAAAATACTTGGTCTTTCTCAGGAGGCCTACATCATCAAAGTACTTGAGAAATTTGCTATGCAGAATTATGCGTCTATTGCGTCACCTATTGTCAAGGGAGAAAAGAAGATTGAACATTATTGCTTCATTCATGATGGAAGCTAAGTTCATTGCGTGCTATGAAGCTACGTCATAGGCCTTATGGATGAGAAATTTCCTCAGTGGTCTAAAAGGTTGTCGATATTGTTAATAGACCCATAAAGATTTTTCTGCGACAATTCAGCTGCTGTGTTCTTTACGAAAAATAATAAAGGTGGGAGTCGCAGTAAACATATCGACATAAAGTATTTGAAGGTCAGAGATCATGTCAAACAAGGAGAAATAAAGATTGAACACATTAGTACGGAGTCAATGGTAGCTGATCCTATGACTAAAAAAAAAAAATTACCGGTTAAAGTTTTCAGGGATCATGCTGCTGATGTGGGACTTCTTAATTCTCCTTGATTTGTTGTACTTTGATCTTATTTTGTCTAGACATTTGTTGACTTTGAATATGCGCAATTAAAGTTGTAGGATCTATTTGATCCATGGACGAGGACCCATTTTGAGATGATTTATAGTAAATCATTCATTTTGTTTGATTGTTTGTATAATGCATGGTAATACTTGGAAGGGAGTGCTCGTTGTTTAATCTAAGAGCGCAACCGCCTTGATTCGTATGTGTTATATTTTCGATCGAGGTAGTCAAGTTGTTCGAGTGACATTTTTTGTTTTGGCCAAGTTAGTTAGTCACTTGTGTAGCGTTGTCTAGTGTTGACATTTGATCCAAGTGGGAGAATGTTGGATAAATATTAGACGTAATGTTTATCTTTAAGATTTATCCCGTGATTTATTAATTTAAATCACATATAGTGTGGATCACCATGTCATCTTATCTCCTAGACTTATATTTGACTACAACTCCTTGGTGGTAAGGGATTATCACCATACAGTAGAGTTTGTGATGGTACGGACTCTAATCAAGACAGGATTAGGGGGTCCCTAGCCTAGCCTATAAATAAGAGCCTATGGTTGTCCATCAAACCATCTCATTCAAGCCAAGAGGAACAAGGCTAGAAGACTACCCTAAGGACTACATCAACGCGAAGAAGGCTTCTACAAACGACAATGGCCAGAGGTAACTTTTATGCTTCCGCAATTTGTTTTGGCCTAACACAGCTTTGCCTCTTTCTTTCATGGATTTGATTTTAGTATAATACTGCAATTGGCAAAGTTGCAGAACCAAGAAAAGAGATTTCAAACAAAAATTGCTGTATGTAAAGGTGAAAACAATCTATGAGGGATTATAGGGAAAAAGAATAGAATGGAGGCCGGGGAGTTGAAATTTCACAGTTGCCTAATTCATAGGCCTGCTGAAAAGGTTAAAGGTTTTCTAAGTTGGTGTATAAAACCAGAAACAAGTGCTTGTTTGTCTCTTCTTTCAAATCAAATGAGAGAGGTGAGGTCTAGGACTCGTGCAGATCAGATATTTGTTGGGGATAAAAAAAAAGGATGAACGATTCTGAATGATGAGCCACATTATGTGCACAGTTATGGGGAAGAAGGTTGATAGTGGTTGGAAGGTTGATTGTCTGAACTTGGGAGAAGAAAATGAAGAAGATTTTTGACTCTACGTGGCAATTCTTTGAAACGCGTGACATGGGCAATTGTCATGTCACGTTTTTCCTGCGAATTTTTGTCTGAAATGGTATTATCCAAATCAGTCAATAGTTCAGGGAGTTAAAAGTGTGATATCAAACCTTAGGGTGGCAAAAGGTTAATTACGTATACTACAGGGACAAAAGGTGATTAAACCTTTTTTTATATATATTATTGTCGTAAGCTTTTTGTACTATATATAATAATTTTTGACTATGGTACTAAAAATTTGAAAACCATGTACGGGGAAATAAAGCTGGACATGGAAGAAGTTGACCGTAGTCAGCAATTGTTTATTCGGGATTTTCTTCTATTCAACATATGGATACAAATGAAACAAACGCTTTGTTAGCTCAGTCAGTATTTGGGGGTAAAAAAAAATTCTCAAAAAAAAAAAAAGGGTTTGTGAGGTAATCAGGTTTAGATTGATTTTTTTGTCGCCTAGTAGGGCTAGATAAAATTCAAGTTTTAAACTTGAATCGATTTGAATGTTTAGCAAGCCAACCCTAAGGATATCAATGCTTGTCCGTTAGCTCATAAGCATGTTCAAATTTATAATATGTATATGAAAATTATGCATAATTTAGCCTTATATTAGTATTTTCTTTTGATACATATAATAATTAAACATCCTAACTACAGTTATTTTTATGATAATAGTTTTTCATCCAAAAAACTAATAACGGCTCAATAATATCACCTAAAAATGCTTTTTCTACCTGATATGTGCAGATTTTAAAATAAAAACTATATTTATTTATGTTTGAATGAGTTCGAATACTGCTCAAACTAGATTGTAGTTCGAGGACACTCTAACTCACACCACAAAAAGAATTTCGTTTACCGACGAACTACGGTTCGTCGGTGTTGCGTCGGTACTTTGCGACGCATTTGCGATACACTAGTTTTCGTCGTTAATTGCGACGAAAATACGATGAAAGACATTGTCGCTAGCAGAAAAGTAGTCAGATTAATACGTTCGTCGGTGTTTTGTCGGTGGTGCGTCGCTATTTTGTATGTTTTATTCGTCGCTATGTAGTTTTTAGCCTTACGTCGCTATATCGTAGCTATTTTGTCGCTAAAATTCCAGAACAATGATAAAATAAATTCGTCGGTGAGTAGGTTCTTGGCGTTGTGTATCGTCGGTTTTTTTGTCAATGAAACCCGCATGTCGCAAACGTTTTGTTTTACTTTTCGTTCATATTCCGATTTGTCATTGTGTCGTCGCAGATTCGTCGAGGATTAAACACGTGTATTAATTAAGGAAAAAGAAAGCAGTGATTGGAAAAAAATTTTATTAATTTAATAATAAAAATTTTACATTATGAAACGAAAAATTAAAAAAAGAAATCTAAAAGAGAGGCGCAGAGGGGCCGTTCACTCTTCGTCATCGGAAGAAAGAGTGGCTGCCACATTATCTGCGAACTCTCTGAGGAGGCGCTTCAATTTGGAATATCTGAATTTCAACTTCCGCAGCCTTCTAGTCATGCTGTGCAGTTGTCTCGACTGCTGTTGCATGTTTGCTATCAGCATACGGTAGTCGATATCCTGTTCCGGCGTTTATTCTTGAGCATCCTCTCGCGGTAGTGGGCCATACACAGATACGGAACCCTCCCGCTCAACCGATGGTGGTTGGGGAGGAGGCCCTTGTGGCGGGGCACTGTTTGCCCCTCCACCACGCCTTGGGGTTCTTCTAAAACGACGCAGCATATTTTGATGTTTTATAACTTTGTATGTGTGTATATATATGTGCGGATGGGTGGGGTATAAATAGGTAACTTTAGCGACGGTATAGCGACGAACTTGCGACGCATTCTTCGACCGTTAACCAAGCTGGGAATATGTGCGGGTGTGACGTTTCGTGTGAATTAGCGACACACTTAGCGACGAATTAGCGACAAACTTTGTGCGGGCGGGACGATTCGTTCGAGTTAGCGACACTCTTAGCAACGAATTAGCGACGAAAACACGTTCTAATGAATGGGCTGCGGAATAGCGACGCCTTAGTGACGCTTTAGCGACGCCTTAGCGACGCTTTAGCGACGCAACATGAAATAGGTGTGACGGTTCGTTTGAGTTAGCGACACACTTAGCGACGAATTAGCGACGGAAACACATTCTAATGAACGGACACGGTGGCATAGCGACGCCGTAGCAACGCATTAGCGACACAACATGAAATAGGTGTGACGGTTCGTTTGAGTTAGCGACACACTTAGCGACGAATTAGCGACGTAAACACGTTCTAATGAACGGACACGGCGGCATAGCGACGCCGTAGCGACGCATTAGCGACGCAACATGAAATAGGTGTGAAGATAATATCGTAATATCGCACGTTGTAACCGTTGGGAACTGAACGGAATAGCGACGCAATAGCGACGCCATAGCGACGAAACGCGTCAATGGGGTGCAATAACGTCGTGCGTCGCTAGGGCGTCGGTAAAGCGTCGCTAATTTCCAATAAATTCGCGCATCATTAGCTCTCGTCGTTGTATTAAGTTTCGCGGATAATATGTTCTCGTCTCGTCGTTGTATTAAGTTTCGTCGATATGTTTAGTAGGTTCTCGTCTTAGTATTAAGTTTCGTCGGTATATAGTTCTTGTTTAGTCGGTCAATTAGTCGTCTCAAATTTTTCTGAGCCACATTTCGTTTGTATTTTAGCGTCGTCAAAATTCGTGAGAGATTAAACACGTGTTTAAATTAAGAAAACGAAAGCGATGATTAGAAAAATAAAACTTCATTAATATAAAATTATAAATTACAAAATATACTAGGACAATAATGGAAAAACTAATCTAAATGAATAACGGAGAGGAGCCATTCACTGTTCGTCATCCGAACAGAGAGTAGCAACACTCTCTGCGCACGCCTTCAAAAGGCGTCTCAGCTGTGCAGCTTTGGATTTAATCCGCATCTGCCTTGTGTCCAGGTATTGGAGACGCTCATCCTGGTACATAATATGCTCCCTCAGGTCATCCACTGTTTTCCGAAGTTCTTGTATTTCTTTATGGAGATCGCCAATTGGGGTGATTCTTGTGGTGGAGGAACCGCTGAAGAAGAGGGTTGTTGAATAGGCCGTCTTGCCGCTGAATGGCAAATACCACGTCGCGCTTGCACTTTAATACGAACCATATTTGGGTCTTTTTTTATGATTATAAAGGAGGTTGTTTTCTATGTAGTTGGGGGCACGGTCCATCCTGTTTATATAGGGAATTCAGCGACGACATAGCGACGAAAACGCGACGTACATGCATCGAAAGTGTAACAGTCGGGCTGTGCCGAATAGCGACAACGTAGCGATGAAACACATCGTATGCGTCGCTGTGCGTCGCTAAGTCGTCGGTGTTTGTGTTTCTTGGTCGTCGCTAAGTCGTCGCGTGGTCGTCGGTATTTGTGTTTGTTTGTTGCCGGGATTCGTGTCTCATGGTCGTCGCTTAGCATCGCTATATCGTCACTAATACGTCGGTAATATTGCAGGCTGGGAACCATAAAACGCAGCTTTCTTCTTCCACTCTTCTCCCATTTCAAACACAAAAATCATAACTTTTCTACGAAAATATAGAAGGAAGAAATCTTGTTGTGTGAAATTTTGATGTTTTCCACCACCGAGAAAAGATAGCTGTTGTTATTTTGAAGGTATAGCGAGAAAATGGATCCGAGGAGGAGCGATAGAAAGTGGATGTACAAGAGAGTAAACAGCGGGGAGTGGAGTTTTATATTTGTTGAAGGTCTCGAAGAATTTATGGATTTTGCGACGAGTAATGAAAGTGGAACGCAGATTAGATGTCCGTGTAAGAAAAGCAAGAACCGTAAATATATGCATCCGGGTGACGTGAGGGTTCACTTATTGAAACAAGGTTTCGTGCACAATTACCATACATGGTACTGCCACGGCGAATATGAGCGGGCGTCTACATCTGCAACTGTACACGTCGAAGGGGGACCCGGTCAGGTTGATGCCGAAGAAATAGGCGAGGGATCTCACAACCCATACGTGCAGATGGTGCAAGACGCAGCCGCCGGCGCATTTACGGGAGAGCAGTACTTACAAATGCAGGATCAGGATGAACAGCCGCATGTATTCGTGGAGGAAGATCCGAACCCTCAAGCGAGACAATTTTTTGAGATGCTAAATGCCGCCAACACGCCGCTGTATCCCGGTTGCGGTAGTCACACACAGATGTCCATGATCGGTCGGATGACGAGCATGAAGACGGAGCACCGCATGACGGAGAGATTGTACAATGGGATGTGTCAGCTGATGAGGCAATCTCTTCCCGAAGGGAAAACAATGGTCGACAGTTTTTATGCGACGAAGAAACAGCTGCAGGCGTTGGGACTGTCGGTTCAGAAGATCAAACGTACATCCTTCATAATGTAAGATAAAAGAACCAGCGGATACGTCATAAAATTTAAACCTTCATCGTAAATCATACAACCAGAAACTGTAGCGGAAATAAAAGGTATTTGTTCATCTAACCGACATAAGTTCTAGATCAACATAATAACAACGAGTTTCCAAACTTAAAGAAAGTAGTCCAGCATCTATCTATTCCCCTGTCCGTCATCCCATTGAGCCCACTCACCATCGTCCTCGATGAATATCAACTCATATTCAGGCTCACCTGAAAAAGGAATAGAGTAACTGTTCTTAGCGAAATTATCGCTAGCAAGTAACCCGTCTATACACCTTACGGAATCACACACGTCGAGTCACCAGTGTATAAAACATTGCCCAAAATATATGTGCTCGGGTTAACAAATAGCATCTTAATAAGAATTCCTCAAAACCGATAAAGCACATATATGTACACAGATACGGGAACCAACATGTATTAAAACAACGTATCACATAAGCAAATCATAGACTAACCACGTTTCTTGCATGTCAAGTCTTATGCTTCGTGTATCATGATGCATGTACTTCTTTAAAATCACACACAACACCCATGCATATGTCTTCGTTCATAAACATGTCATGCATGTCATTTCACAAAACATTTCATCACTTTACATATCATATTCTTCGCGTAGCAGAACTTTATACCCTGTGGGTGATCAGTCCACAGCAAACATAACTTTATACCTCGTGCTGAAAGGTCCACGGCCCCATAACATATAACTTTATACCCCGTGCTGAAAGGTCCACGGCCCCATTACATATATCATATATCCGTGCTGAAAGGTCCACGGCCTCATTACATATATCATATATCCGTGCTGAAAGGTCCACTGCCCCATTACATATATCATATATCCGTGCTGAAAGGTCCACGGCCCCATAAAATAACTTTATTTTCCGTGCTGATAGGTCTACGGCCCCATAAAATAACTTTATTTTCCGTGCTGATAGGTCCACGGCCCCATAAAATACTTTATACCCTGCTGTTGATTCACAGATCACGCTTTTATACCCTGCTTTCGCAGGCGTGACTTTTATACCCTGCGATCAACCAGCAGCCATCTTGTCTTTCGAAAACTTCAAACTTTTCTTGTAAACACATGTTCTTTCGCAAAACAATTCTCAAATCAAATGCAAGTGCCCATATCATGATGCAGAATGCTCATGTAACATCATATCAAACGTATAAACATGCACACACACTTTACATATCAAGTACAAAGTCATGAATCCCTATCACATTCCGCTCGTATCATTTCATGTCCCTTCGTATTACGAAATCGTCTCGAGTTCACACTTAACCTTGCTCGTTCATACTTCCTCAAACACACCCTTTTCGTACCATTTTGTGCTCATTCATATTGCTAACTCACTTTGGATTCATACCTAACTTTACTCATTCACACTTAACGTTTACTACTCAAATACGCCTCATTCATACCACTTCATGCCCTTTCGTATCACGAATCCTCTTCGAATTCATACTTAACCCTACTCATTCACACTTAATGTTTACAACTCTAGCACACTTTCAAACACTTTGTAATTCATGAACTATGGAAGATAATAAAGGTATCCCACACACTCATCTTACATATCAAGCATACGGTCTTGCACCTCAAACACTCCCTGTTTGTATCTTCCCAAGTCCGTTCGTCTCACTAATTCACTTGGGATTCAATCTTATTCTTACTTAGTCCATCTTACCATCTATTCCTCAATTACACCTCAAATACCCTTGCATTTTATGGTTCAAACAAAGTGTATAAAGTTGCTACACTTACATAGGGTGCCTAAAAGGTCAAAAAGACTTCCAGTATACTTGGAACGCCACATGAGGCGCCTAAAGTGACATAGAGCGCCTATACTAGGCGTTCGAAGTGTTCGGGGATGTGCCGTAGACATTGAACGCCTACATGAAGCGCCTAATGTGACATAGAGCGCTTTATGTAGGTGTTCGAAGTGTTCGGGGATGATTCAGGACGCATTGAACGCTACATTAGGCGCCTAATGTGACATAGAGCGCCTAATGTAGGTGTTCGAAGTGTTCTGACGATTCTAAACTGCAGTTTTTCTGTACGGGAAAGCTTCAGGACACATTGAACGCTACATTAGGCACCTAATGTGACATAGAGCGCCTAATGTAGGCGTTCGAAGTGTTCTGACGATGCCAAACTGCAGTTTTTCTGCAGTAACTTCCTCTCCAACACCCTCCTTCTTCAACCCTTTCATTTTCAACACTTAAAGATCCATCTTAACATCTAGATTCATCTTACTTAACACACATCTAAACATGAATTGATGCCTAGTCATGCCTAGCAATATCCACTCTAGCCTTCAATCATTCACAACCTTCAAAAGATCTCATCAACTTTCCCAACAAAACAAGACTACAGCAATGTCATCACTCATCTCTCAATTTCCTGCACTTACTCTCAACGTCTAAGTGTAGACAATCAACATAAGAGTAGAGCAAGACAATAAGCACGTCAAAATATACACTTTTATGGGCATGCTTGACAACAACAAAGCACCACACAACTATTTTCAGAACTATGGCCCAAAGAACAAGACTTTACACAATTATCAACAAGACTTACATATAACAAAGCATTTAAGATAGACAAGACAAGAATACTAATGTGTGATTCATGTTTTCTCTTTATAAGAACATAGGGCCTAAAGTATGAAAATTTACGTAAAGCATATAGAAAGATTACTTGCCTTGGTTTCTAGTTAATCTTACGGATTTACTGCAGAATTTCAGTGAAGATTGCACCTAAGTTGGCCTTCTTCCTTCCTTTTTCCTTCCTCTCTTCTTCTTCTTCCTCTCCTTTCCCCTTCTCTTTGCTCCTGCGGTTTTCCCCTCTTCTTTTTGATGGTATAACCGTCCCATAAGGCTGAGATGGGGAGTTATACTAAATTTTGGTAACTCCCCTATCTCCTAGTAGGGACTAGTTTAGTAATTTCCCTTAATTTTCCATTAATTCTACTTTTAACCCCTTCTTCTTATTTTCTGTATTTTAAGTAACTAAATTTCACAATCTACATCATTAATTAAGTTGCATTCAAGGTTGACCTAGAGTGTTGAATGTCGTGCTTAAAAGTCACGGGGTGTAACATTCCACCCCCCTTACAAAAAGTTTCGTCCTCGAAACTTACGTACCTTAGTCAAAGATTTGAGGGTACTTCTCCCGCATTTGTTCCTCGAGTTCCCAAGTGGCCTCACGTTTCGTGTGGTTGCTCCACTGGACTTTCACATAAGGGATCACTCGCTTCCTCAACACTTGATCCTTTCGATCCACAATTTTCACGGGTACCTCCTCATATGTAACATCGTCCTTGAGTTCCAACGGTTGAGCTTCAAGTACATGACTTGGATCCGCCACGTACTTCATTAATTGTGACACGTGGAACACATTGTGAACTTGCGCCAATACCGGAATTAATGCCAACCTATATGCCAAGGCTCCTACCTTCTCAAGTATTTCATAAGGACCAATAAAACGAGGGCTTAACTTGCCTTTTACTCCAAACCCCATGACGCCCTTCGTAGGTGATACCTTCAAATAAACTTTTTCACCCACATCAAATTCCAATGGTCGTCGTTTGGAATCTGTCCAACTCTTGCTGCGATCCTGAGCCGCCTTGAGTCTTTCCCAGATAACTTTCACCTTCTCTAACGTTTTCTCCAATAGTTCAGGTCCCGTGATAGTTCTCACACCCACTTCGTCCCAATAAACTGGGGACCTACACTTCCTTCCGTACAACGCCTCAAAAGGAGCCATGTCAATTGCGCTGTGATAACTATTGTTATAAGAAAATTCCATCATCTTTACCATTCCATCCCAACTCCCTTTAAAGTCCAACACGCAAGCCCTTAGCATATCTTCCAAGGTTTGAATAGTCCGCTCGGACTGTCCATCAGTTTGGGGATGATACGCCGTACTCAACCTTAATTCTGTACCCATGGCCTTCTAGAATGCTGTCTAAAACTTAGATGTGAACCGTGAATCTCGGTCGGACACTATACTTACTGGAACACCATGTAAGCTGACAATGTTGTCCATATCTAAACTTACCAACTTTCGAGAAATACTTCCCTTAAGACCGATAGAAAATGTGCAGATTGGTCGATCGATCTACGATCACCAAAATCATGTTATATCCACTTCTTGTTTTCGGTAATCAACCACAAAGTCCACAGTAATAAGTTCCTGTCTCTACCCTGGAAGCTCCAACGGTATCAATAATCCACTTGGTTCTTGGTGTTCAGTCTCAACTTACTGACACACCAGACCTCTCCCAATGAACTCCGCAATGTGTCTTTTCATCTTACACCACCAATAATATTGTTAGCGATCCTTGTACATTCTGGTGCTACCATGATTTATTGATAACCTTGAGCTGTAAGCCCCCTTGCAAAATTTCTTTTCTTAGCTCATCTAAATCATGTACACACATTGTTTCCTCTAACATAAGTTCCTGTCCACCTTGGTCTGAAATCCATCAATCTGACTATACCTCAGTTCCCCAGCAATATCACCCACAGTCTTATTTTTCTCTTTTGCGCTTCTGTCACACAATCCATCAAACTCAAGGTGACGGTCAATGTTGTGAAAACATTAACTATAGAATCAACCAAATCCAAGCTAAATTCTTCTATTTCCCACTCAAGTGGTGACTATCGCGCATAGTTAGATTTTCTGCTTAATACATTGGCCACTCTATTAGCTTTCCCTGGATGGTAATTAATGGTCAAGTCGTAGTCCTTTTATAGTTCCAACCGTCTTAGCTGTCTTATGTTTAGCTGTCTTGAGGCATACACGATAACTCGTTCGTGTTGCACCAAAACACAACCTACAAGTAAAGTATCAACTAAACTCAATTGGATGGAAATTCATCACTTACGCTACAGTTTACGTACCTAAACTGTTTTTTTTGACCCATCACTACATATCACAACCCATCAGTACCAGAAGGTTGAGCCAATACTGGAGCTATCATTAACCTCCTCTCACGCTCCGTGAAGCTTTTCTCGCATTATGCCGTCCACTCAAACTTGGACTTCTTTTGAGTAAAGCAATTGAGAAACATCACTATTGTCGAGAATCCCTCGACAAACTTCCTATAATAACTAGCTAGACCCAAGAAACGCTGACTTCGGTGTCATTCGTAGATCTAGACCACTTGGTAATCAGTTCAACTTCCTTCAATCAACAGCAATTCCCTTGAAAGGTTATACCATCCATCACAGAATTCTTAACTGTCACTTGTTTTAATCGATAGTCAATGTTGATGTGAAATCGTAATTTGATCTTGGACGCTTGGACACAGTATGAAATCTCCAACTATTCTGGTGAACCACAAAGGCGCTTAACAAATCCCTTTGCCACAAAAGAGGGGTTCACGCCGCTATTAAAAGTACATTGGTGAATATCTTGTTCACCAAAATTGTACCTCATACCACATCGACGACTTCCAAATATCCATGGCAATCATGACATTAACGCGGACATTCGTCCTCGGTTGCTGAGCAACTTCTCCTAGAGCATTCCTTCTCATCTCTGAGCAATCTCGAATAAGGTTTCCCACCTGTCCGCATCGATAACATGCTCTTTCCAACTTCCTACATTCGCCGACATGACCCTTATTGAAGTGCAGCAAACTCTTCCAACCTGCTGTACAACTAAATTCTGTTGTGGGGGTCTATGAAATTTTCTCAACCGAGCCTCTCTTCAGAACCTTGATCCAACGTCCTGGCCTGCCACCAACTCAAATCTCTTCTCTTAACCTCTTACCTTTGTCGGAGTATCCTGCATCGGCCTTTCTTGCCGCCACTCAGCGGAAATCACTCTCGACGTGAAAACATGCATCCATCATGTCCTCGTATGTTCTCATCCATGCGTTTACAATTGCTGACTGAATTCTTGAGTCCAAACCTCATTCGAATTTTGTCATCTTTAAGCGATTATCAGGCATAATCGCAGGAGCAACTTACCCAAAGCATGGACATGGTCGGCATACTCCGACATTATCATCCGACTCTGTTTTAGCCCGTCGAACGCCCTTATCTTGTCTAAGATCGCTGTCTTGGGCACGTAATACTTCAGAAAAGCATCACAAAGTTGTATCCAAGAGATCAATGGGGTCTGACAATTTAAATTATTATAGAAATTTAAATGATATACGCGCTCGCACACACCCAACCCAGATCATACTTAGACTCTAGAAAATCAGCACTTATAACTAAGGATCAACCTTAAGGGAGAATCATATCTTAGGTGTCTAAAAGATCATGAACCTAAGTTTCCGAGATAGATCTGAAGCCTTGGCTCTGATACCACCTGTAGCGCCCCGGCCCGATACCGTCATCGGAACCAGTGCACCTGCCGTAGCCTACTAGGAGAACTACGAAGCGTCAAGCAGATCAAACGTACATCCTTCATAATGTAAGATAAAAGAACCAGCGGAAACGTCATAAAATTTAAACCTTCATCGTAAATCATACAACCAGAAACTGTAGCGGAAATAAAAGGTATTTGTTCATCTAACCGACATAAGTTCTAGATCAACATAATAACAACGAGTTTCCAAACTTAAAGAAAGTAGTCCAGCATCTATCTATTCCCCTGTCCGTCATCCCATTGAGCCCACTCACCATCGTCCTCGATGAATATCAACTCATATTCAGGCTCACCTGAAAAAGGAATAGAGTAACTGTTCTTAGCGAAATTATCGCCAGCAAGTAACCCGTCTATACACCTTACGGAATCACACACGTCGAGTCACCAGTGTATAAAACATTGCCCAAAATATAGGTGCTCGGGTTAACAAATAGCATCTTAATAAGAATTCCTCAAAACCGATAAAGCACATATATGTACACAGATACGGGAACCAACATGTATTAAAACAACGTATCACATAAGCAAATCATAGACTAACCACGTTTCTTGCATGTCAAGTCTTATGCTTCGTGTATCATGATGCATGTACTTCTTTAAAATCACACACAACACCCATGCATATGTCTTCGTTCATAAACATGTCATGCATGTCATTTCACAAAACATTTCATCACTTTACATATCATATTCTTCGCGTAGCAGAACTTTATACCCTGTGGGTGATCAGTCCACAGCAAACATAACTTTATACCCCGTGCTGAAAGGTCCACAGCCCCATAATATAACTTTATACCCCGTGCTGAAAGGTCCACGGCCCCATTACATATATCATATATCCGTGCTGAAAGGTCCACGGCCTCATTACATATATCATATATCCGTGCTGAAAGGTCCACTGCCCCATTACATATATCATATATCCGTGCTGAAAGGTCCACGACCCCATAAAATAACTTTATTTTCCGTGCTGATAGGTCCACGGCCCCATAAAATAACTTTATTTTCCGTGCTGATAGGTCCACGGCCCCATAAAATACTTTATACCCTGCTGTTGATTCACAGATCACGCTTTTATACCCTGCTTTCGCAGGCGTGACTTTTATACCCTGCGATCAACCAGCAGCCATCTTGTCTTTCGAAAACTTCAAACTTTTCTTGTAAACACATGTTCTTTCGCAAAGCAATTCTCAAATCAAATGCAAGTGCCCATGTCATGATGCAGAATGCTCATGTAACATCATATCAAACGTATAAACATGCACACACACTTTACATATCAAGTACAAAGTCATGAATCCCTATCACATTCTGCTCGTATCATTTCATGTCCCTTCGTATTACGAAATCGTCTCGAGTTCACACTTAACCTTGCTCGTTCATACTTCCTCAAACACACCCTTTTCGTACCATTTTGTGCTCATTCATATTGCTAACTCACTTTGGATTCATACCTAACTTTACTCATTCACACTTAACGTTTACTACTCAAATACGCCTCATTCATACCACTTCATGCCCTTTCGTATCACGAATCCTCTTCGAATTCATACTTAACCCTACTCATTCACACTTAATGTTTACAACTCTAGCACACTTTCAAACACTTTGTAATTCATGAACTATGGAAGATAATAAAGGTATCCCACACACTCATCTTACATATCAAGCATACGGTCTTGCACCTCAAACACTCCCTGTTTGTATCTTCCCAAGTCCGTTCATCTCACTAATTCACTTGGGATTCAATCTTATTCTTACTTAGTCCATCTTACCATCTATTCCTCAATTACACCTCAAATACCCTTGCATTTTATGTTCAAACAAAGTGTATAAAGTTGCTACACTTACATAGGGTGCCTAAAGGGTCAAAAAGACTTCCAGTATACTTGGAACGCCACATGAGGCGCCTAAAGTGACATAGAGCGCCTATACTAGGCGTTCGAAGTGTTCGGGGATGTGCCGTAGACATTGAACGCCTACATGAAGCGCCTAATGTGACATAGAGCGCTTTATGTAGGTGTTCGAAGTGTTCGGGGATGATTCAGGACGCATTGAACGCTACATTAGGCGCCTAATGTGACATAGAGCGCCTAATGTAGGTGTTCGAAGTGTTCTGACGGTTCTAAACTGCAGTTTTTCTGTACGGGAAAGCTTCAGGACACATTGAACGCTGCATTAGGCGCCTAATGTGACATAGAGCGCCTAATGTAGGCGTTCGAAGTGTTCTGACGATGCCAAACTGCAGTTTTTCTGCAGTAACTTCCTCTCCAACACCCTCCTTCTTCAACCCTTTCATTTTCAACACTTAAAGATCCATCTTAACATCTAGATTTATCTTAATTAACACACATCTAAACATGAATTGATGCCTAGTCATGCCTAGCAATATCCACTCTAGCCTTCAATCATTCACAACCTTCAAAAGATCTCATCAACTTTCCCAACAAAACAAGACTACATCAATGTCATCACTCATCTCTCAATTTCCTGCACTTACTCTCAACGTCTAAGTGTAGACAATCAACATAAGAGTAGAGCAAGACAATAAGCACGTCAAAATATACACTTTTATGGGCATGCTTGACAACAACAAAGCACCACACAACTATTTTCAGAACTATGGCCCAAAGAACAAGACTTTACACAATTATCAACAAGACTTACATATAACAAAGCATTTAAGATAGGGGATGCAGGCTGGGTGGCTTGTGGGGTGGGGCTGGGTGTTTAGGGGATGGCTGTTGGCTGTTGGCGCGGGTGGGTTGGCGGCGCGGGGGGTGGCTGTTGGCACGGGTGGGGTTAAGGAAATAGGGGTGGTTTTGGCATGAAAAGGGCATACGGTGGAGAGGGCTAAGGAAATAGGGGTGGTTTTGGCATGAAACGATAAATTATGTGGCGGTGGGGCGGTTGGCGGGAGTGGGTGGGGCGGGGGTGGCTGTTGGCGGGAGTGGTCTGTGTGCGGGGTGGTTGTTGACGGGGGGTGGAGGGATTCAGGCTGGGTGGCTGTGGGTGGAGGCCGGGTGGGGCGGGGTGGCTATGCGTGAGGCTGGGTGGCTGTGGGTGGGGCCCGGGGTGGGGCGGGTTCGGCTGGATGGGGCGGCGGTGGGGCGGAGGTGTGATGGTTTATATATGTACTATATATACATATATATATATACATATATATATATACATATATATATATATATATATATATATATATGCATATATATATATATAATAATACATAGAAAAAATGGCTTCTTCTTCTCCCGGAAACTCGGACCTCCCCGCCGCCGCCGCTGCTACTGTGCGTACTTTTGCGTCGGTAGTGTCGGCTTCATCCTCCTCTGTTGCGCCAATTGCTCCAAAGTTAATATCAAAACACAAAGGCCATCCGCTGATTGCTTTTACAGACGATGAAATAGACGCTTTAGCCGCTCCATACCGATTAACGCTCGTTGGGACTTTTTGGTATGGCCGGCCGCCGTTGAAGATCATCCGTGATGTTTTTGATCGTATAGGATTTAAATCGGATGTCAAGATCACCCTTTTGGATCAGTCGCATATATTGCTGCGTTTTCTTCATGAACCGGATTACCTTCGTTGCTTTTACCGCCGTTCATGGACCATTGCCGGATGTTCAATGCGTGTCACTAAGTGGACCACCGATTTCGATCCCTCCTCCGACGCCCCCATTGTTCCAATCTGGATTGCCTTTCCAAATTTACCTGTTCATTACCATCAAAAGGAGGCACTTTTTGAAATTGCTCGTATTGTGGGACAACCCATCAAGCTTGATGTTGCCACTGCCGATGGACTCCGACCTTCGGTGGCTCGGGTTTGCGTGGAAGCGGATATTTCCATGGAGCTTCCTAAGAAATTCTTTTTGCAGGGGAAAAACAAAATTGTTTCCCAGCAAATCATTTACGAAGATCTCCCATCGTTCTGTTCAGAATGCCGCCGCTTAGGGCACTCGGTGGCTGCATGTGGCGGCGCTACACAAGAGCCTAGAGAAAAGCCGCCTAAACCTACCACTCGGTGGACACCAAAGAAAGTTCAAAAAGATGCCACCTTGCATCAGCCTAGTACGGATTTGGATACATCGCAGGCTGATACCCGCGAAAAAACTCTAGATTCTACTCAGCCGGACGAGATAGATGATGTCACCAGGAGCCGCAATCCGCCGGCTGCGGGAACATCGGTTTCAGGGGCACATCCGCCTGCCACTGTGTTGCTGCAAAATATGGATGCTTGCGCCCTCCCATCCTTCCCTAATGTGCTCAGTCACCCTAATTTGCATGAGATCCCATGCACGTCGATGCCGCATGAAAACGGTCCAGAGGATGACCCAGATATATGTCAAGTCTCAGATTCGGACGCAGACCATCTGGTCCACACGGTGGTACATAACGATGCAGCATCCAAATCCGCCTTTCAACAATTGATGATGGAAGCAGCTGACTCAATTACTCATCGTTTATCATCCAGACCGCCCCTCTCAAGTGATGAAGAGATTTTGCAATCTTATTTCGCTGGGCAAGCTCCTGACACTGAAGGTTTTATCCCGGTAGCCCCCAGACGCCGCCGTCGGCTTAAGACTGAGCTACCTCCGAGACCGCCATCCACGGTTGTTACACGCAGTGCTTCCCGTATGAGCTCCACGCCCCCAACAACCTCCTCATGAATGCGCTCACATGGAATGTCGGAGGTCTTAGAACCTCTTTCTCACGTTTGCAGGTTTTGTTGCGTAAGTTAAAGTTGGACATCTTAATAATCATTGAGCCGAAGCAACGTCCATCTAAGCTTGTTCATTATCGTTTGACAATGGGATTCTCTCAAGCAATTGACACGTGTCAAGGTAATATTTGGATTTTTTGGAATTCTTCGTTGTTGCAACTATTAGAGATTAATCACGGTACTCAGACTTCTTCGCTTACCTTTACTTATCGCCCAACACAAACAATCTTTGTATGGTCTGTGGTGTATGGAAGACATACAATATTAGATAGAAGACCACTTTGGGATGCCTTGCAGGATGTTAGCAACATCAATACAGTCCCATGGATCGTGGGAGGTGATTTCAACACCTTTCTGTCTTTAGATGAACACTCTGGACGATCATCACCACCACTTCGCACTTTATCGAATTTTCAGCATTGTGTGGATGTTTGTGGTTTGCAACAAATACCTTTTCAAGGATCGCCCTTTACTTGGTCTCGTGGGTCTGGCCAAGGGCGCATTATGCGACGACTGGACAGATATTTATGCTCAGTTTCTTTCTCCAATTTGTTCTCTGATATGGTGGTGCGTCACTTATCTCGGGCTACATCTGATCATGCGCCATTGTTTCTTACTTGCACCATCTCTTCTACACCGCCTATTGCTCCGTTCCGATATATCAATGCCTGATCTTTACATGCGGACTTTTTAGCTTTTGTAAAAGACATGTGGCAGCAATATCCAACTACTGGAGGCATGCGTGGCCTCTACTACAAGTTAAACAAACTCAAAAAAGAGCTCAAAAAATGGAATAAGCAAGTGTATGGTAACATCTTTGATAATGTGGCCCAGGCAGCAACTACTTATCAGCGTGCAGAAAAGGAATTTGATGCGGATCCTTCTTCTTCAAATCGCACTGCCCTATCTTTGGCACAAGCACGGCTTATACAAGCAACCAAAGCTCAAACATCTTATTGGGCTCAGAAATCACGTGTTAAATGGATTGCTGAGGGAGAGTCTAATACAGCATACTTTCATGCATTGGTAAAGGACAGGCATCGACGCCTTCACATCCGGGACATAAGAGATTCGTCGGGCATTGTTCTTTATGATAATGCGGCACTTGGAAATGAAGCTGTCACCCATTTTCAGACACTTTTCACGAAGGAGCCGGTTTATGGGGTTGATGATTTCCTGCGTCATATTCCTTCTCTTGTAACTCATGCTGATAATGAGATGTTAATGGCCATTCCGGATGCACAAGAAATAAGGTCTACCGTATGGAACTTAAGTCCCACCAGTGCCGCCGGACCCGATGGTTATAACGGTCATTTTTTCAGAACATGTTGGGAGATCATACACCTTGACGTTATTCTTGCGGTTCAAGAATTCTTTCTCGGAATTCCTCCACCACGGCAAATGCTATCCTCCGTGATTACATTAATCCCAAAAAAGACGTCTCCGGCAACATATACTGATTTTCGCCCCATTTGTCTATCTAACTTCATCAGCAAAGTTACCACTAGAATTATCGCCTCACGCTTGAATCACTTGCTGCCAAAAATTATATCCGCGGAGCAAATTGGGTTTTTAAAAGGCCATGACATAAGTGAGCATGTATTGTTGGCCAACGAGATGGTTCATTTGCTAGATCGACCTACACATAGTGGAAATGTCATGATCAAGCTTGATATGGCTAAAGCATTCGATCGTGTTGATTGGTCTTATTTAGAATCCATTCTAGCACGTTTTGGATTTGCGCCAAGGTTCATTCGTATCATACTGAACAATATGCAGCTGTCCAAGTTATCAATCAATGTCAATGGCACATCTTATGGTTTCTTCTCACCCACACGCGGAGTCAAACAAGGGGACCCTCTCTCCCCTCTTCTTTTTATAATTTGTTCAGAAGGCTTCAGCCGTGGCATAAACAGATTATTTTCAGCAAATGAATTACACGGGTTTGCGCTTGGCCGAGTCCCCCCTGTGTCTCATTTGGCATACGCGGATGATCTACTGATCTTTTTAAATGCATCAACATCTAATCTTCAGAAGTTTCAGTCTTTCTTACATGCTTATCAGCAATCTTCTGGACAACTAGTCAACTACTCAAAAAGCCAGATTGTTATGAGTTCTTATGTCACTTCACCACAGCAACAGAATGTAATCAGAGTTTTAGCCATGCAGCCGTCAACATTGCCCATTAAATACCTGGGCTCTTACTTATATCGGGGAATTAATAGGGCACATTATTGCGTATCTTTGCTTCAGCATTTCGATGCGAAGCTTACTGGTTGGGCCAGTCGACTCCTCTCTTCTGGCAGCCGTCTGTTATTGTTGCAAACTGTGTTGACTGCAATGCCGCTGCACTATCTTGCTGCTGCCCGCCTACCTAAAAGTGTCATAACTGCTATCAATAGAAAGATGACAACCTTTTTATGGGGCGCAAAATATACATGGTCTGCTATACATAATTTATGCTATCCAGAAAGCGAAGGAGGCTGGGGAATCCGCAGTTTAGAACACATCCAGTGGGCTTATGACTGCAAACTATGGTGGTCATATCACACAACGAATTCCATTTGGTCACAGTACATGCATTCTCGTTACGGCTTGCGTTCTGATTATATTCCCCGTATTTATGATTCCCCCAGTTGGAAAAGAATATGCTCCGTTCACAAATTATGTCTGCAGCTCACAATAGACTTTCCTACACCGTTGTGGCGCTCTAGTCCCTCTGGTACATTTCGCCTGCGTTTAGCATATGACGATGTGCGGCCACATCGCGCCCAGTTGCTATCGCACAAGTTTATTTGGTGGAGAGGTATTCCAAATACAATTAGTATATTTCTCTGGTGATTATTACACTCTGCATTGCCGTTTGAAGACAATCTCCGCCATTTCTCTATCAACTGTCCAATTATCTGTCCATTCTGTCGGAGTGCATCGGCAACACTAAATCATATTTTTCTCACTTGTTCCGTCGTAAAGCAGTTTTGGCTGAATCTCTCTTGGGTGCTGGATGGCCCTGCAATGCAGCAACAGAATATTCGTCCGCACCTTCTGCAGTGGTGGTTAACATCATCGACATAGACTCTTAAAGGCAATTTTCGGGTAGTTGGGCCTATACTGCTCTGCTGGAACATATGGAAGCTATATACCAATCACACCTATGGTGATGGTGATCTGCCTGTCACAAAAATTTCTTAGCTTACACGGCAGGCATGCTATGATTGGTCTTCGTCACTCTCGGGATCTACTTTGGCTCAATATGTTCCATCCCTCATACAGGCTGGCTTCTCTCCAATACTTCGCTCCAAGCACATTACACCTTTAAAATGGCAGCTTCCTCCATCTGGCAAACTGAAACTGAATGTTGATGCTTCAGCTGGGCAATCATTCGCCACTGCTGGCTCTATCCTGCGTGACTCAAGTGGACGCATGATAGCTGCTCTCTCATTCAGACTTCCGCTATTGTCTCCACTGCGGGCAGAGTTGCATGCTGTTGTTTATAGCATATTGTTCTTTGGCCTCCTTCACAGACACTTGCTAATTGAAACTGACTGCAGCCAGTTGCTGCTACTGTCCAGTTCTCATTTACGACACTTACCAGAATACGCACGTCTCCAGGAATTGTTGGCTCTTACACACAGTACCATCTCATATACGCCTCGCGAAACAAACATGGTGGCCCATTATTTGAGTCACTATGCTCGCATGCATCCACTTCCTCAACGTTTCAATTCGGCAGATCAATTACCCTTCACGGCTCGTGGGCATTATTATACTGATGGAGTCATTCATGTGCTCAGAACATAACAAAGGGGCCAACACAGTCTCTCTCGTTGCCTGCATTGTTATTATGCAGGCAACTCCGGTATGCGATGCCATTACTCTTTCGTTTTGCTTTCTTACGATTCATTGGAGAATTGCCTTGCATTGTTATCAGTTGCCCGTAGTCTCTGAACCATGGGCAACTTTGGTGCGTGTTTGGAGACACTGCTTCACTTTTACTTGCGCTATTTCTTCGCTATATACTTACACTTTTCTTGCTGTTTTGTGCCGAGGAACACTGCTCACGCTATCTTGGTTAAGGAGACGGGAATCCAAATTACTACATCAACAGTGGCTTCAAAGGGGAGATTCAACGAATCTTAGGCTGGACCTAATCAATCGCTCCACACATTCATCGCCATCAACTATATTTGCATTACAATACACATTCACTATGTATCAATGTTTACGGACCAATTATATAAATATGTACGCTTTTTCCTTCGCCAAGGTTTTATCCACAAGGGTGCTTTTACTTGGCAAGGTTTTAATGCGGCATATCATATATAATTGGCAAACGTACCCTATATCGGCTGTTGTCTATTCGGTTTTGATTCATATACTTTATGTAATATGGTCACCTCCGCCATAAGTGAGGCTTGATTCTTAATAAAAAGATCGCTTTTATTTAAAAAACATATATATATATATACATATATATATATATATATACATATATATATATACATGTATATATATATATATGTATATATATATATACACATATATATATATATATTCGGCCATTAAGTAATTTTTGGCTTAATTGACTTTAATTTTATCAATTAGTAGAAATGTGGTGTGCTTGGCTAATGAATGATGCATGTACAAACTGTTTCGTAAGAGGTTTGCATATGATTTTCGGTATGATACTTGTTCAAGGTGTTTACTACGCTCGAGAGCTGGACATACATTTGTCTTTGGAGAGGCCATTAAGGCCGGGAAACCTCCGATAAACGAATAGGTCATGCCGAAATTTTCAAAATTATTAATATCTTGCATTAAATGTATGCAAACACTTGTCATTTTTGGACATATTATTTGTCTGGCCAACCGGTGTTCTAAACTCGTTGAATGTGCCTTTTAAATTTTTCACCCTTGTAGATCTGATGGCTAGTGAGGGTTTTCCGACTCGATCTACACATGACATGTCAGGAGAGTTTGATAGGTTCCTCTCTCAGCATGAGCAGCTTGGGTCGGTTTCGACCGCAGCTCTTGCTGCGGACGCAGACCTTTTAGGGTCTGCCGAGAGGTCCGCACCCCCCCCGGTCTACACCGCCACCCACACCCACCGGTTCAGCACCTCATCCGGCGTCTGATGCGGCATCGGACGATGGTGTCATACAAGGGCGTCGTGCCCTCCCTTGGTCATATGATACCCATACGTAAGTAATAATTTCTTTTTTTAACACGTTTTCAAATATATTTCACGCGTTATTTTTTCTTAACAACTTCACCTCTTTCAGGTTTGCAGCGGACTCGGGCCAGATTTCTGGTTGCATCACTCGGTCCTTCCACCTGAGGCAGGACCCAGCTGGATACCGCTGGTCCCTTGTCACCATGCAGACACGTAGATTCTACTGGGATGAGTTTCAGGTATTCAAATTTGGTGAATTTCACTTTTTGATACGTAATCGATCATTACTTTTCTAACCATGTTTTTACTTTTCCTCCGTATAATAATTGCAGAAGGCGTACAGCTGGCCAGCTGACATCGCCCACGACGTGGAGCAGGCCTGGCGGAATAGGGCCGCCACACGCTACAGGGACTTCATCAACTCGCACAAGACCAAGTGGGAGCGTGACCCCAATTATGCTAGGCCTGCCCACATATCCGAGGCCACCTGGGCGGGGTGGATAGCAGGTTGGATGGACCCTGCTACCCAAGCCCGCAGCGCCCGGAACACGGCGAACCGGCGCAGCGGCAATGTACAGGGCCCAGCACCTGCCACACACTCAGGTGGGTCGGTTTTCTACGCCACCACGATGCGTTCTATGGTAATTATTTTAATATTGGATTATTTAGATTCATTGCTTTCATTGAATTATTTAGATTCATTGACTTAAGTGGATTATTTACATTCATTGACTTAAGTGGATTATTTATATTCATTGATTTCTTATGTTGCGCTGTTGTTTTTTTGGTATTCGTATATGGTTAATTTAAGTAGTATATGTTTTCATTTGCCTTTTTCTTTTTATTTTTGCTTTGACTTGGGAGAGGCCTTTAAGGCCGAGATACCTCCAATAAACGAATAGGTCATGCCGAAATTTTTAAAATTATGGATTTCACTAACATATTTTATTTCATTCTTAAAGTAGGAGGAGACGGGGGAGGGGCCAGCCTCCTACGATCTCTTCTACATGACGCATCGGAAGAAAGTCTCCGACAGAACGGAGGACTGGATCACGGCGAAGGCGCGCGACATCAGTGTAAGTAGACTACGATATCATTTGTTTTTTCCTTAGTTTGTTTTATTTTATTGCTAAACCCTAAACCCTAACAATTCTTATTCTCATTTCAGGACGAGTACAACAGACTACTCGTACTTAGGGGAGAAGAGGCCGACAAGAACCGCGCTTATTGGAATGCGGTTCGGACCGTCGGCCCTCAGAATAAGAAGAAGAGGGAGGTGTACGGGGTCGGATCAGCAGCGCCGCGATTCTTTCCCGAAGTTCTGCATGTAGGTGCTTCCTCTGAGGCCAGCACCTCCGCGCCTTCTACGGCCCCAGAGAGTCTTTCGCGCCTGGAATCAGAGCATGCGGCGCTGCAGCATGAGGTGGAGACCATCAGGGCGCAGCATGAGGAGAGCGTACGAGCACTGCGGTCGCAGCTGACTCAGACCCAGCAGGAGCTGCAGCAGTCGCTTCAGCAGGCGATTCAGCAGGTGCTTGAGCATGCGCAGCAGCAGACGATGCAGGTGCAGCAGCATACGATGCAGGTGCAGCAGCAGACGATGCAGGTGCAGGAGCAGACGAACCAGCAAATCTCGCAGCTATCGCATCTCATCATCTCTATGATTTCCAGCTCCTCACAGTCTCAGCCTCCCCCTGATGGTCACTCTTCTCCGCATGATCCCCCTCCATCTTCCTCTGCATAGTATTTCATTTTTTGATTTTTCGTACAGTCTATTTCGTTTATTATATTGAGATATTCTTTGTACTTTTATATTTTATATGACATTTATACGGATTCTATTTCGTTTGTGTTGTTTACGAACTTCAATACGCAAGTACTGTATTTCGGTATAACATTCGTACAAATGATTTAATATACAAAATATTTTTATTATTATAAAAATTTAATAATAATAAAAACTATTTAATTAATAATATATTGTATTATTTATGAATTAAAAATATTTAATATTAAATATTAAATTATAAAATAGCGATGAACCTGCGACGAAAACGAAATGTCGCAGACCGGAAATAAAAAATCAAAAATTTAAAAATAGCGACGAAAAAATATACCGACGAAACTTTGCGACGACAAAATATGTCGCAGAAAGGAAATAAAAAAATAAAAAATTATAAAATAGCGACGAAAACATACACCGACGAAACAACGACGGCAGTATCTGGTCGCAGAACTGACAGTTTTTCGTCGCAATTGTGCGACGCAACAC
>AP025063.1:10259057-10318274 GCA_036186865.1 Eustoma russellianum
GTCCCAATATAGCGACGCTTCACCGACGAAATTCACTTTGCGACAAGCCGTATCGCGACCAACTTTTTTCGTCGCTATTTCGTCGCTAATTGTCTGTAACGACGACATAAAGACGACTTTTGTCTGTCGCTATATGTCTTTTTTTTGTGGTGTCAAGCCTAAGGTCGAATAGCATTTAAAAATTATACTCGAATTCGGATTTAAAAAAATTAAAAAAAAATACTCTATTAATAAGTTAATATTCAACACGGTTCGGATCGTTTGTATTCTTAATTCACGAGAAGGGTGATAGGAGGATACAACGGGTGAGTATGATATTTATCTCACTCTTTCTCTTTTCCTTTCTTCTATCTATCATTTTGAAGGCTTTAACTTAAGGAAAAACCTTGTTCATTCACGCCGCCTTATAACATCGGCTGTGTTACCAGATATTCTACTATTTTTTCGGAGACATTTACTGCCGACTATTCTTTCTTTTTGACTTTCACAAGCTAACCACATCATAAATGAGAGTACCGCCTGTACGTTTTTTTTTTCTCTTTTCCCCTTGGAAATGTCATTGTACTCGTGACACTCATACTAACTTGTTTTCCTTTATAATTTTGGAATCATAAACTTTTTGTTAAGTCTAATAGAGATTTTAATTATTACTCTTTTATCATTGAACCATACATGGGTAATCATGAATTAATGATATATATGTGTATGTGTTTATGGTTAAACATCAAGTATATCATTAAATAATTTTCCTTGAGAAACTGTTAAAAACAAGGAGAATAACTTGTAGCTTGAGGTGTGGAAGCAACTTTCATAACATGCAATATTGTTTGGCATATTGTCTATATCAGAGGTCAGAACAAGTCTAGGTTGTTTATATGACACGAACGTTTGGATTGCTAGAGAAACATCCAGGTCCGGGGTCCATGTCAGACGATTGAACATATAGTTTTCCTGTGTGAGTGCAAATCCATGTGGTGACGTTAAAAATTGGGGTTCCAAGTGTAGGACCAAAAATTGGAGGTTGTTAGGCAGATCAAGTAACTCATAAATAAGCACAATAAAATGAGAGAAAGGCTTACTACCATTGTTGCATAAAGGAATATGTTTTTAGAAATAAATCATATCAGTTAGTGCATCATATATTTTATTAGCAGTTTTAGAATTCATTATGCATACTACATATTGGACAACTCATCGTTCGGAGGAAATAAATGACTAAAAAAGTCACGGAGATTTTATAAAAGGCGGATGGAGAACAGGACAAAAATGTAAGCAAGAGATGGAGAAGCTTCTAATGTTTTCATCCTAATGGTCCTTTTTTTTGTCTTGGAACTTTTCACTTTAGCTTTGTGTACTTTCGTTGCATAAAACAAACGATTTTTAGCAAATAATTATATGAGTTAGTGCATCACATATTATATTGAGAAACTTAAGTTAAAATGCCTTCATGCAAATGGCATTTCATGTGTTGGATCTTCTCACATTCATTGTGTACCTTTTCCTTATGGTGACACTTGCCGTCTCGTGACGAACCCTTTGTACTTCCTAGAGTCTTGACAAACGTCATAAGCTAAGTTTGGCTTGCGACATGTGATACTTACATGCTTCCAAAAACTTCTTGCCTCGATGATATCAGGTTCCTTATGATCATATACCTCTCTTTGACAATGGTAAAATACGAGAACGAACTCTAAAATACGTGATCAAGGATTCAGTTTTTAAACAAAAGCTTAGTAATTTTTTGGCTATAAATGACCGAACTCTATATTGCGACACCAACTGGTCGGTGTCAAGGCCAGACTCTTATTTAGAAGATGATCGTATTTGCAAGTTTCCAAGTCCTTCATTTGATTGGTCTAGTGAGGCTGACAACACTATCCCCTGATTTTGGGACAGTCTAGCCTGATTGATACAAAGGTTGAGTGTAGTTTTTTTTGGGAATAATTCAAGTAAGACAAAATCGACTTCTGTACTGTGTGCTTGTGAAATAAAGCAACAGCCGACCTACGAAGCTCATCTCAAGTTTGACCGATCAGTCAGGTCTAAAAAGTCCGAGCAGCGTAATCAAATTTGCATTCTGGATAGATGGCCGACCTGCCGATCTCAGCACCTCAGCACAGCAGAACAAAAGTGATGTGCTATAGCCGCTTCAGCCGAGCTCAACACGTCAGCAGAGCTCAGCTCGGCAACACTACACAATAACAGTGATGTACCATCACTCGATCATCCAAGCTCAGCACACAGCAGAGCTCAGTACGGCAACCAGTCAGCAGCTCTGATAAGCAGAAATTCGAGGCGAGTCCAGGACTCTATCCTCTAGACGTATTGCTCCAGTATACTGCGCCCAACCAGAGGAAGCAATTGTCTCCCAGGATATAACCAAATCAGTTCAGAAGAGCGGCACTGCAGCGTATGAACTCAACGAACCTGTAAGATGTCCTGACTTCTCAGATGACTTGAAATGCAAAGGATGTTTTATATATGCGGGAGGATGATTATACAGAGAGACAGATAGCAGAGAGAGGGGAATAAGTTGATAGGCTTTTGGATTTTTTCCTGAGTGATCACAGAGATCAGCTCGACCTTTATTTATAGGGAAAATCTGATGTCAATTTGTTACAGCCAGTTCAATCACAGCCGTAGGATCAAATACCTGTATGTCAAGAACCCTTGGATCAGATAACCGCATCAGGTCAGCCCACAGCCATTGGATCCGATAACTGTTCAATTTGAGCCTTTCGATCATAACAGTTTCATGTCCGGTCAGCACGATTAAAGTTCAAAAACTTTTCAAAACTTAACCTTAACCGATGCAACAACCTGGACAAATTTAAACTCAAACAAACTTCTCCCCAGCCGATAAGATCCGACCCGCTGCTTCCTGGATCCGGCCTACGGCCTGCAGGTTGGCCCGCAGTGTATGCAGCACAGAACCTGAGCCTGAGCATGAGCCCATCAGGCTCGCAGTCAGCGTTTGGGATCACTTGCCGAGCTAAACTGAATTTTTCCCTATTTTAAGTATTAATTTCTCATTTACCCGGTATCGTAATTGAGTGATTCAAAAGGCTAACATTATCTAATCATTACATAGATAATTAAGGACTCTTTAGGTTTGAACTCATCACTAGTGAAAATTAATCATAATTCAGCTCAAAATACGTTGCTAACCACAGTTTGCAACTTGACCAATTTCTTCTAATTTTCTCCAACAGTTTTTTCTGATTAAGATACTCATATACCATGATAGTATGTTGAATATAAAGGTAAAGTGATAATATGCTTAAACTGTTGTTTGTCCTTGTGTGATAAAAGCATGTTAAAACCAATAGTTTAAGCCTTTCTCGTTTTCTCTCTATGCATATACATGCATAATTATGCTCTTAGAATGTTAATAAGTGTATAATAAACAAACTTGCCAAAGTTGAACAGTATCCTTTTTAGTTGAAAGACCAATAAAATTAGCAAGAAGGTTAGACCAACCTCATGTGAAGTTGAGATTACTTGCACGTAGTGAAGATAATGTACTAAAAGAAATCTGACAAGATAAGTATGCAGCAGGGTTGACTTCTTGTAGTACAGAATTCATAAATATTTCAAATAATACTTTTTCAATTAAATGAAGGGATGCAATGGTGTATTTTTCAAGCAGCAGGATAGTAAGGATGTATTTTTAAACATCAAGGGGTGTATTAGTGATTATGCCAAATATGAAGAGTGCAAAAGGTAATTATCCCTTATTTTTTTTATTAGTCCAGCTTTAGACTTCTCTAGTTTAAAATTGACCTAAACAATCCACAAAATTTCGGGTTAAAATGTATAAGGGATTTCATGTCAAATTTCAACAACATATTCGGTCATTAGACGAAAAATCTGTATTTTCTGTGTAGTCGGAAACTATATGAACAATAAAAATTGAATTTTGAAATAGGTCTCTTTCATGGTTAATCAAACTACATTTGGGGCGGGGGTGGCGTGGGGTTGGGGGAGGGGGCTGCTGCTGCTGTCATATGTATGTGCAGAAAGATACTCTGTAATCAGGTCATTCAACCCATAAAACTAGTTCTTTTGGCCTCCACTTGAATATTGAATCTAAGGACGATTCTATCATCTTATGCCGAGTAGAAGATTCATAAAAAAAATAAATAAATAAATTCCAACACGTGAAGTCACGATCAACATTTGGTCTTGATGAGCTGGGTGAATAACTTTTTGGACTTAATTTATCTACAAATTGGATTATTGTGCTGGAAAAGATGAGAAAGATATGTAACCAAATAAAAAGAAATAAAATAAATAAATAATAGGAATAGTTGATACGTTATAAATGTTAATGTTTCTAAAACCAAATTGTCTTTATCAATTGAACAAGGTAGTCTACGCGACAAATTTCTTCTATAGTATAACGTTTTTTTGTTATAATTTGATTGATGGGAATGAATTTGTGCAACGACGGGATGAATAGACGAGGAAGAAAACAAAAGAAGATCAAGAAATTCTGCAGGTTTCTTCAAAAGCCTTTACAAAATTATCTTCAAAAACTCTGTTCAAATCTTAGGATTTTTATATTTATTATTTATATCTTTCACAAAAAAAGAAGTTAATTTAACACCTCTCTATAAGATTTAACTTTTAAAATTAGTTTACAACCATTCATGGTTCAAAGGAGGCGTTTTAAGTTGCAAAAAGTTGCATCAGTTTAGAAAAAGACACCAAAAAATTATGATGTTGTGTAGCCGACTGAACTCGAGCTTTTACACCGAACTCATAATTTGAAATATTTGAATGTTTCAACTCAACATTTAAGACCAAAATGAAGAACCAACATTCAGCAAACCTTATTGCTCGAACATCTGATGCGGCATTCAATCAGGAAGTAAAAATTTCAGAACAAGACCGAAGTTAGATACCGAACTCAGAATTCATCACCAAATGTTCGGTCTGTGATGTCGAACTCAGAATTCGAAGTACGGTTACGTAACACACTCAGAATTCAGAGTACGGTTACATAGCGAATTCAAGATTTAAAGTATGGTCGCACCTGATCCAATCCAAATTTAACTGATTTCTTCCATCAAACCTCTTGCATGATTTTACATAAATTTGGATCATATTTCTAAAGCACTTTAATGTGCTTTTTGAAACAATCCCCTTTCTTATTCAAATTTACAGAAGAACATCCACAAACAACCATAAACTAGCCTCTCTGTTATTAAATAAAGAGCATTGACACATAATGGACGATTACTTTCGCCTTGAATCGCCACTTTGCATCAATTGAAGTATATAAACTGAAATAAGATAACATAGACATCTTGAATCATATTTCTCTATTGTTTATATGAACAATCAAAAGACATGTTTTTGTCTACTCCGTACAAGTTTGTGGTTTAGTGCAAATTCGGCCACGCACCTGTCCCAGGTACTCATAAGCACTCTATTGTGTTATTCCAAATTCTCGTAGGAAGAGGCACCACCTCTGCACTTACATAGATGAAATTAATCAAGCGAGAACTATTCACACCACTGTGAACATGTCTATAAATTTCATCAAGAAACTCTGAAAATCTCACCCTCATAAACTTGTAGCAAGCACTATCTGCACCAACATAATAGGGAGGGAGAAGTTTGATAGTGCTTATTAGAATCTTGTATGACTCTCTCTTACTTAATGAACCTCGTGTATAGAATCTCTGCTAATAAAGCTTAGATTGCCATCATAGAAAGCTCAAATCATAGTGGATAATCCAATTCCCCTCGATGTGACAAGAACTAAGTTACACTTTTTAAACTGGGCCACTCTCATATAACTTCATGCTGTCTGTGGTTAACCTCAAAGAAACTTATGAGCAATTTCCGATGTTATATCATTCATCAAGTGCTACACCTTTTCAAGTCTTTGCATTTCAGTGATTCCTGTTATTGAATCACTTAACAAAACATCTCATTACACCATAAAGATCAACCATAAACAAGCTTAGAAGCATTGAGTTTTATTTTTATCAATCAAATCATCAAACTAAATTACAACATAATGTTTTACTGAACCAACTCCTCCAACAAATATAGTCAACATTCATATTAACATATTTATCTAGATTTAGTTTTACCAACGAATATCAGCCAAAAAAATTGAATTATTTTCATATACATCAAAAAAGTGATCACATTCATATACTCAAACAGCATAACCTCAACCAATTAGAACAATATACTAATAATCATTTTAGTGTTGGTCTAATTTTCTAATTTAATCTACTAAATTTCTTTAGAATTTATGCAGCATATGCATGCTATTCACATGTCACACACAAGCATTCTAAAAATAGCATTACTTGCAAACAAACCGGAAGGACAAAAATTCTTACATTTCTTCAAAATTTCATGTGAAAAATTATCATAGAACTACGCTACTTGAACTAGATGACAACATTCATTTCACCAAATGAATAGTAACAACTATACAACTTTAATTTATTTAACATGTAACTAACAAACTATAATACTATTCAACTCAAAAAGGATTTCAACAATGAACATAGAGTTAACTCTATATGTTGTTTAGAAAAAGTGTTTGAATGATTTACAAATACATGATTTAAATAGTAAGAGTTTACAAAATGCGTGACAAAATTATTACTTGACACGTTTTTATGATATACATGCCTCATATGCTATATATATTGTTGCCGTACTAACAAGACATGAAGCGTTAAAGCTTACATCATATGGCAAACATTTTTTTGTCTTTGAACTATTTTCAGGTGCCACAATTAATGAACTAAACTAGTTCATTAAGTGAAGTACTTAATTTAATGAACTAACTAGTTCATTAAATGAAGACATATTTGGAGAAAGCTTGATGGCAACAAATTAAAAATGGAAAGTATCCTCATTCTTTAGATATACATGCCTAATATATATATATATATATATATATATATATTCATATTTTTGTTAAAAATATACAATACACATATATTCCGATGTACTACCGACATGTCACATATAATACAAACGTACGTCAACGTCACACCACTATATACATCTCATATTTATGAGTATATTCAGGTCTTATATCATATGATATAAGTCATGGTGATGACAAAATTATAACGACACGTTACAAGGTCATAAACCGAAAATTGTCGTATCAGGTGACTACCCAAACTTCACCGACGTGTCACATACTTGTCATATAAAGACGGCCAGCCCATATACTTCAAAAATATCCAAACATTTTGTGGCTCACATGTTAAATTCAGCCACTAAATCATTCCATGTTGGCACACACAAATCATCTACAATTTAGTCCAAATTGTGGAGATTTCAAATTCAAATTTTTAAAGCACATGGGGCGCCTATACCATCAACCATTAGAGCTGAATATACACTTTATTTTATGATTATTATGTGTCATATAACATATATGACATGTGCAAGAAGTTTGAATTTAATCGGAGAAAAATCACGTAATCGACAAAAGTTGAAAATTTGGTTTTATATGACCACAACATATGGAACGTTTTTTGGCATGAAATGTAACATGTATCTAGACACTTTTTACACATTCAAGACATGTTAAAGTATTCTAGAAAATTCAAATTATGGTTGATTGTAATTTAGTATATATGTGTAAATATTGTGCATCATTTGACAAAGCTTACTAAAGTGAAATTTCAGCACATGCCTAGCAATATCACAAGCCTATTTCACCTTCAATGGAGCCTAGGTGGAGCTTAGTTGACATTTCAATTGGTGGAGAATATGCCACACAAGGTTAGTGACATAAAAGAAGGCACTACATATGGAAGGAATTCAAAACTACAACACATGCTGAAACATTTTCAGCACATGCCATATTGGCCGATTTTGTGGCCTTTATGCTCCTCAATTTGCATCTCAAAATTGAAGGGATTGAATGGTGATTGTTTGGTAATATTTTGACTACTTTTTGGCACATGTTTTGTAAGTTTTTTTATTTTACAGCTCATTAAAGGATGCCAAGTTGGACCAATTATCAAGTGACAAGTAAGCAAGGTCAAGTAATTCTTCCAATCATAGTGTGCCAAGTAAGCAAGATGGTGTCATATCTACATAAGACAATCTTCCAAGGGTATTAAAGAGAATTCTCAAGAAAGGAAGAAACCCTAGGGGTCGGCCATGAAGTGCATAAAAGAAGAGAAGTAGTGCAAGCAAGGCCAAGACAACTCTCACATTTTCTCTCAAGTGCAAAACGATCTACTACTCTCTTCTTCTGCTTCTCTCAAGACTATTGTTCATATAATCTTGATATTATATAGGCTCTGAATATACCACCATACAAGTTTCAATTGTCGTAAAAGATTGACCAAGGTGTGACCAAACCTTCATTCGGTTGGTGGTGGTGTTCGTAGTCCGTTTGCTCGATTGTATTGTTTGTAAAAGGATGGAGTTAGTGCGTAACTCCAGTCACCATGGTAAGGTGTTTATTGTGTTTAATGATAACCGAAGAAGGTGTCCTCGAAAACTGGAGTAGGTTGATTTAACCGAACCAGTATAAAATCCTTGGTGTCTTTACTTCACTGCAGTTTGCTTTCAGTTGCTAGCGTTCTGCATCACTTTATTTGCAAATGTAAAAATAACAAACGAATTTAAAAGATCATAAAGCTTTACAGAACATAGCCACACCCCCTAATTTTCATTTGGCGTAAGTTTCAACTCATTTGGATAAGTATAAGTCAGTCAAACTTGAATAGTTCTGAGACTAGTGCAATCTTGTTTTCAGAGTTGCAAAGGTTGAGAACATCAACGTGATTGACATACTTCCCAAAGGAATTTTTAAAAATTGTTTCAAACCATTAAAATAAATATCTTGAGGGTCTTGTCATTAAAGTTTCATACCATTTGTAGTCACCAATTGATCAGAATAAAATTTTCAAGTCGGAGTACTGTTTCTAGCAGATCTGCGCAATCTGACCAAAAATGTATCTTCAAGGGGTTAGGAATGGAATTTTAATTTAAAATTTTCATGAGATAGTCAGAACATCTGAGAGTAGATTCTCATTGCATAATTTTTGGAGGTCTGTAACTAGGTCTTTTAATTATTTCAAATCAGAATTTGAAAACAGAAACTGTTTTCAGAAGTTAGGTTTTTGGTGCAAAAAGTTTTAAAAACCAAATTTTCCGCACCCACTATTCAACCCTCCTTTCAAGTGGTTCTGTACAGGCCCTACAAGTGGTATCAGAGAGCAGGCACACTCATGACAAGGATCCAACGATCTTTGTGAGATGTCAACCACTAGTCACAAAACCGAATAAGAAGGTATGTCGAGTTAAAGGCCTCCTCTTTTTCGCGGTGAGTTTTTTCATAAAATGGAAACTTAGAATGAAACGTTTTCTTATGGCCATTGATATAGACTTTTGGCCCATTATATAAGGTGGTCTTTTTATTCCTTCTAAGTTATCTACTGTTGATGGTGTCACACTAGAGGTCGTAAAGCTGAAACAAGAATATACTAGTGATGACAAAAAGAAATTGAGTATGAAAGCTAGAGTTATGCAACTATTTTCAAATGGGCTGAGTAAAAGTGAATCAAGTTACGTGTCTAATTGCTCTAGTGCTCAAGAGATGTGGAGAATTCTTGAGATAAAACATGAAGGGACTAGTCAAGTTAAAGAGTGCTTATGTCTACTCTAGAATCTTTCAAGTTATTACCAAACGAAGCTATTGTTGATATGGACTTACACTTGACTAACATCTACAATTCTCTTAAGTCTCTTGGAAAAGCTTTCTCTACACAAGAAAAGGTTCAAAAGGTTCTAAGGAGTCTCCCATCCGAATGGGACCCCAAAGTCACAACAATTGAGGAAAGTAAAGAAACGAGATCAATAAAAATGGAGGAACCAATCGGATCTTTAAAGGTATACAAAAACAAACATACACTAAGGAAATCGGAATCAACATCAAAACAAGGTAAGACTATTGCTTTTAAATCAAATGAATACGTCTCTACTTCTTCCGATCACATTGATGATAGTGATACTGAATCGAACAACGAAGATCAAATACTATTGGCTAAAGGTTTGAGAAAGTTTATGAGAAAATCATTAAGAATAAACCTAAGGTTGTTCCGACTAAGAGACATAAATATAAAAATAATGATAAAGACATAAAGTTCTATGAATGTGGGAAACTTGGACACTTGTCATATGACTGCCCGAATAAGGACAAACAAATGACCAAATGCCGTGACAAGGACTGGAACAAAAATAGACCCGTCTCATAAACTAAACAAAGGAATTCAAGAAGAGCTCACAAGTTCTCCACTTGGAGATTCATCTGACTCTGAGACTGATGATACAGAAGAAGAGATGGCACAAGTATGCTTTGCATCTAAAGCATCAAATGAGGTTTCATCTTATTCTGATTCTGATTCCGAACCTTCTTATGTTGATTTGGTTTAGTCAATACCTTGAACTACATAAATTCACAAAGACTCTTGCTAAAGAGAAGAAACGGTTAATTGAAGACAAGAAGTTACTATAATCATCTAACACGAACCTTGTTTCTTAATTAAATAATTCAATAGAAGAGTCATCTTGCACAATCAATGCATTGAAATCAGAGGTCTTGTCATTAACAAAACAAAATAATGAAATGAAATCCGAGATTTAAAATTTGAAATCAAGTAATGCAGATCTAGAAAAAATAGTGAAACAGTTTGACATAGGTATAAACATGTTAGATTGCATCAACTCTTCACAAAAGCATGATACCGACAAAACCAGATTAGGATACGTTGAGAAAAATGAGACACAAAATAAACCAACCAAATTCATTCTATCTTCATCTAAGAAAATAGATGCATTCAAGAGAAATGTGGCGCCTAAAAGGACGACTAGATCCCCCTTACTTCATCTCATCTTGCTTTTTCTTCATATCATACAAGATATAATTATGTGCCGTATAAATATGAAAAGAAACCATTGATGTATACACGACATTCAAATGCATCTAGATCTCGCACCATGCACACTAACACAGGAACATATCAGAAACGAAAACCATACCGTGTTCATAATGGGATACTCGGCCCAAGGCCAAATACACTCTCACCTAATTTCTACTATATTGCTTCCTCATCTATATTCTCACCATTTGTAAGACCGAGTAAGGTCACCCAAGTATGGGTACCAAAAGGTACTCTTACAAAGGGGTGAAGAACTAACTCGTAAGGACCCAAAATAAAAGGGTACCTAAATCGTTGTTACACATTGCAGGGAACACATACATCTAAAGGTGCATCAATCAAGTGGTTCCTTTTATGGTGGTTGCTCGAGGCACATGACAGGTGACCCGAGCTTGTTTTCAAAGTCGAAAAAGGTTACAAAAAGAGGATCGGTGACCTTTGGAGACAACAATGAAGGAAGAATCATCGGAAAAGGTACAATTGGAAGCCGAAGTACTCTTCAAATCTCAAACGTCTTCTTGGTAAGTAATCTATCCTACAATTTGCTTAGCATCTCATAGTTTCTTAACAACGGTTTTGATGTATGTTTCACTCACCCATATTGCAACATAGTAAATAAAAACGGAGAAACAATATTAAAAGGAAAAAGGGAAGGAAATATTTTTACTCTCTCTATGGATGACATATTAGACGCTAAAGTTAAATGTTTTATGTCAAATGAACCTAACATAAATTTTTGGCATAGGCGATTAGGACATATTGGCATCTCAACGCTTGAAAAACTTTAACTAAAAAATCTAGTATGAGGATCGTCTAAAATTGATTTAGACCACTTTCAGTTGTGTGAATCTTGTATTAAAGGCAAACAAACACACGAGTCACTTAAATCTAAAAATGAAATTAGCACATCTAGAGTGTTAGAATTATTACACATTCACTTGTTTGTTCCTAGTCGTACTAGGAGCCTTGGTGGGCGACATTATGCATGTGTTATCATTGACAATTTTTCTCGTTATACATGGACTCTATTTCTTGCGAAGAAAGATGATAGTGCCGTTGAGATTGCTAAATTAATAAAACAACTTGAAAATGAATATGGTTTGAATGTGAAAAATTTTAGGAGCGATAGAGGTGGCGAATTTAAAAACAAGGATATGATTGCTTTTTGTGACGAAAAAGGTATTAAACACGGGTTTTCGCTACCTAGAACACCACAATTAAATGGAGTAGCAGAAAGAAAGAATAGGACACTACAACAAATTGCTAGAACCATGCTATGTGAAAATAAGTTGCCTAGATTTTTGTGCACGGAAGACGTAAATTTTGCATGCTATATAATTAATCGTTTGTCGATTATAAAGAAAATAAACAAAACTCCTTATGAAATAGTAAATGATCACATGCCTAAAATTGATTACTTTCGTGTGTTTGATTGTAAATGCTTTGTTTTGAATACAAAAGATAATCTAGATAAATTTGAATCTAAATCAATTTAATGCATCTTTGTTGGATATTCTGTGGATTTTAAGGCATATAAATGTTATGATCCTATCACTAGACAGATTTTAGAATCTATTCAGGTGAAGTTCAATGAATTCGGTGATTTTGAAATAGATAAAGAATATGACGATGGTTTTGAACTAAAGCCCGTGTTAGATGATATAGAAGAGAATATCATACATGATAAACCCAACACACTAAAAATGCATGAAAACTTAGAAAATAGTCAACCAAGATGGCATAGAGATAACCCACACGACCTCATCATAGGCAACATAACACAAGGTGTCTGACCACGTAGAAGAATAAATCCCGATGAAATAAATCCATTCCATGCTATGATATCCAAAATTTAACCCAAGAATGTATTTGATGCTTTGAATGATTCTTCTTGGATTGACGCTATGCATGATGAATTAAATCAATTCACAAGAAATGATGTATGGGATTTAGTGCCACGAGCACAAGATAAAACAATAATAGGCATAAAGTGGGTCTTTAGAAATAAAAAGAATGAAGAAGGTCTAGTTGTTAGAAACAACGCGAGGCTTGTAGCACCAGGATATAATTAAGAAGAGGGAATAGACTACGACAAAACATTTGCACCCATAGCACGCTTAGAAGCTGATGCGTGCAACTCGTGGGCTCCAACAATTCCACCTTCCAAACGTCCTTCACAAAGGGTTAGGCACAAAGAAGTAAACTTCCCCTTGCTTCCTTAGTGATCAAACGTGTGGACAACGAGCAAGACCAACACTATAAGATGGTCGTTGATCAGGAAAACCAAGAAGGCCCTCCTGGACGGCACCTTTTAGCAATGGCAATACCTTCAAATCGCTCAACTTTGAAGGATCTTAACTTAGGTTTTTAATGCAAAACCAAGAAAACAAAGTATCACTCAAAGTGAAGAAAATATCAAGAATTGTTATTCATCGAAAAGGTGAGTTTACAACCAGCCAAAGGGTCCTATTTATAGGCCTAGAAGATGCCCCCATTTAGCTTGAGATGGCTAGAGATAATTCAAATAAAGCTATCTAACAAACGTTTGAATTTGAACTTTGCTTGAAAATTTAAACTAAGATAATTCTAGCTAAAACTTGAAATGCTTGAAAGATGTTATCTTCAATGAATCTAGTCATGTTTGGTGATGAACTTGGCGTTGGAGATGCTGAAATTGGCGTTGGAGATGTGGTTGACTTTGCATTCAAAGGCTAGTTGAAGATTGGATTCAATTTGACTTCAAACTTGAATTCAATCTTTGAATTATAATCCCATCCTTTTTTGATCTTCAAGTGGCGTGTGGATGCTTATCTAGGCGTGTGAGATGTCTTCAATTGGTTGAGATGTTGAATTCAAATGCTGGTTGGAGATTGAGTTTAACTTGAACTTGAATTTTAAACTTGGATTCAAATTTGAATTGCCATCTCATCTTTGCTTCAAAAATTGGCGTGTGATCCTTATCCTTCAAAATGACTTCATGTTGGCGTGTGACTTCTTTGGAGTGGATGTAGATTAGGCTGAAATCCTGTTGAACTTTAAGTCTCCAATTGATTGAGATTGAATTCAAATTTAGGTTGAATTTTAAATTCAAGCCTAGCTTTGAATTTAAACTCAATTGATCATTATCCATTTGCTTTAGATATGGCCGCCCCCTTCTTGTGGATAATGGAGATGATTTTGATTTCAACTTGATCAAGAGACTCTATCTTGGACACTTTTGAATTTGTCTTAGCATAGACAAACATTCTCTTCGAATATTCTCTTGAAACATTCTCTTCGACATTCTCTTCAAACATTCTTTTGAAACATTCTCTTCAAACATTCTCTTGAAACATTCTCTTGAACATTCTCTTCAAACATTCCCTTGTACATAATTTACCTACAAAGTAAATACATAAAACTAAGATCACACGACACAAAATAAAATTCAAAAACGTGCATGTGATACATGCTCAAGTTGAAGGTTCAATGAAATGAACCCAAGGAGTCTTAGGTTCATCTTGAACATGCTTGTACAAGAAGGTGGCAACTTGATGACAAAGTTCCCTTGCCCTCCTTCTTGTTATAGGACCTTTGACCTCTTGATGGGGCCCTTGATCCTCATCGGACCCTTGATCCTCATCAATCCCCCCCTCCTCAAAAGGATTCGTCCTCGAATCAAAAAGGTCATCGTTGAAAGGGGTGAGATCAGCAACATTAAAAGTAGGTGAAACTGAACCATACCTGTTGGGAAGATCGAGGATGTATGCATTGTCACCTATGCGTTTCAATACTTTAAAGGGTCCATCTCCGCGAGGCAACAATTTTGACTTTCTTTCATTGGGAAATCTTTCTTTACGCAAATGTAACCACACTAAATCTCCAGGTTTGAACACAACTCTTTTCCGATGTTTGTTAGCTCGTCTTTCATAAGCTTTGTTTTTCTTTTCTAGTTGTGTTTTAACTTGTTCATGCAGTTTCTTTATGTTGTCTGCTTTTTGTTTACCATCAAGACTAGAACGTTCATGCACGGGAATAGGAATCAAATCAATGGGAGACAAGGGATTAAAGCCATACACGATTTCAAATGGACTATGCAAAGTACCGTGATGGACACTCCTATTATATGCAAATTCGATATATGGTAAACAATCTTCACAATGTTTAATGTGTTTTTGCAAAATGGCACGCAAAAGTTGAGAAAGAGTACTATTAACGACTTCAGTTTGTCCATCAGTTTGTGGGTTGCGGTGGTGGAAAACAACAATTGTGTACCAAGTTTAGCCCACAAAACACGCCAAAAATGACTCAAGAATTTCGTATCTCTATCACTTACAATTGTACGTGGCATGCCATGCAATCTAACAATTTCTTTGAAGAACAAATCAGCAACATGTGTGGCATCATCAACTTTTCTACATGCTATGAAATGTGCCATTTTTGAAAATCGATCGACCACAACATAAATGCTATCGCGTCCTCCTCGAGACCTAGGAAGGCCTAAAACAAAGTCCATAGAAATGTCAATCCAAGGGGAATCAGGGACGGGTAAAGGCGTGTAAAGGCCATGTGGTTGGGACTTGGATTTGGCTTGTTTGCAAGTGATGCAATTACCACACAACCTCTCGACGTCTACTCTCATGTGGGGCCAATAGAAATGTTCTTTAAGAGTCTCAAGGGTTTTGAACACTCCGAAATGACCCATTAAACCTCCCCCATGGGCTTCTCTGGTCAATGCTTCTCGTAGGGATGATTGGGGAACGCACAATTTTTGTTTTTTGAAAAGATAACCCTCATGTATGTAAAATTTTCCAAATGGTGCTTCTTTACATGCCTCGAATATGGTGCCAAAGTCATGGTCATTGGGGTACAAGTCCTTAAGTGATTCAAATCCTAAGAAGCGGGAAGATAATGTAGTCACTAACGTGTATCTCCTAGAGAGGGCATCGGCAACTATATTATCCTTTCCTTGTTTGTACTTAATCACGTAAGGGAATTGTTCTATGAACTCTACCCATTTGGCATGTCTTTTGTTCAACTTTCCTTGCCCTTTAAGATACTTAAGGCTTTCGTGGTCAGTGTGGATCACAAACTCTTTAGGTTGAAGATAGTGTTGCCAAGTTTGTAGGGATCTCACAAGGGCATAAAGTTCCTTATCATAGGTAGAGTAATTCAATGATGCTCCTTTCAACTTTTCACTAAAGTAGGCTATGGGTTTCTTACTTTGGGTCAAAACTGCGCCTATACCCACTCCACTTGCATCACACTCGATCTCAAAGGTCTCGTCAAAATTTGGTAGTCTAAGTATGAGTGCAGTGGTCAGCCTACGTTTAAGTTCGTCAAATGCCTGTTGTTGTGGCTCTTCCCACCTAAAAGGCACATCTTTTTTCACAATTTCGTTTAGGGGTGCAGCTATGGAAGAAAAATCTTTGACAAAGCGTCTATAAAAGCTGGCTAGTCCATGAAAACTGTGAACTTCCCCTACATTCTTAGGTGTAGGCCACTCCACAATTGACCTAACCTTTTCCTCATCCATCTCTACTCCCTCAGCCGAAATGACAAAGCCTAGAAAAACTACGCGTTCTAAACAGAAAGAGCACTTCTTAAAGTTGGCGTAAAGTTGTTCTTGCTTAAGCTTTTCAAAAACGGCTCTAATATGGTCAAGATGATCTTCTATGGTGTGGGAATAGATTAGGATATCATTGAAATAGACAACGACAAAGCGTCCTATGAACGCACGTAAGACTTCATTCATTAGCCTCATAAAGGTACTAGGGGCGTTGGTGAGCCCGAAGGGCATCACTAACCACTCATAGAGCCCAAACTTGGTTTTGAATGTAGTCTTCCATTCGTCCCCTTCTCGAATGCGTACCTGGAAGTACCCTTGCTTAAGGTCGATTTTGGTGAAGAATTTGGATCCGTGCAACATGTAACATATCGTCTAGCCTAGGTATGGGGTACCTATACTTGACGGTAATCTTGTTTATGGCTCGGCAATCGGTACACATTCTCCACATTCCATCCTTTTTAGGTACTAAAATGACGGGGACGGCAAATGGGCTCAGACTCTCTCGGATTTGTCCACTAGCTAGGAGCTCTTCTACTTGCCTTTGGATTTCTTTGGTTTCTTCGCGGTTTGCTCGATAGGCTGGGCGATTGGGTAACACGGCTCCTGGGACAAAGTCGATTTGGTGTTCTATCCCTCTAATGGGTGGTAATCCGGATGGTGGTTCGGAAGGAAATAGAACTTCATATTCTTGGATAAGGGACGCAACTGAGGTAGGTAAGTTTGGTGGGAGTTCTTCAAGGGCAAGTTGACACGACTTTGGAATGATGATGAAGACAGTTTGGTTGTTATAAAGTGCACGTGTAACCTCTCTTTTCTTTGCGAAATACCCACACTTCTTTTTGGACTCGTTGACACTTAGGGGCACTACCTCTTTTCCCTTGCTCTCATTTTTTTTGTTCTCACTTTTCATACACTCCACGAATTTTCTCTCGGCTTCTTTTTCCTTAGGATCGGCTCTAGACTTGGACATGCGTTGGTGATCCTCGTGGACTTTGTGTGGTGGAAGTGCATGCAGTTTGTACAATTTGCCATTCAATTTGAAAGAATAACGATTCAAATAACCATCATATGTCACATGTCTATCAAATTGCCATGGCCTACCAAGTAAGATATGACTAGCATGCATTGGGGCGACATCACATAAAACATCATCTTTGTAACTACCAATGCTAAGAGAAATCAAAACTTGTTTACTTACGCTAACTTCGCCGCAGTCATTTAGCCATGCAAGTTTGTAAGGGTGCGGATGATTAGTCATAGGCAAATTCAGTTTTCTTACTAATTCGATGCTAGCCACATTAGCACAAGAACCGGAATCAATGATTATGGTGCACACTTTACCATTTATCATGCAATGAATATGGAAAATGTTTTCTCTATGTTGTTCGTGATCATCTAATTTCGGATATGCATTTAAAGCTCTACGCACAACAAGAAACTCCTTAGTGTCAAAATCATTTAGTGCGCCTAGATCCTCTTCGGGTTCAATTTCATTATCATGCTCAGACTCGTTTTCATGCTCGGACTCAGACACATATTCGTTTGTCTCTTCAATTAACATGATTCTTTTTGCATTAGGACATTCTTTTCCTATGTGACCACGTCCTTGACATTTATAACATTTAATGTCTCTAAACCTGTTTGAGGAATCCGAAGGATTTCCGGCAGGAGCCTTTTGTTGGGTGCGTTCGTCTCTCCTTTGTGTGGATTGCACACGATTGTCCATTCTTTGTGACGCACCTTGGTCACGTGCTTGGCCTCCTGTAGGCCGTGAACTTCCTGTTCCTGAAGGCTTGCTGTGAAATCTTGATGAAGATTGATTAGTACGATAATTGGAATTGAAATTGGAGGAGTTACGTACCTTTAATTGTGCTTCAATCTTTTCAGCCATATGTACCATGGTGGTGAGGTCGAGATAAGGTTGAAGATCAACCCTTTGCGCAATCTTCCTGTTTAAACCATGTAAGAAACGAGCTTTGGTGGCCTCTTCAGGTTCCTGCAAGTTAGACCTTTCCAACAAAATTTCTAACTCTTTATAGTACTCGTCTACACTTTTGGAACCTTGACGTAAGTTATGCAAGCTTGTGAAAATAGAACTCTCATAATTGTTTGGAATAAAACGTTGTCGCATTTCAAACTTCATTTCTTCCCAAGTGGCGATTGGGGGTTGTCTTGTCTTAGTTCTATTTCGACATAAATTCGTCCACCAATTAAGTGCATAACCAGAAAATTCAATGGAAGCATACCTCACTTTTTGCAATTCACTATAATTGGTACAAGAAAAGATCAAATCCACTTTCGTTTCCCATTCTAAATATTCCTCTGTATTACTTTTACCATAAAACGTGGGAATACTTATTTTGGTTTTGAGAAAATCGTCATCTTGCGGGAAAAGGGGATTTTGGCGTCTTTGGTAACCACGAGGATGGTGGTCATCAAAGTCATAATCATCATGCTCAAAGGGTATGTAATCATCATTGTACCTTCTTGGAGCGTACCTTCTTGCTTGTGTAGGGGGAGCAAACCGTCTCGTTTCGGTGTGTGGGGGTCGAATGTTATCGTCCTCAACTTCTTCCGGAGGATGGCGCCTTGGTTGTTGTGGTGGAACGGCCCTGCTTGTTCCTTGGCCATCACTCGTTTTGTAGCTTCGCTCCACGTCTTCCAAGCGATGCTTAATTATCTCATTGTCGTGCATGAGTTTCTTAAGCATTTTCAGCATTTGTTGTTGAGTATTGTCAACAGTTTCGGCTCCTTTAGACTTGCTAGATGCGGAATTGCTGCTGGCCATTGTACCTAAGGAATTGAACGAAAACAAAGGAAAAAAAAGAAAGAAGCAAACTAACACAAAGACAAACAAACGTTAAGGGATTAGTAACAAAATAAGCTATGGACACTCCGATTTCGGCTCTTTCCACTCTCTTACCACTTTGGTTCTTGGATAACCTGAAGTTAAGAAGTCTCAAAGTGATCAATAAGGAAGTGTATTGCCAAGGCTTCTTCAAACCACAATGTTCTCCGCTTGTTTCTTCCCTTTTGCTTTCAAGTTGCACCAATTAGTATCAAAGTAGAGTCAATTGAAATGAATTCAAACTTGAACTTTCTACTAAGATTCAAAGAAAATAAGCAACCAAAGTTGATGTATAAGGCTGAACCAAAGATGAACTAAGGGTTGCCGTGGGCAATCTTTAGTTAATTTTGATTCTATGCACTTACTATCCACAAAATGGTTCAAGTCATGCAACAATCGAGCAACCAAATGTGTGATTGGTTCAAGAAGATCAAGAGTTGGAGAATTGGGTATAGGGGACGAGAAAGTGGGTAATATGGTATCCAAGGTTTGCAAGTCGTACCAAAAAATTTTCCACGCAATGCACAAACGTTTTGCCCGTTTTCTTTGCTCTTGTTCTTTTTGTTTTTCTTTTTCTTCCTTGCTATTTCAATTGAGCAAGATCCAGATTCTCCTTTTTTTTTGACTAAGGGAAGAATTGGAATTTCACTTGTTTGCGCTTAGCACTTGCGTTTTTGGACAGAATAGTGCAATGTATTTAAAATGCAACTTGTATCTTGGACTTGTAACAAAATTGACCTTGGAAGGTGATGGAAATTGGGTAAGGCCGAATAGGGGTTAGGGTTAGGTTTTTTTGATTTAGGGTGGTTTTGAACGTTTGGGGTTTTGCGGAATGTAGTTGTAGGAATGGAACGGATGTTGTAAATTGACTATTTGGGTTGGTAATTGATGATTGGTGTGGCCAATTTGGATATTGGTTTGTCTAGGACAGAATTTGAGCAAAATTCAAATTCTAGGGTTAGGGTTTATTTGAATGAATTGGGATCTTTAGAATCTGATTGTTTTTGGGTAAATTGGATTGGGGCTTTTTGTTTGGGGTGTAAATAGAGTTGTTTGGGACCAGGTTGGTGCGTTTTAAGGTTGGGTTGGGGTGGGGTTGGTTGGGCCGTGGGGTGGGGTGGTGGAATTAGGGTTTTGAAAATGGTTCGGGAAGGCAACACACGTATGACTACTTGTCTTGAAGCATGAAATCAATCACAATGCGAATCATAAGATGCATACAATCATCACCAACTAAAAGCTTCGGTAGCAACAAGATGATTTGAAACCGAGGTAGCTTTATAGGCTGATGGTTGGACTATTTTAAAGAAAGCTGAATGTAACCTAAAATGCAACGAACCCTAATTTGTTCAAGTTTGAACGACTCAAAATCAGATTGTGATGCGAAAGGAAATAAAGGAAATGACACTTGATGAAAAGCAAAATGCAGCAACGTGTAAGGACTCAAAGCAATGTTTTTGTTTTGGATGTTTTTTTTTGGAATGGAATGCAAGACAAATGGCGTGTAGAGGGAGGAGTAGAAGAAGGACTCAACTGAAATTGAAATGACTAGACTCAAACGAAAAGGAAATGATAGATGGTGGAATAGAGTCACCTGGCTCTGATACCAATTTGATGCGTGCGACTCGTGGGCTCCAACAATTCCACCTTCCAAACGTCCTTCACAAAGGGTTAGGCACAAAGAAGTAAACTTCCCCTTGCTTCCTTAGTGATCAAACGTGTGGACAACGAGCAAGACCAACACTATAAGATGGTCGTTGATCAGGAAAACCAAGAAGGCCCTCCTGGACGGCACCTTTTAGCAATGGAAATACCTTCAAATCGCTCAACTTTGAAGGATCTTAACTTAGGTTTTTAATGCAAAACCAAGAAAACAAAGTATCACTCAAAGTGAAGAAAATATCAAGAATTGTTATTCATCGAAAAGGTGAGTTTACAACAAGCCAAAGGGTCCTATTTATAGGCCTAGAAGACGCCCCCCTTTAGCTTGAGATGGCTAGAGATAATTCAAATAAAGCTATCTAACAAACGTTTGAATTTGAACTTTGCTTGAAAATTTAAACTAAGATAATTCTAGCTAAAACTTGAAATGCTTGAAAGATGTTATCTTCAATGAATCTAGTCATGTTTGGTGATGAACTTGGCGTTGGAGATGCTGAAATTGGTGTTGGAGATGTGGTTGACTTTGCATTCAAAGGCTAGTTGAAGATTGGATTCAATTTGACTTCAAACTTGAATTCAATCTTTGAATTATAATCCCATCCTTTTTTGATCTTCAAGTGGCGTGTGGATGCTTATCTAGGCGTGTGAGATGTCTTCAATTGGTTGAGATGTTGAATTCAAATGCTGGTTGGAGATTGAGTTTAACTTGAACTTGAATTTTAAACTTGGATTCAAATTTGAATTGCCATCTCATCTTTGCTTCAAAAATTGGCGTGTGATCCTTATCCTTCAAAATGACTTCATGTTGGCATGTGACTTCTTTGGAGTGGATGTAGATTAGGCTGAAATCCTTTTGAACTTTAAGTCTCCAATTGATTGAGATTGAATTCAAATTTAGGTTGAATTTTAAATTCAAGCCTAGCTTTGAATTTAAACTCAATTGATCATTATCCATTTGCTTTAGATATGGCCGCCCCCTTCTTGTGGATAATGGAGATGATTTTGATTTCAACTTGATCAAGAGACTCTATCTTGGACACTTTTGAATTTGTCTTAGCATAGACAAACATTCTCTTCGAATATTCTCTTGAAACATTCTCTTCAACATTCTCTTCAAACATTCTTTTGAAACATTCTCTTCAAACATTCTCTTGAAACATTCTCTTGAACATTCTCTTCAAACATTCCCTTGTACCTAATTTACCTACAAAGCAAATACATAAAACTAAGATCACACGACACAAAATAAAATTCAAAAACGTGCATGTGATACATGCTCAAGTTGAAGGTTCAATGAAATGAACCCAAGGAGTCTTAGGTTCATCTTGAACATGCTTGTACAAGAAGGTGGCAACTTGATGACAAAGTTCCCTTGCCCTCCTTCTTGTTATAGGACCTTTGACCTCTTGATGGGGCCCTTGATCCTCATCGGACCCTTGATCCTCATCAGAAGCCATACGATTATTACTTGCTATTGCTTGCATGAAGGATTTTAAACTTTATCAAATGGACGCAAAAAGTGCATTTTAAATGGCTTTATACAAGAAGAAGTATATGTGAAACAACCACCCGGTTTTGAAGATTTAAAATATCCTAATCATGTGTACAAATTAAAGAAGGCACTATATGATTTAAAACAAGCACCTAGGGCTTGGTATGATCGTTTTGCTACTTTTCTTTTAGAAAATGGATTTAAAAGAGGTACCATAGATAGAACTTTATTCTTGAAAAAAGATAAATCAGATTTACTTATTATTCAAATTTATGTTGATGATATTGTCTTTTGATCCACATCTCGTAAAATTGTTGAAGAATTTGAAATATGTATGAAATCCGAATTTGAAATTGTCTATGGTTGGTGAATTGAATTATTTTCTTGGCTTGCAAATTAAACAAACTAGTAAAGGCATTCATATAAGTCCAGTAAAATATGTGAATGACATGATTAAAAAGTTTAATTTTGAAAACTTGAAACCATCCCCACCCCTATGAGGGTCACCACTAAACTAGATAAAGATGAGAATGGAAAAGACTTTGATAATAGTTTGTATAGGTCTATGATTGGTTCTTTGGTTTATCTTACTGCATGTAGACTCGATATCATGTTTAGTGTTTGTATGTGCGCGTGTTTTCAAGGCAAACCTAAAGTGTCACACTATAATGCTGTAAAAATGATATTTCGATACATTAAACATACTACTACTTTAGGAATTTTGTATGATAAGGATTTTGAATTTGACTTGCATGCTTATACTGATGCTGATTATGGCGGGTGCAAAATAGATAGAGAAAGCACAAGTGGCACTTGTCAATTTATGGGAAATTCATTAATATCTTGGTTTTTGAAAAAGCAAGCAAGTGTGGCATTATCTACCACTGAAGCTGAATACATGTCACTTAGTCTTTGATGCACACAACTCTTATGGCTAAAACAACAACTATCTGATTTTGGAATCACGGTAAATCACATCCCCATTTATTGTGATAGTATTAGTGCTATTAATTTGTCTAAGAACCCCGTACTACACTCTAAAACAAAGCACATAGAAGTACTATATCACTTTCTTCGTGATCATGTAAACAGTGGTGATATCGTTGTAGAACATTTTTGCACTGAAGCACAAGTAGCCGACATATTCCCCAAAGCACTTGATCAAGCCACGTACGAAAATCTACGTTCAAAATTAGGCATGATTTCAGCTAATTTGATATTGACTGATATTTCTTTCCATCTTTACATGTACTTTTGATATTGTTTACAAAATAAAAGGGAAGAGAGAGTACGATTTAAGGGGGGAGAGAGCATGATTGCATAGTTTAAGGGGGAGAAAACGATAATATAAAATTCAAAATTCAAAATTCGAATTTGTGCCTAATTAGAGGGGAAGCAATTATATTTAAATCATGAACCAGTATTATTTTGTAAATCATCAAAAGGGAGAGATTTTTGAGAAAAGGTGTTTGACTGATTTACAAATGCATGATTTAAATAGTACGAGTTTACGAAATGCATGATAAAATTATTACTTGACACGTTTTTGTGATATACATGCCTCATATGCTTTACATATATATTGTTACCGTACTAACAAGCCATGAAGCGTTAAAGCTTACATCATATGGCAAACATTTGTTGTCTTTGAACTATTTTCAGGTGCCACGATTAATGAACTAAACTAGTTCATTATGTCAAGTACTTAAGTTAATGAACTAACTAGTTCATTAAATGAAGACAAATTTGGAGAAAACTTAATGGAAAAAAATTGAAAATAGAAAGTCTCCTCATTCTTTTGATATACACACCTAATATATATTATATATATGTATTCATATTTTTGTTAAAAAGGCATAATACACATATATTCTGATGTACTACCGACATGTTACATATTTTACAACTGTTATATCCCATTTTTTTTAAAGGGGGCAAAAAGGTCAATTGGGCCTAATTAATTAGAAAACCTAATTTGATTAGGAAAATTTTCCCTAAACCCTAATCAAATTTCTATTTAAACCACGCTTAGGCTTTTCCCACCCCATACTACTCGTACGCCGCTTCTCACAGAGGAAGAATACGATTCTTTCTTGCTTCCAAACAAGGCCGCCTCTTTTAGAGAGACATACCACCACTCGAACACGCTCTTCAACGCGTATCAAATACCAGGTAGGTGCTCCCTTAACATCCGTTGAATGCAACAAACGATAATCTTTAATTTCTTTATGAAAACGAGATCTGCATTAGTATTAGTGTTTGTATAGATGCTTGATTATTAGATTATATGTATCTCTGATGAATTGTATGTCCGTATATATGATCGTATATGTATATAAATGAATGATGACATTTTCATATGAAACTCGGGAAAAGATTTGATTTTTGATGTGCGTGTGAATACCGGAATCATAGGAAGGAGTGTTTGTGCTGGCGGCGCGTGGCCGGTGGTGGTGGGCTATGACCACGTGCTGCCAGGTGGAGGAATAAGGGTGAGGTGGGGGCCGCTGAGAGGGTGTGTTGGGTGGTGGTGCGGCTGACTGGGGGAGGGGCTGAAGGGGGGCGTCGCTAGGGTGGGGGCTGAGGGAGGGGGGTTGCGCTGGGGTGGGACTGAAGGGGGGTGCAACTGAGGGGGGGCGGACTGGGGAGGGGGTTGCGGGGTGCTAGTGGGTGTGGGGGTGAGGGAGAGGGACGAAAGTTGGATGCATGGGAGAGTCACTGGGTCAGAAATTGCAGAAAGGGGGGGAATTTGAAAGTTAGGGTGATCTGATGGCGTAGGAAGGAAAAAGAATAGAAAAAAAAGAAAAAGAATAATAAAAGAAAAGGTAAAAGAAAAACAAATTGAAAGGGGAAGTGACGCTGAAAGAAAAGGAAAAGAAAAGGGAAAAGAAAAAGAAAAAGAAAAGGAAAAAAAAGGAAAAAGGAAGATTCCGAATGTGATTTCTGTGCATTCATGCATCACGACATTGCATATATGATATGATATGTTCTGTTCTGTTAGGATATGCGAGACGTAAGTCGCATATCTGATCTGTTCCGTTCCGTTCCGTTCCGTTCTGTTCTGTTAGGACCCGGGGTCATGCATTGCACGATTAGAGGAATGTTTCTGAAAGGGTAAGTTTATCATGCATCACATATGTGGCATTGCATTTCACGCTCATTTTGCACGATTATGTGTTTTGATTGTTTAAGAAGTTATGACCGTTATACGTTGTTTTAAGAGGTTCTGACCGTTATGCGTATTTGCGAAAACGTGGACAGTCTATTTTCGTATTAAAGTACGTATATGTATTTCACTACTGTCCTAGCATGTATGATCTCACAGGGCCGATGCAGGCAGAGTACCTACTGAGTGACGTTTTTGTCGCTCACACCGTTCGTTTTGTTTCTTGCAGACGATTCAGGGTATGATTACATATGGGTTGGAGAAGATTCAGAGTGGGCTCAGTGGGACTCGTAGAGACTGTTTGGAGATTGAGGATTAAGAATTGAAGAAGTTTTATTCTATTTATTATTTCATTTGAGGACTTAACTTAGGGATTTCATGTTATGCATTTTACGATGTCGTTTAGGAGATTATGACTTGATGTTGACTGTATATGATTTTGGGGATTTACTTTTGATTTAGGGTTTGAGTTGATTTATTTTGCTTCCGCAATCGAATACTCTGTCGTTTGATAAGTGCAGTGATTTGTACAGACGCCTTGTATATCCCTTAGTGGAATACGGCGGGCGTACCGGTTCTGACCCTAGGGTTCGGGACAGGGAGCTACAGGTGGTATCAGAGCCCCAGGCTCTAGATCTACTACGGAAAAACGTAGAATTAAGAAATGATTTTAGACGTAAGAGATGACTCTAGATTTAAGTTATGACCATAGGCGTAGGTTTGATCTTAGACTAAGTGTGATATTAGGCTAAGTTATGATCTGAGACTAAGTTTGACCTTAGAATAAGTTTGATTTAGACTAAGTGATGATCGGTCTGGGACACGGTTGGTTTTTATTTATTTTTTTATTATTTATTGGTCTGTATTTGACTGTTTTCTGTATCTTAAATTAATATATTTCCTAAAATGCCCTTGACAAAAAAAACTGAATTTTCCTTGTCGTCGCAAATACGCCGTCGAGAAGAGAACGGTAGAAACGGCAATAGGAACCACTCTGAGAATGGGGCCCCACCACAGGTTGTGCTTCCCCAGGCCCTGACTTACGCACTACGGGTCATGCCCCAAGCTGTGGCGCAACAACATCAGCAGCCACAGGCTCCACCACCACCGCACTCGGACTTGAGATTCTTCTATAAGTGGATGCGGAGGTGTGGCGGCACAGCACAACTGACATCGCCGATTACTTGGATCTAATTTCAGAATAAGTTCAAGACATATTACGTGCCGATATTACGATCTTCAGAGCATGGCTCTAGATCCACGGCAGAAATGTAGAATTAGGCCATGATATTAGAAAATAAGTTACGATTTTACCTCTAAGCCACAATCTTAGACATAAGTGATGATTTGAACATAAGCGATGATCATGAACATAATTACTGATCTCAGTCATAAGCGATGACGATGAACATAAGTCACGATCTTAGACATAAGTAACGATCTCGAATAAGAGTTGACTTTAGACACAAGTATTGATTTAGTAATAAGTGTTGATTATGTACTAATTATGATTTGGAAATAAGACGTGATCTTAGACTTAAGAAATGACGATGTTAAGAACGATCCTAGAAATAAGTTATGATCTTAAACTTAAGAAGTCGATCGGTTTTGAAACACGTATACCTAGGATATCAGATACAATTCTCCCTTATCTAAGGTTGATCACAACTCTCTAAGCCGTGATCTTAGTAACCCTAGTTGAATACTATTTAATTGATTTGAATGAATTACAATGTTAACCAGAATACCCTACTACACACGTCAGTTGACATATTAATGGGTCAGACAGTAACTCGGGCTGCCTTACCATAACTGCAAAATGGTACTTAGTACCATTAGGGTAAAGTAAAGCGAGTCCATATATCTACTTGGACGGTAACATCAGAGCAGGCTTAGGTCTAAGTTGGGACCATAGCTTCTAAGAAATGAACTATAATAGTATGATAAATACTAAGAGATGATTTATAGTAGAATGATAGAAACTAAATAACGATTAGCATTATAATCAGTAAAGTTTAGTTATGGATATGGTACGAAAGAATTTATAGTCTAGGGTTAAGATGTTGAATGTAGAGTAATCAAAATGGACCGACAATATTAGTCTTATTAGAGGTAGCGACATGCGAGAATCGACTATAGTATGTGCCTTGGAGTATTATATCATTGCAAAATTATGGGTTAAGTGTTGACATCGGAACGTTTGGTTGAATCTAGTAGACTTGAATTGAAATAGAGTAAGCATGAACCAGTAGTGGTTGCTTGTTCAGGTAAGATTTAACTAGGATATTAGCAGTTGAAATAACCAAGTAAAGAAATACAGTGGATCAGTATGGCACGCGGAAGCATGATGAATTAGAACACCTTAAGCCGATAAATATATAGTGTGTCATGCTAGGATTGGACAATTTATGTTAGAGAATTTATCATAGTAGGCGAAGGTTAGACTTATAAGAAACGATACATAGATGAATTTGTTTTTGAAAATAAGGATGGATTATAGAAATTATACAAAATATTGGACTATTATTTCTCTAGCAGATAAATATTTTATGTAAGCGCGTACACCGAGTTATACCTATATTTTATAGGGAGTTCAAAAGACATTTTATTTTCGAAAATACCTTACTAAGTCACCTTTCTTTATATAGTCTACTACTAAACTTTACGAGGCAAATTTTTCCGCAAAATAAAAAAAAAATTGAATTCTTTTGACGACCTTGAAAAAGGAAAAACTTTTTAAAATATTGATGTTCTTGCAAAAATAATGTGTTTATATATATTTCTTACAGAATATTTCAAATTTCCATTTTTGTTACATATATTTTTTTGTCAAATTAATTTAATTTGACGGCTATCGATATCGCAAGCAGTTTAACCATTAAAATGTTTTCGATGTTATTTATCCACGTGCGATGAACTTACTCAACTTTTGTGAAGCCAAAAAAAGGGGTAGCTTTCAAAATATATGCCTACTTTTGAAAATGGAAGGTACCGTATTCAAATCGTTTCATAAAACATTACATTATTAAGTTTTCAACTGTTTTGATGCAATTTACCAAAGTGCCTTGCGAAAAAGTTATATCGTCATTTTAAAATGATCATTTGAGATATCGCGTTGCGAAAACAAATCTAGTATACTTTGAGTTTTATGTTTACAAAAATTAGAAGGTTCAGTATTTTAAATAGTTAAAGTTATATTCAAAATTATGGCTACGTAAGCTACTTTTCTTTTAACTTGAAGAAAAATATGTCCATATACATATTTCGTATACTAGGCTGCTGACGATACCTTTGAGAAATTAAGAGCATGATCATAGAGCTAGTTCGTAAGGATATAAGAACTGATTTTGAAGACTTGGTTGTGTTAAGGAAAGGTAACGGTTACCATATTGGGATACACAAAGGATGTTAGTATGGATATGTGATAAGTTTAAGAATCCGATATTGTAGATTGCAATAAGTTGAACGATACACGTCAAGTGGTATAAGTGGAAGTTTGTTAGCAATGATTATAGGGAATCAAGTAAGGGTTGAACTCTATAAGGACTAAGTGGTGACTAAGTTAAATCGTACTAGAGTACAACGTATTCCGAAGAATACATAAAGCTTCAGGGATGAGTTTTGTGAACAAGGTGTTAAGTTAAAGATTGTACTACACCTAAGAACTGATTTTAGGAGGTTGCTCATGATAGCAAATATAAGTACAAAGTAGACCGGCGATTAAGTTATGAAGCCAGTATAGTGACGATACCCTTAAGGTTGATTCGAGAACGATAGAAAGGATATGTTACGATCTATCAGGTGGAGGACAATGGATTCAAAGATTACTTTATATACATACACACTGAATGACTTGAGGACTTAGTCTTATATCGAGGAAGTGAGATGGGTAATATATCGGAATACGCAAGGGATACTAAGTTCGGCCGTGATCTAGGTAAATGAATAATGTAAGACTATACTAGTTACCGATTACGTAACACACATGTTTCGAGGACGAAACATTTTGTAAGGAGGGGAGAATGTTATATCCCATTTTTTTAAAGGGGCAAAAAGGTCAATTGGGCCTAATTAATTAGAAAACCTAATTTGATTAGGAAAATTTTCCCTAAACCCTAATAAAATTTCTATTTAAACCACGCTTAGGCTTTTCCCTCCCCATACTACTCGTACGCCGCTTCTCACAGAGGAAGAATACGATTCTTTCTTGCTTCCAAACAAGGCCGCCTCTTTTAGAGAGACATACCACCACTCGAACACGCTCTTCAACGCGTATCAAATACCAGGTAGGTGCCCCCTTAACATCCGTTGAATGCAACAAACGATAATCTTGAATTTCTTTATGAAAACGAGATCTGCATTAGTATTAGTGTTTGTATAGATGCTTGATTATTAGATTATATGTATCTCTGATGAATTGTATGTCCGTATATATGATCGTATATGTATATAAATGAATGATGATATTTTCATATGAAACTCGGGAAAAGATTTGATTTTTGATGTGCGTGTGAATACCGGAATCATAGGAAGGAGTGTTTGTGCCGGCGGCGCGTGGCTGGTGGTGGTGGGCTATGACCACGTGCTGCCGGATGGAGAAACAAGGGAGTTGAAGGGGGGGTGGCTGAGGGAAGGGCGGCGCATGGCCGGTGGTGGTGGGCTATGACCACGCGCTGCCGGGTGGAGGAATAAGGGTGAGGTGGGGGCCGCTGAGAGGGTGTGTTGGGTGGTGGTGCGGCTGACTGGGAGAGGGGCTGAAGGGGGGCGTCGCTAGGGTGGGGGCTGAGGGAGGGGGGTTGCGCTGGGGTGGGACTGAAGGGGGGTGCAACTGAGGAGGGCGGACTGGGGAGGGGGTTGCGGGGTGCTAGTGGGTGTGGGGGTGAGGGAGAGGGACGAAAGTTGGATCGCATGGGAGAGTCACTGGGTCAGAAATTGCAGAAAGGGGGGGAATTTGAAAGTTAGGGTGATCTGATGGCGTACGAAGGAAAAAGAATAGAAAAAATAGAAAAAGAATAATAAAAGAAAAGGTAAAAGAAAAACAAATTGAAAGGGGAAGTGACGCTGAAAGAAAAGGAAAAGAAAAGGGAAAAGAAAAAGAAAAAGAAAAGGAAAAAAAAGGAAAAAGGAAGATTCCGAATGTGATTTCTGTGCATTCATGCATCACGACATTGCATATATGATATGATATGTTCTGTTCTGTTCCGTTCTGCTCTGTTAGGATATGCGAGACGTAAGTCGCATATCTGATCTGTTCCGTTCCGTTCCGTTCTGTTAGGACCCGGGGTCATGCATTGCACGATTAGAGGAATGTTTCTGAAAGGGTAAGTTTATCATGCATCACGTATGTGGCATTGCATTTCACGCTCATTTTGCACGATTATGTGTTTTGATTGTTTAAGAAGTTATGACCGTTATACGTTGTTTTAAGAGGTTCTGACCGTTATGCGTATTTGCGAAAACGTGGACAGTCTATTTTCGTATTACAGTACGTATATGTATTTCACTACTGTCCTAGCATGTATGATCTCACAGGGCCGATGCAGGCAGGGTACCTACTGAGTGATGTTTTTGTCGCTCACACCGTTCGTTTTGTTTCTTGCATACGATTCAGGGTATGATTACATATGGGTTGGAGAAGATTCAGAGTGGGCTCAGTGGGACTCGTAGAGACTGTTTGGAGATTGAGGATTAAGAATTGAAGAAGTTTTATTCTATTTATTATTTCATTTGAGGACTTAACTTAGGGATTTTATGTTACGCATTTTACGATGTCGTTTAGGAGATTATGACTTGATGTTGACTGTATATGATTTTGGGGATTTACTTTTGATTTAGGGTTTGAGTTGATTTATTTTGCTTCCGCAATCGAATACTCTGTCGTTTGATAAGTGCAGTGATTTGTACAGACGCCATGTATATCCCTTAGTGGAATACGGCGGGCGTACCGGTTCTGACCCTAGGGTTCGGGACAGGGCGCTACAACAACGTACATGAACGTCACACCACTATATCCATCTCATATTTATGGGTATATTCAGGTCTTATATCATATGATATAAGTCATGGTGATGACAAAATTATAACGATACGTTACAAGGTCATAAACCAAAAATTGTCGTATCGAGTGACTACCAAAACTTTACCGACGTGTCATGTACTTGTCATATAAAGATGGCCAGCCCATATACTTCAAAAATAGCCAAAAGGTTCGTGGCTCAAATGTTAAATTCAGCCACTAAACCATTCCATGTTGGCACACACAAATCAACCACAATTTAGGCCAAATTGTGGAGATTTCAAATTCAAATTTTTAAAGCACATGGGGTGTCTATACCATCAGCCATTATAGATGAATATAAAATTTATTTTATGATTATTTTGTATGACATAACATATATGGCATGTGCAAGAAGTTTGAATTTAATTAGAGAAAATCGCGTAATCGACAAAAGTCGAAAATTCGGTTTTCTATATACACAATACATGGAACATTTTTTTGCATGAAATGTAACATTTATCTAGACACTTTTTACACATTCAAGACATGTTAAAGTGTTCTAGAAAATTCAAATTAGGACTGATTGCAATTTACCATATATGTGTAAATATTATGTATTATTTGACAAAGCTTACTAAAGTGAAATTTCAGCACATGCCTAGCCATATCACACGCCTATTTCACCTTCAATGGAGCCTAGGTGAAGCTTAGTTAGAAAATCAATTGGTGGAGAATATGCCCATTAAAATAAATATTCTGAGGGTCTCGTCATTAAATTTTCATACCATTTGGAGTCACCAATTAATCGAAATAAAATTTTCAAGGCGGAGTACTATTTCTGGCAGATTTGCGCAATCTGACCAAAAATGTATTTGTAAGGGGTTAGGAGTGGAATTTTAATTTGAAATTTTTATGAGATACTCAGAACATTTGAGAGTAGATTCTCACTGAATTTCATAATTTTTGGAGGTCTGTAACTAGGTCTTTTAATCATTTGAAATCAGAATATAAAACAGAAACTGTTTTCAGTAGTGAGGTTTTTGGTGCAAAAAGTTTTAAAAGCCAAATTTTCCGCACCCACTATTTAATCCTCCCCTTCTAGTGGTGATGTACAGGTCCTACATATGTTACTTCGGAGTAAACACCAACAATTTTCTTATTCGCAAAGATTCATAAGAAAATAACATTCTAATCTTTCAATCATTCCATAGACTCAACAAAGTTCTATTTCATTACCAATCTTACATTTAGTTTACTAGTCATCTTTAGACAAATAACTTTTGTTATTTGCTATATATGTTTAACAACATAAGTACTAAAATTATGTATCCATTTACATGTACTAAATGCAAGTCTTACTGCCTTTAAAACAAATTTGTTGTCATGATGAAATTGGCACCAACAGACTTTATAACAAAAATTGTGGGGAAATTCAAAAAATATTTTAGTTTTAATAAGAAATTTCACAAATAAGATACGTATTAGAAAATTCTAAAAATATGCAAGATGACATTCACAATGGCGTCTTACATGCCCTAAGGAACCTTTCACAATGGCGCCTTAGATACACCTATAAGGTGCCATTCTGAATGGAGACTTAGACAACACTAGCTTTCAACACCTTAAATGCACTATGGGAGCCCTGAAAACCAGGGTTGCAGCCCTGAATGTCTAAGATGCCATTCACAGCCACGTCTTATGTGCCTAAGACACCACTGACAGCTAACGCCATCAATAAATTTGCCATGATTTCAGTTTAATTTCTCACCGCCATCTGAATTTACATTGACTCTAAAATAATCATTTTTGCAATGCACGACACATCAAATGTTCATCTGTTTTGTATGTTTAGGATGAAGTCTGATCCTATTGTCATAAAAGTTTAGGAAATACGTTGGTAACTCTAATCCTAGTACGAGCAGTATCACTAATCTTAATTCTAACCCTAACTCTAATCCTAACACTAACCCAGGCTTTAACCTTAACCCCAACCATAACCAAAACTCTAACCCTAACTCTAATCCTACTTGAACCCTAAACCTAATCCTTACACTAACCCTAATCCTAACGCCCACCCCAACTTTAACGCTAACCCTAAGCCTAACCCTAACCTTAAATCTAACTCTAACCCTAAGCCAATTTAATATAAACCCACCCTAACCCTAGTCTTAACTCTAATCCATATACTTATCTAAATATGTAGAAAACCATACTCTAACCTTAATATTTTTTAATTGCAAACTTTAGTATTTTGCGTTTTTTGAGTCAAACTTTTTTCTAAAGGTTTTGTCGCAACTTGATGCCAAATATGTGCACTTGTGAGTTGAATGGATGGTCATTACCATTTGAAGTGACGTAGCATTCTTGGCCATATCTTGCAAACCCTTTAGATTGAAATATTTGAGCACTTCTATTTTCCATGAACTTGTAAGTTGCATGGAGACCGTTGTATGAATTGTTGTAAATAAATCTAGTTAGACAAAATCGAATTATATACAGTGTGTGCTTGTGAAATAAAACAATGGCCGATCTGTCGAGTTCAGCGTAAGCCGGGTCAATTAGTCAAGTTACATCAACCCAAGTAGTGCAATGGACTTTGCGTTCTGGACAGCTAACCTGCCGACCTCAGCACAACTGCACTGGTGAATAGAAATGCTGTGCTATCAGACGTTCAATCGAGCTCAACACAACAGTGCTACTGAACAACGAATCTCTGACAGACTAAACAGCCGAGCTCAGCACAACAATAGCTCGGCAAACCAGTTGAGCTGAGCTCGACAACATTGTTATTTAGCAGTGTTGCACTAACAGCAGCTCAACAGTTCAGCTGAGCAGACAAACCGAGGTGAGTCCAACACTCTGTTCTTAGGATGTATTGCTCTGGTATATTTTGCCCAACTAGAGGAAGCAATCGTCTCTCAGGACACACCAAAATCAGTTCAGACAAGCGGCACTATAGCGTATGAACTGAACAAACCTGTAAAGTATTTATGACTTCTCAGATGGAGAAACAACGATGTCTGCAGTGAGAAGTGATATGAAGAGAGAGAGAGAGAGAGAGAGAGAGAGTGCAGAGAAAAGAAGAAAAAATCAATTTTTGAATGACTCGAAGGTCAGCTCGGCCTATATATATAGAGGAAAAACTGAGGTCAGGTTGTTATCACCAGTTTAATCACAGACGTAGGATCAGATACCTGCTCGGCCTGAACCCTTGGACCAGATAACCATATCAGGTCTGTCCACAGCCGTTGGATCAAACAATCACTCAATCTGAGCCCTTAGTTCGGATACCTATTCACATCAACTCAGCACGATTAAAACTCAACAGCTTTTCAAATCTCACCCTTAACTGATCCTAACAACCTATGAAATATATAAATTTATACAAACTTCTCCATCAGATAGGATCCGTCCCATGGCCTGCAGGATCTGGCCTGCAGGATCTGGCCTGCAACCTACAGCCTGCAATTCGAGCCCAAGCACGAGCCCAAGCCCGAGCTGAGCCGATTTCAACTTATTTTATCCCTACTTTGAGCATTAATTTTTCATTCGCCCGGTATCGTAATTGAATGATTCAAAAGCCTAAAAAGTAGATAATTAAAGACTTATTAGTTTTTACTTAGCATTAATGAAAACAAATCAGGATTAAGCTTAAAGTACATTGCTGAGCACAGTTTGCAACTTGGTCCGACTCTTTCGATTTTCTCCAATCCCCCATATGAATGGAAGTTAATGCAAATACATATGTAGACTTTAATCAAGACGTCAGAGAAGAAATGTTGCATCACAAGAGGTAGCTTCTGGCTTTGAACCTTTCCTAGTGATATAGTGTCGGAGCCACTCGGCTAATTAGTGACTTGATGTCTTGAACTAGTCATCCTTTATTGTGAACCTAGACAACAGTACTCACACAACATTTCTTTGAATCGCTCGGTTTTAGAAAGTCTTTTAGAGAATTCTTGCATCACAAAACTCTCATAGAAGCGGGCCCACTTCATACTCACATAGGTGTTTCCCATAAAGAGTATTCTGTCATACTCCACTTAATATACCAAGATATAGGAAACATTAAAAGCTTCAGCTTACCTTAACTCTTTCTGCAGACATCACTTATTTAATAGAATGAATAAGTGCTTACTAAAACTCCATAACTTAGTTGTCTCATTGATCCAAAGGTTACAAAGATTCTTGCATTGTAGGTTTTAGTCCCATTCTGTTTGCCAAATTTGACATCTGATCTCTTGGCAAACCTTTTGTAAGCGGATCCATAAAATTCTACGTTGATTTTATATAATCAATGGAAATCACGCTATTAGAGATCAATTGTTTAATGGTGCTGTGTCTCCGACGTACGTGTCAAGACTTGCCATTGTAGATGCTGTTTTGCGCTTGTCTTATAGCTGACTGACTATCAAAGTGTATGCTGATATGAGTGATTGGCTTAGGCCAGCATGGCTGATCTTCCAAGAAATTCCGAAGCCATTCAGCCTCTTTTCCGGCTTTATCTAGTGCTACAAACTTAGCTTTCATAATGGAACAAGCTATGCACATTTTCTTTGTGGATTTCTGCCACACAGCACCTCCACCAACCGTGAATAATTATCCATTGGTGGACTTAGAGTCTTTACTATCAGATATCCAGTTGGCATCGCAATATCCTTCCAATACTGATGGATATCTTGTGTAATGTAATCGAAGGTTCATTGTGTACTTCAAATATCGCATTAGTCTATTCAGAGCTTTCCAATGATCATCACTTGTATTACTGGTAAACTTGCTTAGTTTGTTTGCCAAACATGCTAAGTCTAGTCTTGTACAGTTTGTTATGCACATTAAACTTCCAGTTACTTGCTAGTACTCTAATTGAGCTACTGGCGCGTCTCGGTTCTTCCTTAAGTATATACTTAGGTCGAGTGGAGTTATTACTCGTTTCACATCAAACGTATTGAATCATTTATAACTGATTCAATATTGTGAATTTGTGAAAGCACGAATCCTTCGGTTGTCTTAGAAATTTTAATCCACAGAATAACGTTGCCAATTCCCATATCCTTCATGTCAAAGTTTCTTGTCAACATCTTCTTCATATTCAACATGATATCACGAGTACTGCCCATGATTAGCATATCGTCTAAAATAGACATACTATGACATAGGCATTCCCTGTGTTCTTAATGTAGACACACTTGTCGCATTCATTGATCTTGTAACCATTAGCTAGATCGCTTGATCAAATTTCAAGTGTCACTGTTTAGGCGCTTGCTTAAGACCGTACAACGACTTAATAAGTCTACAGACTTTCTTTTCTTGTCCTGGAACGACGAATCCTTCGAGTTGTTCCATATAAATTTCTTCTTCTAACTCACCATTTAGAAAGGCAGTCTTCAGATACATCTGATGAATTTCCAAGTTGTAGATTTTAGTAATAGTAACTAGCACCCTTATAGAAGTGATTCTACTTACTGGTGAGTAGGTGTCAAAAAATTCAAATTCTTCCTTTTGTCGATAGCCTTTAGCTACCAACCAGGTCTTGTACTTATCTATAGACCCATCCTCTTTCAATTTCTTCTTGAAAATCCACTTGCACCCAAGTGGTTTACTTTTTGGTTGAAGGTAACCAGCACCCAAGTCTGATTTTAAAGAATAGACTCTGTCTCGCTGTTTATGGTCTCTTTCCAGAAGGGAGCTTCTGGAGTTGACATCGCCTCAGAAAAAGTCCTTGGCTCGTTTTTTACCATATAGGTTAGAAAATCCGGTCCAAACGATGTTGGTATTCTGGATCGCTTGCTTTGACAAAGTTCTTCAGTTTCTTGAGAGGTCGTTTCACGCATTCATTTACCAGTACTTGTTCTTTCATTGTTTTTGTCTTTGTTTGGAAAGACATCTTCACACTGCATTCTTAGACTCCATGACAACATTTTCATGTATGCCAGGAATATCCGATTTGTACACCATGAATCGACATGCACTACTATTATTCACATATCCTATGAATATGCAGTCAATTTTTCTAGGCGCGATTTTTATTTGTCTTGGTCTAGGTACAACGGCCTTTGCCAGACACCCTGACACTTTCAAGTATTTGTAGCTAGTCTTATGGCCCTTCAAAAGCTCGTATGGGGTTTCATCTATCCTTTTAGATGGAATTCTATTTAAAATAACATTAGCAAAGAGAATTGCTTTTCCCCACAAGTTCGCACATGATTATATTTCATATGAGATAAAAAAGAAGTAACATGAGATATAATGGGTTGTGCACTAGACATCTTCTTAGGCTGCGTAGTTGCTTGCAGTTTCTTAGATGAAGATAAAATAAAATTTTTCGACTTGTTTTGTACTTTATTATCTTCAACGTATTTTAATCCGGTTTTATCGCTTTCATGCTTTTGGAGGAAATGAGACGATCTAGCATGCTCGTACCCGAATCGAATTGTTTTACTCTCTTTTCCGAATCTGCGTTTCTTGATTTCAAATTTGAAATCTCGACTTTCATCTTTGTGTTCTCGAATGTTAAGGAGGAAATCTCAGATTTTAATGAATTTATCATGCAAGAGAGGTAAGCTCAAACTTATCGACGTAGCATTCATCATCTCTTTTAGAGTTCAGTTTTTGTGTTCAGCAATGCCATTCGATTGAGGTGAATGTGGTGCAAACGTTTGATGAATAATGCCATGTTCTGAACATAATTTATTGAACAGTGTATCATATTCGTCACCCATATCACATGAATTTCTTTAATTTGTTTGCTAAGTTGATTCTCAACTTCATTTTTATAGTCTTTAAAAGCATCAACGGCCTCATGTTTGCTATTTAATAAATAAACATAACAGTATCTAGTGCAATCGTCGATAAAAGTGACAAAGTACTTTTTGCCACCTCTCGTTTGCACAAACTTTGAACCACACACATCTGCATGAATTAAATCTAAAGGTTTAGTATTCCTTTCTATTAAAGGAAATGACGCCTTTGCCATTTTTACTTCAACACAAATTTTGCATTTTTCCTTATCAAAATTTAGTTTGGAGAATAAGTCAAGATTAATCATTCGTTGTATTGACTTGTAATTTACACGTCCTAAACGAAAATGCCATAAAAAATAAGACTCAAGCATGTAAGCAGAATAGGAAGCATTATTATTGGCCACTTCAGGCAATTCTTTCTTAGGCACGATAGTAATGATGTTTAGCTTAACATCTTACCTGACAAGTACCCCTTCCCTAAATACATGCCATCTTTCGAAAGAATTACCGTATTAGACTCTAACACTAGTCTAAATCCATGCATGACTAGAAGAGCCTCAGATACCAAATTCTTCCGAATGTCAGGGACGTGCAGTACATTGTGCAGAGTCAGATGCTTTCCCGAGGTCAGCTTCAAATAACCTTCCCTTCGCCTTCAATCTTCAATAGGGCAGAGTTTCCCAGGTGAGGTTGTTCGTTATTCCCAGGCTAGTACTCCGAGAACATTGCCCTGATGGAGCAGACATGTCTTGTGGCTCCAGTATCCAGCCACTACTCGCCCTTGTTTCCTACAACATTCCACTCTAAGAACACATCACAGAGGTTCAGATATTCCATGGCATCAATAAGATTTGCCTTTGCCTTGGTTTGCTTCTTCTTGGTCTTACGGCATTCACTGCTAACATGCCCCTGAATGCCATAGTTGTAGCATTTTTCCATGAACTTCTTGGATATCTGCTTGCCTTTGTTGTTCACTTTGAGGTGACCCTTTTTTTGTCCTCTGCAACATGGGCCTTGGCCTGACCAGATCTGCATATGGCTTTCTCTCAGATCTTCGATTATCCTCCTCTATGTAGAGTCAGACATTCAGATCTCCAATTTCATCTCCTCTCTCTTGTGTTTGAGATAGCTTCTGAATTCCCTCCACGAAAGAGGTAGCTTCTCAACTGCTGCAGCCATAGTGAAAGATTTACTGAGCAACATGCTCTCCTCTTCTCTTTCGGCTACCAACATCTGTAGTTCCTCAACCTGGAAAACAACAGTTCGAGAATCTTACATTTTAATGTCCAGGAATTTGCCGACAATGAACTTCTTTGTTTCGACATCTTCCGTGCGATATTCTTCCCCAAAGCCTGCCACAAAGACTTTGAAGTTTTGTAAGTACAATACAATACATATCAAGAATTGTCTAAACAATTCATTATATGGCTCAAACAAACATAATTGTTGAAGTTCCATGCTTCAACAAAAAGGTTATTTTGCATATTCTGGGTCTGGTCATGAATTGGATCACCCATAGGTGTATCCTTGGTCAATAGCTTGGCAAGCCACAATGCAGTCATGAAGCACAGCATCTTCTGCTGCCATCTTTTGAAGAAGCTCCCGGTGAAGCACAACGCAGTCACGGAGCTTCTGCTTTCATTCTCCATCTCAGTTTCTGTAAAGTAAAAACAAACAACTGAGAATCAGTATAATAGAGCAGTACATAGTCAAAAAGAATACATCTTAAGTTAGACAAATTGGATTCTGCATAGTGTGTGCTTGTGAAATAAAGCAACGGACGACCTGCCGAGCTCAACGCATGTTGGGTAGATCAGTCAAGCTAGATCAATCCAAGCAGCGCAATGGACTTTGCATTCTGCATAGCCGACCTCAGCATCATTGCACTGCTGAACAACAGTGTTGTACTATTAGTCGTTTACACAAGCTCAACACAGTAGCTGCTAAACAACAAATGCTCTAACAGCCTAAACAGTCGAGCTCAGCACAGCAACAGCACGGCAGGCCAGTTGAGCTCAGCACGGCAGCACTGTTATTTAGCAGTACTACGCTAAAAGGAACTCAGTAGTTCATCCAAATAGACAAACGAGGTGAGTCCAGGACTCTGTCCTTATGATATATTGCTCTTGTATGCTGTTCCCAACCAGAGGAAGCAATCGTGTAGCGCCCTGCTTCCGAACCCTAGCACCGGAAATAGTGCACCTGCCGTAGTCTACTACGACAACTATAAGGCATTGTTCAAACTTCTTATACGTCAGAAATAACGTAAAATTTTATTTTTGCGGAAATAATAATTGAAAAATGAAATTCTTTTTATGCAGATAATCCCATTGCGAAAATAAATAATAGTTTAGGGCTGATGAGACCCTGACATGTCAATCAAAAATCCACAGTCTGACAAAAAGAATAACTGTGAAATCCATCAAACGTCTCCCAAGTAAATCTCTTGTAAGCTCACTCTCCACAGCTAGCGCAGTCCGACTCGTCCTCTATAAAGATATAATTGTATGCAGGCTCACCTGTGGAAGGATTAGTAGTAGGAGTGAGTGATAGGATATCCCCCATAGGTTTTCTGTCTTTTCCCAGAAAGGAATCATACTTACCACAAATACGTAAACACATAAAGAAAGCAACAATAAATATATAGACACATATGGAAAAGCAACAACAAATATATAAAAGCATAAAGAAAAGCAACAACAAATATATAAACACATAATGAACAACAATGAAGTTTCAATCTTTTGATCCGGTGATTTCGGATTGTGGCGAATTCTCGATGCCTGACTTCGATCATGGTGGCGGCAGCCGTTCTTTCGCCGCCATCGTTGTCACGAAACCACCCTCAATCTCTATCTCGCCTAAGATCCCATGCAAACACAAAGGCATTCAAATGATTTCATCCACGGATGAGGAAGTCGATACGTTGGACGCCCCTTTTCGGTTATCGTTTGTCGGCACATTTTGGAATGGCCGGACTTCCCTTAAGGTACGACAAGTATTTGAATGCATTGGCTTTAGATCAGATATTCAGATTACCCTTTTTGATTCTTCACACATTCTTCTCAATTTCACTCATGAACAGGATTATCCTCGGTGCTTTTAACGACGATCATGACAAATAGCCGGTTGCCACATGAGGGTTACCAAATAGACTATTGATTTTGATCCGGCGGCTGATGTACCTATCGTCCCATTTGGATAACCTTCCTTGGAATACCAATGCAGTTTCATCAAAAGGATGCTTTATTTGAGATTGCCCAACTGATTGGAACGTCAATTAAAATGGACATTGCCACGGCTGATGGTTTACATCCATCGGTTGCCCGCATCTGTGTAGAGGTAGATGTTTCGCAGGATCTTCTAAAGAAAATATACATTCAAGATAAACAAAAACCAATACTGCAGCAAGTCATCTATGAGATCTACCATCTTTCTGCGTTGAATGTCGTCTGGGCCATATGGTTGGTTTATGTCATGATTCACCACCTTCGCCACCTCCGCCTCTTATTAAGCTTTACCCAACTACTTGTTGGACTCCAAAGAAGGGGAAGCCATCATTATCTATTGAAACAGTCTCCATTCTTCACCGCACTCCTGTGGTTGATGTATCTACGCCTACAGTGGAACACCCATCGGCTAATGACTCTCATCCGATAGATCAAGCACTCCCCATACCACCTGTCAAAGATATTAGTTTGTTGCATTTGGACAAGAAAGATGTTTTGATATCACAAAAAAATATGGATGATCTGGATGACTACCAATGTTTGGATTCTGAGGTCGGGCATTTGACCATTCCCAACCCTAATTTTGATGCAAAAGCCCATGCAGAGTTTGTGCAACAAATGCAAAGTTCTTCCGTACTAATTGGAAAAAAACTAGCATCAAAGCTAAAGTCTTCTGAGATTGACAGGCCATTATGTAAATTGTTGGACTCTGCAATTCTAGATTCTGAAGGATTTATTCCTGCGCCCTCTAGGCGATGCAGACGAACTAGAAGGGAGCTACCTCCACGGCCCCCTCATCAGTTGTGACATGTAGTTCTACACGTAATGGTCAGCTTCCTTCGGTTTCTACTCAAATTTCTCAATGAATGCTTTAACATGGAATGTTGGAGGTCTTCGCACCTCATTATCACGTTTACTTTATTTTCTGCGTGAATATTCTATTCAATTATTGGTAATTATAGAACCCAAGTAGCGGCATACACGGCTAGATTATTATCGTCTCAAGCTTGGTTTTAGTAATGCACAAAATACATGTGATGGAAATGTTTGGGTTTTTTTGGCGTACCATGGATGTTCAATTCAATAGTGTTATACATGGTGTCCAGTCATCACATTATATGTTTATGTTGCACTCCACACAGCAACTGTTTCATTGGTCAGTAATTTATGGTCGTCATACAATTTTGGAGCGCAAGATCCTATGGGAATCGTTGGGATCCTTCTCTCGGTAGGTTACCTCTCCGTGGGTTTTAGGGGGTGATTTTAACACATTATTGCATCTAGAGGAAAATCGGGGCGTACCTCTCCAACTCTTAATTCTCGCATTGATCTCAATGATTGTTTGCATAGCTGTCAGTTACAGGAAATTCCAATACTAGGAACTACATTCACATGGGCTCATGGAAATCGACATAATCAAGTGTTACGACGGTTAGATCACATGTTATGTTACTCTATGTTTACAGATATGTTTGCTAATATGGTGGTTCATCATCTTCCACGTGCTTCATCAGATCATTCCCCATTGATGCTAAAATCTTGACTCACAGTGGATACATGTCCACTCCCATTTCGGTTTCTTAATGTTTGGACCCAACATGACAATTTTTACTCATATGTTGAGTCCAATTGAAAACATTATCCGACTATAGGTGGGATGTGTGGCTTGTATGTTGAAGTTTGACTAATAAAGCATGCTCTCGAACATAGAATCGAAATGCCTTTGGTAACATATTTGATAGGGTTGCAGAAGTAGAAACAACTTACACTAGAATGGAAGTTGTATATGATCAAGATCCTTCGCCTGAAAATCGAACAGCTTCCTCTCTTGCATAGGCATAGTTGCTCCGAACGCATAATGCACATACCAGTTTTTGGGCACAAAAATCCAGGATTCATTGGGCAAAGGAGGGAGACTCAAACACTGCCTATTTTCATGCTATGGTTAAGGACAAATATCGTCATCAATGTATCCGCCAGTTAACTGATATGGACGGTAATATCATTGAAGAGATTGATGAGTTAGGATCTTTGGTTGTTCAATATTTTCAATCTTTATTTACCAGTGAGCCGGTTTCTGATATGGATAATTTTCTTCAATTCATACCTCATATGGTCTATGCAAAGGATAACAATATGTTGCTTTCCCTACTGAACTTGTCCGAAATCAAAAAGGTAGTTTGGAATCTTAATCCTAATAGTGCAGTTGGTCCCGATGGTAATAATGGGCATTTTTTCGTATATGTTGGGATATAATACAACAAGATGTAGTGAGTGCAATACATGAATTTTTTCTTGGTATTCTTGCTCCACAGGTGATGCTTTATTCGATCATTACTTTGCTTCCAAAAAAACCAATGCCATCCACCTATGCTGAATTTCGATCTATTTGTCTCTCAAATTTCATCAGCAAAGTTACAACATGTATTTTAGCTATGCGTTTGTCGGTTTTGTTGCCCAAGCTTATTTCTATGGAGCAAATTCGATTTTTACAAGGCCACGACATCAGTGAGCATGTTCTCATGGCCAATGAAATGGTACCTTTAATTGACAAAAAGACTCGCAGGGCCAATGTGTTGATAAAGCTTGATATGGCTAAAGCTTTTGATCGTGTGAATTGGCAATACTTAGAGACTGTGCTTAAGAAGTTTGGTTTTTATGAACGTTTTATTAGGCTTATTCTGAACAATATGCGCTATTCTAAATTATCTGTTGCTGTCAATGGTAAGAGTTTTGGTTTCTTCTCTCCCACACGAGGAGTAAAGCAAGGTGACCCATTATCTTCCCTACTTTTTATTCTCGGATCAGAGGGCTTCAGCAGGGGTCTCAACCATCTTTTCAGCACAGGTGCTCTGGTTGGTTTCCCACGGGGAAAATTTTGGGGGTGTCTCATCTAGCGTACGCTGATGCCTTGTTGGTTTTCTTGAATGGCAGCACGAGAAATTTACAGGCTTTTTAATCTTTTCTTTGTTCATATCAACGTGCATCAAGACAGATAGTGAATTACTCAAAGAGTCAGTTTGTAGCTAGTTCTTACATTGCCCAACGAGCATTGTCAGAAATGGGTTCGGAATTGGGTATGCAACCATCCTCTCTGCCTATTAAGTATTTGGGCTTATATTCATATCGCGGAATAAACAGAGCTTGTTATTGCCAATCGCTCCTGCAGCATTTTGATGCTAAGTTGTCTAGATGGATTCACCATTTGCTTACCTCCGGTGGTGGGATTGTGCTCATACAATCGGTCCTTACTTCTATTTTGTTACATCTTATGGCCGCTGCACGCCTGCCAAAGAGTGTGATACATCTATCACACGGAAAATTGCGACATTTTTTGGGGTCCGAGACATCATTGAGTGTCCTGGTATTTGATTTGTTCTCCAGAATCTGAGGGTGGTTTGGACATTCATGGCCTTCCTTTAATTCAAATGGCCTATGACTGCAAGCTTTGGTGGAATTTTCACTCGGCCTCTTCTCCTTGGGCCATATACATGCGCTAAAAATATGGATCATGTTCTAATTTTGTCCCCAGAATATATAACTCTCCGGGTTAAAAGCAGATTTGTTCGATGAAATCAATTTGTTCAACTCTTACCACACATTTAGATGCTTTACATTGGACAACCCCTGTTACAGGACAGTTTACTCTGCAGAATGCATACATGGATCTACGATCTGCTTGTCCATAGAGGTACTAAAATAAATATATTCGGCATCGGCAGGAGCTATACTTCGAGACAATCGTGGCCATATGCTAGGGCTATTTGTTTCATGTTGCCATGCTTACCACCTATCCAAGTGGAAATTCAAGATGCCTTTTTGAGCTTACTCTACTTTGGACTTTGGTATCGTAATATATATGTGGAATCTGACTGCATTCAAATCACACCGGTCGATAACCCAACCCTGACTTCATTGGTGGAATACACGTGTTTAATGACTCTGCTGCATCAGACAGATAGTACCATATCTCACATTCCACATGAGATTGACCTGATGGCACATCATTTGGCACATCATGCATGTCTTTTCCCACAGACAGCCATTTTTGAATCATATGACTCACTTCCTTATGCTGCTGGTGGATATTTCTTAACCGATACCACTATTTGTTCTATGCGTATCTCATCTTGAGGATTCTACTGTTGGTGCAAATAATCGTTGCCTACATCATACAGATACAGGCAGCCCCGGTATGGCCTCAGCCCCCTCAGAATTCGAAATCATCGTTTATATATTCCATTGTCACGTTGTTACTTTTCCTTCCATTTTGTGGTGTTGTTTTCTGAATCATGCCTTCCACTACACAGGGACGTTATGTTTTGCGCCGTGACACAATTATGATGGAGTACAAGCGAAGGTCTCCATTATGGGTCGGAAATCCCATGATTCTGTTGCCACTCAACTATGTGCATTGATCTGGTTTACATGTCTGCTTTCCGAGGAACATCTGTAACGAACAGCCTGCAGCTTTTTATCTCCCTCTTGAGTTGGCGCAGTCATACACACAGTTACCTTGGTTCAATAGTGACCAAGGTAATGACAGTAAGTGCTGAATACTATCTACATTTTTGCCAGTTTTTTTATATATAGGCTATACTTTGACACTTCAACTATTCCATTGCAACTATCGGGGATTTCTTACACTGACACGGAGCTCACACGCTGATACAATGCCGCTACACTAGCCACACGTGTCTGGTTATATTTTACCTTTTGTTTTATTTGAGTATTAATTTACACATGTAGTTATTTCGAACTCTAGTTATTTATTTTACGACTCATGTATTGTTCTTTTGATTTTTTTGGGAGAGTCTCCCGTCGAATTAGGGCACCATCTGTAACCACGTATTCCTCCGCCATAAGTGAGAGCAAATTCAATAAATAAAACACCCGACGGTACTGCCCGTCCTTCACCTAAAAAAACATAAAGAACAATAATAACTAAAACGTAAGATAAACACACACTCGTCCAATCAAATGCAATGTGCAACTTCATAATGCGTGCTCCTTCACACTATCGTGACATAGGAAACAATGTTATTGTCTCACACAATATGCTCCTCTCTGTCCATGATATGTTATGCACGTCCCAACACCTATCACATGCTTTGTAACGTGGAGTCACTCACCCCGAAAGGATTACACGTACCTGTATCGTATGGTCACATGCCCTGAAAGGAATCACACGCACATGTGTGGTACGGTCACTGGCATGTAAGGAATCACATGCATGTGTAGCGTAGGGTCACATGCCCCGAAGAGATCACACGCACCTATATCATAACGTCACTCGCCCCGAAGGGATCACACGTACATGTATCGTAGGGTCACACGCCCCTATATCGTAGGGTCACACGTCCCGAAGGGAATCACACCCACTGTGTCGTAGGGTCACACCCCCGAAGGGAATCACATGCAGCTGTATTGTAGAGTCACACGCCCCGAAGGGAATGCAATGCAATATACGTGCCATGAATGCTACATACATAATCAGGCGCATCCATGCTCATATATATATCCGCACCCATACATATACATATGTACTCGCATGTATCCTCATTTATTTCCGGTGCATCCATACTCCTATATATGTCCGCACCCATACATGTGCATATATACTTATACGTATGCCACATCTTATTAATTATTTTTATTTTTAATTATTTAAATATATTTTCTTCTTTTTTTCCATTATTTATATATTATATTTTATCCTTGTTATTATTTATTATTATATTTTGATTTATTTATTTATTTCATATGTTCCTTTCTCAGTCAAATGCTCTCTTTTTTTATTTTTTGAATTAACGAATTTTTCTTTTATGAAATAATTATATTATTACTAATTTTCCTTTTTTCTTTTTTTCTGGCCCTTTCTTTTTTGCCTCGCCTGGCCCGTAGCGCAGCTCGCGGCTTGCTGGCCTGCTGGCTTTTCTCCTTTTTTCCTCGGTCTGGAATGGCCGAAAACTCCTGCTCGCAGCCCGCTGGCTATTCACTCCTCTTATTTGTTTTTTGATTACTGTTCGGCCCAGCAACAATTAGTTGCAGACCAGACTGATCCAGCCCGACGGATCAGATAAGGAATCAGCCTTGACCCGACTGACCTGGAATTTAATTTTTTTAAATTTATTTTATTTTATTCTTTTATTTTCTTAAATTCTATTTTTCTTCCAACTTCAATAAAATCTCCAATTTAACCTTGAATGGGCCCCAACATATTTCATTTAACCCTATTTAACGCTACACGCACACTGCACCTGAGCACGTACGTGCGTTACTTGCACGCGCCACCTAGGGCTGTGCACGGGCCTTACGCACTGCCCTGAACGGAGCACGTGTCATACTCGCACCACCTCTAGGTCTGTTTTTCAATTTCCAGTTTAATTCCAGCCTTATTTTCAGTCAACGTGAGCTATTTTCAATGCTGTTCATGCAATTTTCTATTTATTCGCATAAAAATTCGATCTTTTTAGTTCTTTTCAAATCGCAAGATTAATACCATTGCACACACAAATATGCCCATACATACGAACATCATAAACATGCATGCGACATCATATACAAAAATCACATAGAGAATTTATTGCAAGTACGGCCTAACACACAAAGTGCGGGCAACCAGAGAAGAGAGGAATGTGATCTATCTTTTGGCAAATAACTCCTATGCATTTTTCCCTTCTTCCTTCTTCTCCTACCTCAGCTGCCTATAGGATGTGTGAAAGGGGGTGGCGGCCAACTTGCCTTGGGGTTAGGTTTTCTGAATTTTTTCCCTTTAAAGGTGGCGGCCAAACCAAAATAATGGTGTAGGGTTTTTGTGTTTTGTGTTGTGCGTATTTATAGATGAATAAGAGGGGTTAGGATAGGTACAAGTTGAATTTCCTATGTAGGTTAGGTTTAGGTAATTAGTATTCTATTTGATTTAGGGTTTTATATTTTTATCTTTATCCCTTAGGAATCTTAGATAATAATAACTCTTTTTTTTACAAAAAAATGAATATTACAAATTGTCTCCCAGGATACAACGGAATCAGTTCAGACAAGCAGAACTGCACCGAATGAACTCAATGAACCTGTAATGCATTTCTTGCTTCTCGGATGCAGAAATAAAGATGTTTGCAGTGAGGAAGTGATACGCCGAGAGAGAGTGTAGAGAGAAGAAGAAAAGATCGATTTCTAAATGACACAGAGGTCAGCTTCGCCTGTATTTATAGGGGAAAACTGAGGTCAGGTTGTTATCGCAAATTCAACCACAGTCGTAGCATCAAATACCTGCTCGGCCTGAACCTTTGGATCAGATAACCACATCAGACTTGCCCACAGCCGTTGGATCAAATAATTGCTCAATTTGAGCCCCCAGATCGAATAACTATTCAGATCAGCTCATAGCAGTTAAAGCTTAATAGCTTTTCAAATCTCAACCTTAGTCGATCCCAACAACCTGGGAGAAATTTAAATTTAATCAAACTTCTCCATCAGATAGGATCCGGCCTGCGGCCAGTAGGATCCAGCTTGCAGCTGGCAACCTGAGCCCAAACACGGGCCGAGCTGAGCTAATTTGAACTTATTTTATCCCTACTTTGAGCATTAATTTTTCATTCACCCGGTATCGTAATTGAATGATTCAAAAACCTAAAATTATCTATTTGTTACATAGATAATTAAGGACTTATTAGTTTTCATTTATCATTAATGAAAACTAATCGTAATTAAGCTCAATGTACGTTGCGGATCACGGTTTGCAACTTGGTCCAATTCTTTCAATTTTCTCCAACATGGATTGAGGTTGAGTATGTTGTCTTTAGATAGCCCCAGAAGCTGCTTCATGATCTACGAAGGTAAAATATATTAGACAGTTCATTGTTCCTATAGGGATGATAGTCATAGGCAATCTTTTCTTGTTTGAGCCTTTCTGGTGTACCTTTAAATTTTTATATCTCTAGTATTCCACTGAACTTTTGATAGAATAGCAAACCCCATTCGAATTGGCAAATTCTTTTTTTTCGACCACAAAAAGTTTCCTTCACTGGAACAGTATTTCATTTATATATTATCCTTTGGCTCCCTATATGTGGTTTATTGGGATATAGAATAGAAAATTGACCTTGTATATTTACATGGGGCGGCCTTGGGGGTAAAAAAAGGAAAGATAAAAGAAAGAAAAGCATCGAGAATGAACAGAAAAAGAGAGCACGGTAAAGGAAAGCAAAAGTTGAAAAGAAAAGGAAAAAAAAAGAAGCAGAAGAAAAAATTCAAAGGACTATGTTACCTATTTTGGTTATTGTTCTCCAAATTGATAGCTGGAGTTTCAAAGTTCAAGGTCCTGAGTGATGAAATTTATAGTTATAAAGGCGGAAATTGAGTAGTTTTCTGCCTACAATCAATATGATTTATTTGATGTTCTCTTTTATTTTCTTCGATAACAATATGAGCGCTAAAGTGCTATTTATTGTATTTTTGAGTTCTCCATATTAGTGGAGATAGATATAGCAATAGACATATGAAGCAATAGACATATGAGTACATTCATTGATGGCATTGTCGTGGCTAATATTTTGTATGGTTGATATGGTGTTGTGTAGCGAGCTTGAGATTAGCTACGCACAATTCAGTTCGTTGGAATTCGTGTGGCTGACTTTGAGTTGCGAAATCATTGTTAGGTCCCTTAGAACACACTAGAAGGGGGTTGAATAGTGTGTTCACCAAGTATGGATATTTTGTGGCTATTTTTTGTTTTTGAGTGCAACCAATACTTGGATGTGTTCTTTAAAAAGAATGAAGACTTGAATGAAAATAAAGAACACAAGTATGTATAGAGGTTCAAGTCAAGAGACTCTACTCCTCTACCTTCTTGATGTTTCACAAGAAGGATTTTGAAATGGGGATTGTTATTTCTTTTTTGGGGAAACAACAATCAAAACTAAATCAAGAAAATACAAAAACTAGGCACCTTGCCTAGACCAAAACCAAGAATTCTAACCCTTTGAAGTCTAGCCTCCAAAGATCTTCTTTGCCCTCAAAGAAATCTTGTAGGGAGAATAGTGCACCACACACTATCAACTAACCCTTCAAAGTCTAGAAAACTTAAACAAAGAGCACCCTTGCTCCTTGACCAACAATCTACCCAATCTCTCACAGAATAATCTCACCAAGAAGAAGACTCTTCTTCTTACAATAATCACTCTCAAAAATAAAGTAAAGATGTACAAAGATTACAAATATTTTGAGAGCTTGAGCTTGAGAGAACTTGAGAGCTTGCAATGTAGAAAGTTAGAGAAGAAAATGAAGAAAACCCTTCTTTTATCATTCTTCAAAAATCATCCCGTTTGAAAGCTTCTGCCCAGCCAATAATGGGATTTGGCAGCTTGTGAGGGTACTCCTGCATTCTTGGGAAACTTTTCTTGGCATATAGCAAACATTTTGAAGAGGATCCAAAACCTTGGCCAAGAATGGAAAACTAGCAACTCTGAGTGTGAGAGAAAATCTGCGAAAATAACACTAAAAGAAGAGGGTACAAAGAGTCAACTGGTTAGAAAATGAAGCAAAAAGACATTTGTACCGTTGAGCACATGAAGCGCCTAAACTGTCTGAAGAATAGGCGTTCAAAGTAGCATGAAGCGCTTAATGTGAAAAAGAACATGCGTTCGAAGTCACATTAAGCGCCTTATGTTGGCAACTGAATGCGTTCGAAGTGACATGAAGCGCCTCATGTAGCACTTCATGCAAGTTCGAACTAAAACTGACATTTTCTCAGAAACAGACCTTGGGAAAGCGTGTTTATTCAGAGAAAAGTACTTTTGACTTGGTGAAACACTTGAAGCGCTTAAAGTAGCGTTCGAAGTGTTCGCACATTTCATCAAGGCACATGAAGCGCTTGATGTAAGCGTTCGAAGTGCCCTGACTTTCATACACTTCACATGAAGCGCCTGAACAAGGCGTTCGAAGGTACGCACATCCAGACACCTCACATAAAGCGCCTGATGCAGGCGTTCGAAGTGTACTGGACTTCACCAAGGTACATTAAGCGCCTGAAGTGAGAGTTCAAAGTGTACGACTTCAAACCATCAACTTGAAGCGCCTTATCTAACAAATTCAACTGTCAACCTTGTGCAAATCATCAAAACCAAGTTATATTCTAACATTCTCCCTCTTTTTGATGATTTCACAACATGCGTTATTTTAATTTACTCCCCCTTAACATATGCTCCCCCTCACAAAGTGCAACAAATACAACTACGAAGATAACAAAAATAACTCTGCCAGAAATGATGCAAACAATGTTCATAAATATCAACATAAAACTAATGACATAGGAGAATGATAAATAAAGTTGCAAATAACCAAATGATCATGTTAATCCAACAGAAATAGCAAAAGCTAACTATACACCACCACCACTTCCACCAGGATGCTGCAAATCATCAAAACTGAAACGACTTGATGCAAATTCTGCAAACCCACCCGTTTGCTGACCATTTCCCCCAGCCTGCCCACTTCCATCAGCACCAACTCCAGCAGTATCTCCGGCACCAGCAGCAGAGTCTCCCCCTAAATCATCAAAATCAGAGGGAAAGGATGCCCATGGCATTTGTTGGAGAATAGCTTCTTTAAGAACGCCAAAGCGAAGATGCTGAACAGACTGTTCCAAAGATTGAATTTGAGCACGCAGCTGGGCAACGGTACTTGATTCAACATTTTCTTGAGGCTTGGCTTCAGCCTCATCATCAAGACCGGGAATGTTCGTGGCTTTACGTTTTTGGAAGTCGATGGCTTGGACAATATTGTAATTACTGTAATAGCCCGTGTTCGCCACCGGGGTGAGTTCATTATCAGGAATGACAAGACCTTTTGACTTGAGAAGAATGGTGATAAGATTGGCAAAGGGTAAGGCCTTGGAAGTTTTCTGAAGAGCAGCAAACATGACCTCAACCATAATCCAGGCAAAGTTGAGTTGGGTTTCATGTTTGATGCGGTAAGTGACGTAGAAATCCATGTTGCTTGGATTCCTTGTCGACTTACCATTCACACAGTAAGTGACAATGGCCAACAAAATGCGATCCACGAGAGTCATGTTCTGAGTCTTTCGAGAAGGAAAGAATCCCAGATCAAATTTTACATCTTGTTCAGGGATTCCGTATTTACTACTCCAGTCAAATACGGAAAAGTCACTTAGACCATCATTTCTGATGCCGAGAACTTCACAGATTTCGGGAATAGAAAAACTGAGGGACGTACCATCAACAACAGTGTTTAGCAGGAAGGATTGAGATTCAGACTGTGGAGTAATCCACAGATTGGCATAAAACATCCGGGTGTGCTCCCGGGAGAAACTCCGCATGTCAAGTCTGGACCAGAGGGAGGTCCAACCCTGAAATTCGAGCAGGGACACAATTTGACCCATATGAGTCTCGGACAGATCACTGAGACTCAGAAGCTTGAGGGGAACTACAGGGCGATTGTTTGTGTGCCATTCTTCAACGAGCAGACTTGAGTACAGTGACAGGTGTACTCCTTTGTCCATAGGGCGAGGAGATTTCTTGATATCATTATCGAATTTCTTTAACCAAGGAAGGTTTTCCTTGGTAAGCCCTTCTCGGATGGATTTGAGTTCTTCGGGTTCCGCAGTCCCGAGCCCAGCAGTTTGCTTTTTTCTATGAGTGCGTGGGCATTTTGAAGGTCCTGCAGAGGCCATTTGGTGTGAAGAGAGTGAAGGGAGTGCAGGAAGATTTTTAGAAGGATTGGATGGAGAGCTTAGATGAAGATGGAAGTTTTAGAGAGAAAAGAGAGTTTATAAAGGAGATGAAGAAGATGAAGAGGTAGGGGAAATTAATGGAGGTGAGGGAGTGGGAGAAGTGGAGGAGAGATTTGAGGAAGATGAAATGAATTTGGGAAAATGGGGAGTGGAAGAGGAAGATCGTGGAAAAGAGGGAGAGAGGAAATGGCGGCAGGAGTTTATGGTCATTGAATGGTGCGAAAGCTGAAGAGACGGCAGAAATGACAGTGTAGGAATAGGGTTGAAGCGCCTCAAGAGACTTCGAACGACTTCATACAAACGGATGAAGCGCTTGAAGGCACATTGAACGGGTGAGGAAATCCAGATTAAGCGCTTAAAGTCACATCGAACGAGTGAACATTTTGGGATAAAGCGCTTGATGTCACTTTGAACAAGTGACATCCTTAACATCAGGCGCTTGATGTAACATCGAACGCCTTAATAGTTTGAGATGAAGCGCTTAATGTCCACTGATCTTGAAAATTTTTGAAATTTTCATGCTCAAAACTCAAGATGGTTTTATCAACCCATATTGAGTAACCCCAACCTACTTCTTATAAATAAAAATACATCGCTAGGCAAGGGTTTCGTGAAAATGTCCGCAAATTGGTCATGTGTAGGAACAAATTCTACACTTACCAAGTTCTTTTGTACACAATCACGGATGAAATGATACCTCACTTCAATGTGCTTGGTCCGACTATGTTGGACGGGATTTTGTGCAATATTTATGGCGGACGTTTTATCACACAAAATTGGCACCTTTGAGAAGTGAATGTTATAATCATTTAACGTGTTAGTCATCCATAACAATTGTGCACAACACGAGGCGGCCGACACATATTCGGATTCCGCCGTGGAGAGAGACACACTGTTTTGTTTCTTGGAGAACCAAGAAACGAGACAATCTCCAAGAAACTGACAAGTTCCGGAGGTGCTCTTTCTATCAACTAGACTCCCCGCATAATCGGAGTCACAATAACCTCTTAAATCAAAACATGCATTCTTAGGATAAAATAAACCAAATTTCAAAGTACTTCTAAGGTATCTAAGGATGCGTTTTACCGCAATAAAATGCATCTCCCTAGGATCACTTTGAAATCTAGCACATATGCATACTGCATGTAAAATGTCGGGTCTACTAGCCGTTAAATAAAGTAGACTACCTATAATGCCACGATACAAAGGTTACCTCGACATGCTTTCCCTTTTCATCCTTGTCAAGCTTTGCACTTGTGCTCATAGGAGTGTTCACCTCTCTTCCTTCACCAAAGTTGTACTTTTTGAGCAAGTCTCTTGTGTATTTGGCTTGAGAAATGTACACACCATCTTTGGTTTGCTTGATTTGTAATCCAAAGAAATAATTTAGCTCGCCCATCATGCTCATCTCGAACTCACCTTGCATAAGACTAGCAAATTGCTCACAAAGACAATTGTTAGTAGCACCAAAAATAATATCATCAACATATACTTGAACAATTAAATGATTCCTACCTTGTTCTTTCATGAACAAAGTAGTGTCAACTTTACCTCTTGAAAAACCATTATTAAGAAGAAAAGTACTTAATCTCTCGTACCAAGCTCTTGGAGCTTGTTTGAGGCCGTAAAGAGCCTTTTTAAGTTTGAAGACATGATGTGGTGAATCATGACATTCAAACCCGGGAGGTTGTGCAACATACACTTCCTCTTGAATAACACCATTCAAGAACGCGGATTTAACATCCATTTGGTAAAGTGTAAAATCTCTATAACAAGCATATGCTAATAACATTCTAATAGCTTCAAGCCGTGCTACGGGTGCAAATGTCTCATCAAAATCAATACCTTCTTCTTGACGGTATCCTTGAGAAACTAACCTAGCCTTGTTTCTAGTGACATTACCTTGATCATCCATCTTGTTACGAAAAACCCATTTCGTACCAATAATAGGATGATCGTTTGGTTTGGGAACTAACTCCCAAACATCACTTCTTTCAAATTGGTTTAATTCTTCTTGCATAGCCAAGATCCAATTTTCATCAAGAAGTGCGTCTTTAATATTTTTAGGCTCTATAAGAGAGACAAATGCATTCTCTGTATATTGCCTTCATGTGGTGATACCTCTATTTAAATCACCTATGACTAACTCTTGAGGGTGAGAACTTTTGTGCTTAAATGATCTAGGAAGATTGGATACATCACCTCCAACTTCCTCTTGATCATGTTCCGGAAGAGATGAAGCTTCATCATTATCATGAACCTCATGTTCCGGAAAGTGTGATGCATTTTCTACATTTTGTGAATCAACATGAGTAGAAGAGACATTTTTACTTGACTCACTAAGTTCATTTACACAAGGTGGAGGAGTGCCTTCAAGAGGTTCAACTCTCAAATCAACGAAAATGTTTCCATTTGGAGGATCATCAACGATCTCTCGTTGAGGAACAACCATAGGAACATCCTCAAGAATTTCTTCTTGAGGAGTCACATCTTCATCCTCTTCACAATCCTCATTAAGTTTAGGTTCATCACTAAGTGACTCATTAAACTTAACATGGATTGATTCTTCCACCTTTTGACTCCTTTTGTTGAAAACACGAAATGCTTTACTATTTGAGGCATAACCTAAAAAGATACCTTCATCCGCTTTGAGGTCAAGTTTGTCCAAAGTATCTTTGGTATTAAGTATAAAACACTTGCAAACCAAAGACTTTGAAATACCCAATGTTGGGAACTTTTCCATTCCAAAGCTCATAGGGTGTCACATTTAGATATGGTCTCAAATAGACACGATTGATCACATGGCAAGCGGCATTAACCGCTTCGGCCCAAAAATACTTGGGCAAACCGAACTCATTCAACATTGCTCTACACATTTCTTGTAGAGTTCTATTCTTTCGTTCGGCCACACCATTTTGTTGAGGAGTTTTAGGTGCCGAAAGGTCATGAGAGTATCCTTTGGATACGCAAAACCTTTCGAAATCACCATCGAACTCACCACCACGATCACTACGGATGGTTTTGATGGTGTCACCCACATGATTTTCCAATCGTTTACTTAGACTTATAAACTCACTACATGCATCACTTTTCTTAGCAAGAAACATCACTCATGTATAACGAGTATAGTCATCTACTACCACGAAGGTATAATGTTTACCACCCAAGCTTCTTGTTCCAACATCCCCATACAAATCCATGTGAAGCAATTGTAGGGGGCTTGGAGGTGGAAATCTTTGTCTTTGGTTTGAAACTTGTTTTCACAAGTTTCGCCTTTTGACAAGTGTCACACAAGTCATTGTTTTCGAAACTCATTTTGGAAGGCCTCGGACCTTATCATTTTCGCAATAAATTTAAATGTTTTGAAACATACATGTCCGAGACGTCTATGCCATAGTTGCGTCAAATCATTCTTAGCAACTAGACACGATACATTTTGAGAAACCAAATCATTGATGCTAACTTTGTAAATATTTTTGAAACGCAAAGCCTCAAATAAAATCTTTTCTTCCTTTTCACAACACACTTTGTTTTCAAAAACGTTACCTCATAGTTAGCATCACAAAGTTGACTGACACTTATCAAGTTAAACTTAAGACCTACAACATATAAAACATCACTAAGAGAGAAGGAATCGTTACCCACAATACCATGTCCTTTGATTTGGCCTTTGCTACCGCCAAAGTGGACAACTCCTCCGTCTTGAATAGTGAGTCTATGGAAGAGACGTTTGTCTCCCGTCATATGGTTGGAACACCCACTGTCCACGACCCATTTGACCTTCTTGTCTTCGCTTTCTCCATTGAGTGCTAGGGCCTACAAAAGAACCATATGAAGTTGGTACCCTTTTTGTTTTGGGTCCTTGAAGGTTAGTTACCTTCACTTCGCCTTTCGGCACCCACACAAGACTCTTATTATTTTTGACTCTACACACTCTCTCTACATGGCCCTTTCTATTGCAATAAAACATGTGGGAATGTGTTTGTGTGTATAAGAATGTTGATTGTTTTTAGCTCTACACATGCTTTCAATATGACCCTTTTTATTACAATAAAAACATGTAGGTATATGTTTGTGTGAATGAGAGTGTTTATCGTTTTTAGTTTTGCACATTCTTTCTACATGACCCTTTTTATTGCAAACAAAACATGTAGGAATGTGTTTGTGTGGATAATGATGATTATCATGCTTGTGTCTTAACACGTTCCATGATTCCCGTTTAAGGACAACATTCTTTGGCATCAAAGAAAGATTATTTCTCACGGAATTGACACAAGACTTAGGCACCTTAGTTTGTTTTGCCTTGCTTTTAGGCATGTGCCTTTGCTTCTTCAAGAGAGCTTGAGACTCCTTGAAGTGTGATGCTTGTTCATTTGTTTTTCCCTTTTTAGATGCATACAAAACGCTAGATTTAACCTTAGGTTTCATACTAGATGAGGATGCATCTTTGACTATCATAGTTTTATTTGCACTTTTCTTTTGAGAATTCTTATTCTCAACGGTTTTATGAGAGATGCTTGATTTTATCAAATCATGCTTCTCCTCTAGTGCAATCATATGCATAGTTAGCAAAATTTCATGCTCGAGTTGTAATGCAATATGATTTTCTACCGTGTCATTGTATTCGTATATACATGCTTTAAATTCCTTTTTGACACGAGTGTATTTTAGTTCTAAGAGGTCAATTTCTTGCACTAAGTCGTCTCTTTCATCTATTAATCTATAATGTGAGGATGTAGTGCATACCTCCATGTCGTCTTTGATGGCCATAAGAGAATAAAACTCCTTGTTGAGATCATCGTCACTAATCTCCGTGAGAGTTAGATTCTGATGGTCATCGCTATCGCTTTCGGATCCAGACAATAAGCATTCCCAATGATCTATTTCTTCTTGTAGAGCCTTCTTCTTTTGGTAGAAGGCATTCTTGTCTTTTGGGAAGCTCACATGGTCAAACGTGGGTACTTTGACCTGTACACTTGAGATAGAAGGGAGTAGTGACTCTTGTCTTCTTCTTCTAGAAGCATCACTACTTGGAGAACTTGCATCAACAAAACTGAAGGGATCCATACTATGAAGATCAAATCTTGTATTTGAACTCAAATAAGCAAGATGTGGCTCTGATACCAATTGTTAGGTCCCTTAGAACACACTAGAAGGGGGGGTTGAATAGTGTGTTCACCAAGTATGGATATTTTGTGGCTATTTTTCGTTTTTGAGTGCAACCAATACTTGGATGTGTTCTTTAGAAAGAATGAAGACTTGAATGAAAATAAAGAACACAAGTATGTATAGAGGTTCAAGTCAAGAGACTCTACTCCTCTACCTTCTTGATGTTTCACAAGAAGGATTTTGAAATGGGGATTGTTATTTCTTTTTTGGGGAAACAACAATCAAAACTAAATCAAGAAAATACAAAAACTAGGCACCTTGCCTAGACCAAAACCAAGAATTCTAACCCTTTGAAGTCTAGCCTCCAAAGATCTTCTTTGCCCTCAAAGAAATCTTGTAGGGAGAATAGTGCACCACACACTATCAACTAACCCTTCAAAGTCTAGAAAACTTAAACAAAGAGCACCCTTGCTCCTTGACCAACAATCTACCCAATCTCTCACAGAATAATCTCACCAAGAAGAAGACTCTTCTTCTTACAATAATCACTCTCAAAAATAAAGTAAAGATGTACAAAGATTACAAATATTTTGAGAGCTTGAGAGAACTTGAGAGCTTGCAATGTAGAAAGTTAGAGAAGAAAATGAAGAAAACCCTTCTTTTATCATTCTTCAAAAATCATCCCGTTTGAAAGCTTCTGCCCAGCCAATAATGGGATTTGGC
>AP025063.1:10318284-10396225 GCA_036186865.1 Eustoma russellianum
CTGCCCAGCCAATAATGGGATTTGGCAGCTTGTGAGGGTACTCCTGCATTCTTGGGAAACTTTTCTTGGCATGTAGCAAACATTTTGAAGAGGATCCAAAACCTTGGCCAAGAATGGAAAACTGGCAACTCTGAGTGTGAGAGAAAATCTGCGAAAATAACACTAAAAGAAGAGGGTACAAAGAGTCAACTGGTTAGAAAATGAAGCAAAAAGACATTTGTACCGTTGAGCACATGAAGCGCCTAAACTGTCTGAAGAATAGGCGTTCAAAGTAGCATGAAACGCTTAATGTGAAAAAGAACATGCGTTCGAAGTCACATTAAGCGCCTTATGTTGGCAACTGAATGCGTTCGAAGTGACATGAAGCGCCTCATGTAGCACTTCATGCAAGTTCGAACTAAAACTGACATTTTCTCAGAAACAGACCTTGGGAAAGCGTGTTTATTCAGAGAAAAGTACTTTTGACTTGGTGAAACACTTGAAGCGCTTAAAGTAGCGTTCGAAGTGTTCGCACATTTCATCAAGGCACATGAAGCGCTTGATGTAAGCGTTCGAAGTGCCCTGACTTTCATACACTTCACATGAAGCGCCTGAACAAGGCGTTCGAAGTGTACGCACATCCAGACACCTCACATAAAGCGCCTGATGCAGGCGTTCGAAGTGTACTGGACTTCAGCAAGGTACATTAAGCGCCTGAAGTGAGAGTTCAAAGTGTACGACTTCAAACCATCAACTTGAAGCGCCTTATCTAACAAATTCAAGTGCCAACCTTGTGCAAATCATCAAAACCAAGTTATATTCTAACAATCATTAGTGTTATGGCCGTGAACTTTAGAAAAAGGAAAATTATACAAATATAAAAGAAAAAAGAAAATATTAAATATAGGATAATATTTATTCTATATTATTTAGATAGGAATAAGAAAATGTAGGATAGGGAATAAAATTTAAGTAATTTACCCTATATATACATATCCTCCTAAACCAAAATATAAACCCTACGCACTCAACAAGTAGCAGGCCAAGCCACCCCAACCCACACCATACATTCGGCTGACCCCTTGGAGATAGAAGAAGAAGGAATTTTCATCCAAATAAAAAGCCTAAGCGATACCTCAGTATGATATATGCATATTCAAGCAAGTACATTATTTGTTGTTGAGATATATGTTTGAATAATTTTCAAAGTCATGATTTTAAGTGTTACATGTCATAAAAATTTCACACATAATGTTACAAATGATAAAGAGCTGAAATATATCAATTAAATGAAGAAAAATGACATCGATCTCTCAGGTATGAGACATCGATTGATCGATTTACACATCGATCCCTACATCGATCAGTGAAAATTCCAAACCTTACTGTGAGACATTGATATATGTTATAAAATATATCAATTAAAATGTGATAAAATGGCTGTTTTTATTTTTACATGATTCATATATGTTTATCATGTTGTTATTATATGTTTTTGATGATTATACTTATGTCTTGTGACTAATGTGCCATGAAAGTTTGTACAACTTACCAAAAAAGGCAAAATTGCTATTTTGGATTTTGTAGGTACTTGATATGGTGAATATGGTTCAAGGACTTATTCTCATATTATTTATTATCGCAAAGGTGCTCTTATATTTATTTCTGACCATCGGTGTCATTTCTGGAGTTTTCTCTCGCCAGGGGCATTTTGGTAATTTTACCTTTAAGGGTATTTTTGTCTTTTTAATCAATAAATCTCATAAGTATCTTATTATCTTCATTCTGGAGTTTATTTATGATATTCTTGAAGATTATTTGGTGATTTTGTATACTATGTTCTTATTTGGTGATATTATCGATAGTAGCAGAATATGTGACGGGATTCGATGTCATATTATATTTTCTTGTTGAAGACTCTTATGATTATATTATTGGAGGTTCTCATCTATATTTTTGCATAGAATATGGGGATGTTATTGGTGCATAATTCATCATAATATATAAAGGAGAAAAAACAAGAATTTTGATATTATATGTTGACATAATCTTGTCAACTCTTATGTATTATTTTTTCTTCAAAAAACCTGAGTTGGTATACATATATACAGCCTCCAAAACGTGCATATACAGCTGAAGGAGGTGATTTATTTATTTTACGACTTGGTGACAAGTGGACAGCCAAAATTAAGCTAGTTGGCAACATTGCCAACTTGGAAATTTTCAATTTGAAAGGCAACGACTAGGAGCTGATTTTGGAGCTGTTTTATCCAAACATTGCAGCCTTCAATTGACCTATTCTCATTTCAAGAAGTTGAGGGATTCTTGTGGCATATTCCTTCTTATTATCTTCAACATTTTCAAGACAAAATGATGTGGAAAATCGGCCAACTTAGTGGATCCTAGGTGGACCAATTATTTTTCTCTATGTTGCCATGTGTACAAGGAGATTATGTGGCCAACCAATGATGCAAAGACAAATAAGACTTGATGATGAAGATAGTGACACATGTGTATTCTTATCTTCAGGGCCTATTTCAAATTATAAATAGGAGGCAAATGTGAAGAAGAAGAACACAAACTTGAAAGCAAAAGTTGAAGCTCATTGTCTTGCTATTCTCTTCTCTTCTTTCTTGATTCATTCTTTGTGTAGCCAAGGTGTTCTTGAGATATTTATGTAGAGCTACACGTCTCTTGGTTTCTTTGTAAGATTGATTAGCCAAATTTATAAGGCTACGTCAATAGGTGGTAGAGGTGTTACAACCAAGAGTAGCATAGAGGTGATCATCCAAGTCTTGAATAGGGTTGGTGTTTAACTCAAGGATCAAGCTTGGTTCTTGTTGTATATATGCTTCTTTCATATTAAAATCCAAGGAAAGGTGTTTCTTGGGACTGGAGTAAGTCACATTAACCGAACCAGGATAAATCTTCGGTGTTCTTGTCTTCTTTCTACTTTTTTGTTTTTGTCTGTTTTTCACTACAGTTTTCACACAAATTCGCACGTCTTGAAACAATAGCAAAACATTTTCAAAATTTGTGATTTTTGGTGGAGTCATACTTCATACTGTTAGCTTTCATTTTCAACAATAATCACTTAATTTGAGCAAGGAAAAGTTAATATTTCAGTCGTTTCAATATAACAGCTCCATTCTGGCTGCAATCTGACCAGTCTCAAATAAACTTTAATTCTGATTTCATCAAGTATAATTTCAGGTCAGGGCCTTTTTGAAACTTAAACTAGACATCCTAGGGAGTGTTTGTACATAAAGATCAACCTTTTTGGTTGAGTGTTTAAAGAGAAAAACGTTTTCAAAATTCAGCACTAATATGTCCAATTCCGTCCAGATTGACCATCTGAATTATTTTATTTGGTTGAAGGGCCAAAAAATCTTAGTTTTTGCTCATTTTTGGACACAACATTGAAGTTGATTTCTGAAAAGTTTTATAATTTTTGGAGTTGTGTACACGGACTTTTGAATTTTTCCAAAACAGGTACTGAATCTGAGTAGCTCTCAGATTCTATTTTCAAATAGGATTTTTATTCAAGGATTGTAGTGTAATTTTCACTAATCACTATTTATTTCCCCTCTAGTGGTGTTTATTGCAGGTGTACAGTCCAACAATTGATATCAGAGCGAGGTTAACACCACTCTAAGAAGCGATATTAACGCTAAGGTGAGTTGGAAGGTATGTCTACTCAACAACCTCCTCTTTCTGATGGTAATAATTTTTTTCATCAGAAACTTAGGATGATGCTATTCTTAATAGCTATAGATATCGATTTATGGTCTATAGTTGAAGATGAGCCATACATTCCAATGAAAGTTGTACAAGTAAATGGGGTAACACAAAAGGTAGAAAAGTATAAAAGTGAATGGTCATCTGAATATAAATAGAAAATGTCTACGAATGCTAAAACTATGTAATTGCTTTTAAATGGACTTACGACTTCTGAAGCAGGATATGTGTCAAAGTACACTAGCGCACACGATATGTGGAAATCACTAGAATTAAAGCATGAAGGTGCTAGTGGCGTAAAATAGTCTCAAATAAACATGCTTGTGACTAAATTAAAATCGTTTAAAATGTTGCCAAACGAATCCATAATATCTATGAATTTGAGAATTACTAACATTTTCAATACACTTGAAGCTTTAGAAAAATCGTTTACCAACAACGAGAAAGTTCAAAAAGTGCTACGTAGTCTTCCTGCTGAATGGGATCCGAAGGTGACAACAATTGAAGAAACAAAGTCAATCACTAAAATGGATGAATTGATCGGTTCACTTAGAGTTTAAGAGGTAAAACTGAACCAACAAAATTCCGAATCATCTAACTCATCCAGTAAGTATTTTGCTTTCAAATCAACTGAGTCAAATAATGATGAAAGTAATAGCGATAGTGAATTAGACGATGATTTAATATTAATAGCTAAAAAAATTAGAAATTTTTTCAAACGGCCTAATAGGAATGGAAAACGATATTCTTCTTCTGCTTCTTCTCAACTTAGAAAAAGTAATTCTAATAACAACAAGTGGTATAATAAAGAATTAAAATGCTATGAGTGTGGAAAAAAAGGGCACACCTCTTACGATTGTCAAACGAAGAAAAATAATAATAATGATAGCAATAAGAAAAAACAAGTCAAAGTCAAAGAGCCCTAACGGTCCAAGACAAAGGAGCCAAAAGCAAGAAAAGCCAAACGAGCAATGAAGGCGAGCACTTGGACCAACTCGCCTGACTGGAATCAGAATATGAGGAAGCTCAAGTCTGCTTTATATCTAACGAGGTAAGTTCTTCATCTGAAGTAGATTCTGATAATTAAATGTCTTTTGATGAAATGTATGAAGAATTTCTAAAGATGCATGCTCACCGTAAAAGGATGTCTAAAGAAAAAGTTAAACTAATTGAAGAAAATGACAAGTTGAAAACGTCCAACTTGGAAATTTCTGATCAATTAGAATTTTTTAAACAAGAGTCTACTAATATTCTTCATTCTTTTGAGATTAAAACTGAATCATATAGGAAAAATGAACAAACATTAAAAATTGAAAATAGTATGTTGAAATCTAAGTTAAATTATTGTGAAAAAGAAATTTATCAACTTAATTATCTAAATTAGACTTAGAAAAGATGTTAGAACAGCTTACCAGAACCAACATGTTAGACAGCCTCATATCATCAAAAAAATATGGAAACGATAAAACAGAGTTTGCATATAAAGAATAAAATGTCAAAGTAGATAAAAAGACTAAGTTTGTTTCATCAAATACTAAACAAACTTATAAGGCAACTAAAACAAATTTAATTTTGCCTGCTACTTTTTCTTCTACTCCTTTTAAGATAAAATTGCAGCATGCACCCCAAAAAGCAACTAGGCAAAGCTTTTCATCTAGACCACCTAGAAATTATGCATGTATGTATACAAATGTGTCTAAACAAAATAAACCGCAACCAATTTATTATAAAGCATATAGACGTAATCGTAGGCAACTATATTATTTTCCTTATAGGAATGCATATGTCCATTCATACATAGCACCATACAAGAAACAAAATCATATGCCTTATTTTAGCTATCAAAAAAGGCCACAATATAATACACTTAGACCAAGATACAACACATATGCATACACCTACATTTAAATGGAATGGTCAAATGTTTTCTAATCCTTTGTATTCTGCAACATATGATAATACCAAATATGTGCCAAAAGGTACATCCAAGTTTGGATACCCAAAGGGTATATAAACAAGAATGGTGCCCCTAACATTCGAGGACCCAAATAAAGGGTATCTAAAACTTTGACTCCCTTGTAGGTAAATCATATAGAAGGAAAAAAGGAGACAAAACCAAAGAATCTAAAGACCAAGTGGTTTTTAGATAGCGGGTGTTCAAGACAAATACTGGCAAACCTAAGTTATTCATCGAACTGGAGGAAATCGAGAATGGAGGAAAGGTAACATTCGGTGGCAACAAGAAAGGAAAAGTTGATGGAAAAGGAACAATTGGGGATCTTAACACGTTTCAAATATGAAAGGTGTTGTTAGTAAGCAATCTTTCTTATAATTTATTAAGTATTTCGCAACTTATAGATTCCGGTTATCATGTTTCTTTTCTCTCTAGTTCTTGTGATATAATAAATGATAAGGGAGAAATTGTATTAAAAGGAAATAGGGATGGTAACATTTATATCATTTCCTTAGATAACATGTTAGATGCTAAGGTTAAGTGCTTAATATCACATGACTTAGATGTGAACTTATGGCATCGATGACTAGGCCATATAGGAATTTCAACTATTGAAAAATTATCTAAGAAGAATCTAATCAGAGGTATGCCTAAGTTAGACTTAGATAATTTTCAACTATGTGAAACATGTATTAAAGGAAAACATATTGAAGCCAAAACATGAAGTGACTATTAGTCATGTACTAGAATTACTTCACTTAGACTTATTTGGTCCAAGTAGGACAAGAAGTCTGGTTGGACACTACTATGTGTGTGTCATAGCATATGATTACTCACGATACACATGGACATTATTCTTAACACATAAAGACGATACTCCATTAGCAACCAAAAATCTTATTAAGCAACTTGAAAATCTGTATGAAGAAAATCTTAAAAGAATTAGGAGTGATAGAGGTGGAGAATTTAAAAACAAAGATGTAATTAAGTTTTGTGACTTACATGGTATAAAACATGAATTCTCACCACCTAGAATACCACAACTCAATGGAGTTATTGAACGTAAAAATAGAACCATACAAGAAATAGCTAGGACAATGTTATGTGAAGACAAAGTACCTTGATATTTATGGCCTGAAGCTGTTAGTTGTGCTTGTTATATGATAAATAAGCTTCAAATAGAAAGAAGTTAAACAAAACACCTTATGGATTATTAAACAATACACAACCTAAGATAGATTATCTTAGAGTTTTTGGTTGTAAGTGTTTTGCGTTGAACACTAAGGATAATTTAGAGAAATTTGAACAAAAGTCTGTTGAATGTATCTTTGTTGGCTATTCGACTAACTCAAAAGCATATAGGTGTTATAATCCTGCATCTATAAAGGTAATTGAATCCATACATGTGAAATTCAATGAGAATGTATATTTTGAAAGTTGTGATAAAAATCAACATAAAAAGCAAATAATGTTGAAAATATGTTTGACGATGATGAATCGTTACTTGAGCCTATGCCTGATCATCTAGAACCAACCCCCCTGAACAAGACATGATGAACCCTCAGGTGAAATAAGTGAAGAAATTTTGCAAGTGGAAGATAATACAACTAACTTGCAAGATGTTCCAATTATATATGATAATGTTCACACTAATGAAACATTTGAACAAAATGAGGGTGAACTTAGTCAACCTAGGAATTGGTGGCTTATAAAAGATAAACATAAACACCCTAAAGAGTTAATCATTGGTAATCTAAGTGATGGGGTTAGAACTCGTAGAAACATAAGTCAAACTGAAGGACATAGCTTAATCTCACACTTAGAACATAAGAATCTTAAGAAAGCCTTAGGTAATATATCATGGATAGATGCCATGCATGATGAGTTAAACGAATTTACTAGAAACAATGTGTGGGACTTAGTACCTAAACCCGAAAATAAATCTATAATAGGTACAAACTGGGTATTTAGAAACAAAATGGATGAGCAAGGAAACATCACACGAAATAAGGCTAGGCTAGTCGCACAAAGTTATAATCAACAAGAAGGAATAGATTATGAAGAAACCTTTGCACCCGTTGCACGACTAGAAGCAATAAGTTTGTTACTTGCTATTGAAAGTCTAAGTAACATCAAACTCTTCCAAATGGATGTCAAGAGCGTATTCTTGAATGGATACATCCAGGAAGAGGTATTTGGCAAACAACCCACTGGATCTGAAGATCCAAAGAATCCTATCCATGTATAAAAGCTTAAGAAAGCTTTATATGGTTTGAAACAAGCTCCAAGAGTTTGGTACGATAGATTTGCACACTTTCTTATTGCAAATAATTATCAAAGGGGACCATAGACAACACATTATTCTTAAGAAGAAAAGATAATGACTTATTAATAGTTCAAATCGTCTTTGGCTCAACCAACCCTACCTTAGTAAAGGACTTCGAACAATGTATGAAGTCAAATGTCAATGATAGGAGAGTTGAATTACTTATTAGGGCTACGAATCAAACAAACCCCTCAAGGAATACATATTGGCCAACTTAAGTATATTAATAATATCATTAAGAAGTTTGGATTTGAAGAGTTGAAACCAACACCTACCCCTATGAGTATTCGTACCAAACCAAACAAAGATGAAAATAGAAAACCTTTTCATGACACACTATACAGGTCTATGATTGGATCATTGTTGTATTTAACTGCATCAAGACCTGATATAATATTTAGTGTGTGTATGTGTGCTAGGTTTGAATCTTGTCCTAAAGTGTCACTTATAATGCAGTGAAAAAGATATTTAGATATCTTAAACACACACCTCACTTAGGACTTTGGCATGATAGAAACGCTAAGTTGGAACTGTATGCTTATAGTGATGCTGATTATGGTGGTTGCAAAATTAATAGAAAATCCACTAATGGGACTTGTCAATTCATAGGAACTGACCTGTTTTGTGGTTCTCTAAGAAACAAGCTAGTGTAGCTCTTTCTATCACCGAAGCCGAGTATACAGCCTTAAGCTTATGCACTACCCAAATACTTCGGCTTAAACAACAACTTAGTGATTTTGGCATTAAAATGTTCGATAGCACAAGTGCGATCAATCTTTCTCGGAATCCGATACTTCATTCTAAGGTCAAACACATAGAAGTTCGACCATTTTCTCCGTGACCATGTTCAAAATGAGGATATAATCATAAACCATATAAGAACTGATCATCATGTTGCTGATATTTTCACAAGACTCCTTAGTCAAGCCACTTTTGAAAACTTACGAGCAAAGTTAGGTATGATGACCTACGATACGGTTGCATAAATTTCAATTGGTTCAATTGGTATAAGTTTTAATTAGTGTTAAATTGTCTTAGAGCATAGGTTAAGGGAGAGAGCATAAGTCGAGGGAGAGCACATATGTTAAAAAAATATATATAAAAATAGTTTGAGATTTTGAAATCAATTGGAATAGAATTGGTGAGTCTTTCAAAACAATTCAATTGGTATAAAATTGGTAGATATGTGATAAAAAAATTGGTAGTAAAAATTTGTGACATTAAAATTATGTGGGGTTATTTTGAAAATCATCCAAAAGGGATAGAATGTTGAGAAATATGTTTGGATAATTTTTAAAGTCATGATTTTAAGTGTTACATGTCATAAAAATATCACACATAATGTTACAAACGATAAAGAGTTGAAATATATCAATTAAGAAAAATGACATCGATCTCTCATGTATAAGACATCGATCAGTCGATGTACACATCGTTCCCTACATCGACCGTGTAGCACCTCACCCGGGACTGGGGTCTTGGCACAGTGCACTTACTGTACTCTGTTACGAGAAGTATAAGGCGTCATACTATCTACATGCACATCGTCAGAAACATGTATCGAATAGCAAAAGCATCATGACATAGAAAGAAATAAAGCATCGACATAAGTACGAACCACTACATCCGAGCTAGTGTCATAGGTACATCATCAGTACAAATATCATAAGTACAGAGCTGAATGACAAAAATACAAAAGCTGTCACAGTAGCCTACTAAACAGCTCTCTGAACCTACTCTCTGGGCTCCTCCTCTATAAACTCTGGCTCAGGGTCCTGCGGGTCTACATGGTAAAATAAAGGGGTGAGCGATAACGAATCACTCAACATGTATTTCTGTCTAGATTCAAAAAGTGGATCATACATGGTGACCGAGTTAATGGAGATAATACAGTCAAAGCAGCTATCATATACACGTGTGGAAATAACATTCAAGAAAGTCAACATAAACAAACAGTACAGTAAATTAGACAGTTACCTTCTTTCATCAGTTTCACTTTAGCATATAGTCCGTGTCATTCTTGAGTAAAATTTTTTAAGTTCAGTTTCACATGTTGGCTTGATCATGCTTGGGAAAGTATAGAGGAAATCATGACTTAGGGGTACTAAGAGCTTGTGAGACATGTTCATGATGCATGAAATTTTTAAAATTTTAGAAAACAGATCCTTTCATACATTCATAAACATGACAGAACATGAATTGGCTATAGCACTTTTGTACGTAAAAATGGTACTTACGACATGCCAAATGATTCCTCGAGTAGGCTTCAGTACCGTTTATGAATCCCGATGGTTCAACCACGGTGTTACATCAATGTACCTAGGACTAATGGTAACACGTTATGACTTAAATCACGAGTCCTGGATGCGGTGTTACAGTCAATCGTAACGTCTTTTGCCCCTGATATCATCCCCTAGACCAGACATCAGGCAGCTCACCATACAGAATGTCGTAGACGTAACAGAAAGGCAGAGATCCCTTGTCTCAGACAAGTTGTTACACTCAGCCAACAGAACATGCATATACAGAAAGGAAGAGAACCCTTGTCCCTGACAAGGTGTTACACTCAGCCAATAGAAACTTGCATAATTTGTATGGAATCATTCGTCTCATGATACAATTCTTTAATCATAAAATATCTTTAAAACGTTTCTTGCAATAATTATTTCGCAAACTCATAAAGCTTATTTTCTTTGAAAATCATGATGACTGTATGCGTATGATAATGCCTGGTTTCTAGACTAGTTCCAAGGTCTTATAACACTCAGCTCCTAAGTTTTCTTAATTACGCAATGATCATATTATGTGTTATGTAAATTGTTTGTTTTGCCTTTTTTGTCTTTCTTTAAAGGGCTCTCGGTTTTATAGGGTTAAACAGACCTTGGTGGTGTCTTGAACATCATATTTACTTTATTAATATATTCTATTCTTATTTACATTTAAAAACTCTCGAAACAACCTCTGTAACATGATTCCTTAGATTAGTTTCGGCCAAATGGTCCAAAACAGCCCTCTTTTAGTGATTCATTGTTTTTCCTATATTTTAATTTATTCATTCCTTGATTTAATATATCTACCATGTACTTTATGCACATATTTACATAAATATAGTCATTTAAATGTAATCATCACATTGGTACCCAAATAGGCCTTTTGGCAGAGAGTTCATATACTAATCCCCTTGATTTGTTCATCTTGTTACATGCATGCAAGTTGTAGTATAATAACATTCAGTTGTACCATAAATTAACATGGATATATATTATGGTGATGTATAAATTTCATGGTTTCAACATACTAACTAGAAACAAAGTCACATCTCATAATCATGATCATAAGGTCCATATTATAAGGATACTCACATTATCTTTACATGCAAGTACATAAGAGAACAACACCCATGTTAACACACCATCTTAGACCATGATCATCAAAATACAGATCATGATGATGGTGATGAATTCATGGTCTTTGATGGAGGCTCAAACAGCCCCATCTTAGAAGGTTAACAATGTAGTTGTGATGTTAAACATCAAAGATGGAAGCTTTTGTGACATGCATTGTAGTATAGTCTATACAACACCATAAACATGCTATACCATGACCATAATCATGCAAATACACCCTTTTACATATGAAAACAAGACATTTATAGTCATCCAACATGCACATCAGAAATTGATGTTCTAATGAGGTTCTTAGTACACTTTTTAAGAAAGTGTACTCATTTGTCTACATTTTACATGAAAGATGATACTTGCATGTTTGCTTCTTCACTTCTTAGCCATACACGTCCCCAATGGGCTGTGTATAGTAGTATTTTTGTCATGCATGCCTTATTAGAATATCAATCTAACAATGTTCATGAACTATATAAGAACAATACACATGCATCCATAGTTTGAGCATGCAAGTACATTTTCTATAGCTTAATGATAAGAGCTTCATTTTAACATATGCATGCATGATCCATCCTTAGATATGAACATAAGAGACTCATTTTTTAAATATTGTTGAAGAAGCTAAGAAGAATACTTGCCTTAATACTTGAATCTTACTCCTAGAAGAACAAGATGGATTCTTTCTCTTGGTTGGGATGCACACGGTGTAGAAGCCATGGAAGGAGGAAAAAGTTAGTCTCTTTTGAAGGATAACAAGGTTGTGGATATTCTAAAACTTAACTCAAGTAGTTCTTACCTTGAAGGCTTGAAGATTCTTACTTGTGTGACTAGAAGAGCTACTCCTACTTCTTGTTGGGACTCACGGTTATGGCATAGAAATGGAGATGACTTGAGTTTGTTTTGTGGAAGATAGAAGATGAGAAAGATGTGAAGAAGAGTGATCTAGTGATTACCTTGAGGATTAAAGTGCATGCACACTTGATTCTTACTTGAAAATGGAAGGAGTTCTCCTCCTTTCTGTCTTGACGTCTATGGTTGAAAGACAAAGAAATGGAGGAGATTTGATCCTTGTAGAATAGGGAAGAGTGGGAAGATGATATTTTTAGAGAGAGTGTGAGTTAAAGCAAATGGAAGAGGACAAATGGGAAGTTGTCTTGCAAATGGAAGTTTTATCCCCCTTAGTTTATGTCTTAGCCGAAATTTCTAATGGAGAAATGAGATGATGGTTTTTCATGAATTGGTAAGTTAGTGGAGAATAAAGTTTCTATGCATGATGTTCTATTGGTGGGTTATTTGTCTTGTGTAAGATTTGTGTATGAGGGAAGGATTGAAGATTGGTTGAAATGAAAAGAAAAACAATCCCCCTTTATTTTCTTGTTAAGGCCGAAATTGTCTAAGTGGGTGGGAGGTCATGATTTCATTTTGTTGAAGAATGGAATATGTAAAGAATTTTGCCATGCACGGAAGGCGATTGGAGAATGATCTTACGTGTTGTAAGAAGGTTGATGATGAAAAGAATATAAAGAAAAGAAAAGAAAATGAAAGAAGTAGTAAGTTGGTTGTAAAGCCATGCATGAAATGCTATTGGTGGTAGGAAGTGGAATGATGGAATGAAATGAAAAATGAAATTGTCTTGGCCATCTTTTCTTGTAATGGCCGAAATTGATGTATAATGTAAAGAAGATAGAATCTCATCATTGCATATTTTGGCTTTGGAAGAATAAGAAGAGATGGATGCATGGCATGCATGAAATACTATTGGATGGAAGAAAGCTGTGGAGAGGATAACTAGAAATAATGGAATAAAATGCAAGACAATTTTTTCTTACATGGCTTAGGGAGGGTGGTCAAGAAGTGGGTAGGGTGAGGATTTACCATTTTGTCCCTCTGCCCTTTTTTATGTGTTATTTCCTTTTTATTTTAATTTAATTCCTAATAAAAGTTATTCAATTCTTTATATGCACTACTAAATATTCTTACACCTAATAAGGTAATTTAATAGTTCCTAAATTTTTATTTAGGGTACACTTACACATATATTATGCTAAGTGCGACTAACGACTGCATTCTAAATCCATCGTAATTCCCTCTTTTCTCTTTTTCACTAGACTGGGGGTGCGCGCCATAACAGATCGATCGAAGTAAGGCAGTGAAAATTCTAAACCTTACTGTGAGACATTGATCTCTAAACCTGTGACACGTGGATTGATCAATGTGTATACCGATCTCTACATCAATGGATCGATGTAGGTAAGAGACAAACTCTGAACCTTACTGTGAGGCATCACTCTCTCAAGCAGAGGCACTTCGATCGATCAATGCCTAGGGTTTTTAGAAATTTTTTTCTAAAATGTGATAAAATGGTTGTTTCGTTTTACATGATTCATATATGTTTATCATGTTGTCATTATGTATTTTTGATGATTATAATTATATCTCGTGACTAATGTGCCTTGGAAGTTTCTACAACTTACGAAAAACGACAAAATTGGTATTTTGAGTTTTATAGGTATTTGATATGGTGAATATGATTCAAGGACCTATTCTCATCTTATTTATTGTCACAAAGGTGTTCCTTTATTTATTTCTGACCATCAGGGTCATTTGTGGAGTTTTCTCTCGCTAGGGGCATTTTGGTCATTTTACCCCAAGGGTATTTTTGTCTTTTTACTCAAGGAATCTCTTGAACATCTTATTATCTTCGTTCTTAAATTTATTCATGATATTCTTGAAGATTATTTGGTGATTTTTTATACTATGTTCTTATTTGGTTATATTATCGATAGTAGCGAGATACATGACTTGTTTCGATATCACATTCTATTTTCTTGTTGAAGACTCCTATGACTATATTATTGGAGATTCTCATCTATATTTTTGTAGAAAATATGAGGATGTTATTGGTACAAAATTCATCACAACATATAAAGGAAAAAAAGTGGGAATTTTGATATTATATGTTGATATAATCTTGTAAACTCTTATGTATTATTTTTTTTCTTCAAAAAATCTGAGTTGGTATACATATAAACAGCCTCCAAAACGTGCATATACAGGTGAAGAAGGTGCATTATTCATTTTATGACTTGATGACAAGTGGACCAACCAAAATTAAGCTAAATGGCAAAATTGCCAACTTGGAAAATTTCAATTTGAAAGGCAACGGCTAGGAGCTGATCTTGGAGCTGTTTTTATCCACAAATGGCAGCCCTCACTTGACCTATTCTCATAGGAAGGAGTTGAGGGGTTCTCGTGGCATATTTCTTCTTATTATATTAAACATTTTAAATACAAAACGATGTGGAAACATCGGCCAACTTGGTGAATCCTATGTGGACAAATTATTTTTCTCTATGCTGCCAAGTGTACAAGGTGATTATGTGGTAACCAATGATGTGAAGACAACTAAGACTTGATGATGAAGATGGTGACATGTGCATTCTTATCTTCAAGGCCTATTTCACACTATAAATAGGAGGCAAAGGTGAAGAAGAAAAACACATACTTGAAAGCAAAAGTTGAAGCTCATTGCTTGCTATTCTCTTCTCTTCTTTCTTGATATATATTGTGTAGCCAAAGTGTTCTTGAGATATTTGTTGTAGAGATACACATCTCTTGGCGCTTTTGTAAGATTGATTAGCCAAATTTATAAGGCTACATCAATAGATGGTAGAGGTATTGCAACCAAGAGTAGCATAGAGGTGATCATCCAAGTCTTGAATAAGGTTGGTGTTTAACCCAAGAATCAAGCTTGGTTCTTGTTGTATTTGTGTCATTTCATAGTAAAATCCCAGGAAAGGTGTTCCTTGGGATTGTAGTAGGTCACATTGACTAAAGCAGAATAAAGCTTTGGTGTTCTTGTCTTCTTTCTACTTCTCTATTTTCTGCCTGTTTTTCACTGCTGTTTTCACCCAAATTCGCACGTCATGAAAAAATAGAAAAACATTTTTGTTGGAGTTATACTTCATATTTTTAACTTTTATTTGCAAGAAGAATCACTTGATTTGAGCAAAGGAAAGTTAGTCTTTCAGTCATTGCAAGCTAACTGCTCCATTCTGGCTGCATTCTGACCAGTCTCAAAGAAACTTGAATTATGATTTCATCAAGTATAGTTTCAGGTCAGGACCATTACTTAAGGTACACATAGGAGTGTTTTGACATGAGGATCAACCTTTTTAGTTGAGTAATTAAAGAGAAACACATTTTTAAAGTTCAGCACTATTCTATCCGATTCTGTCTAGATTGACCATCTGAATCTTTTTATTTGGTTGAAGCATCAAACAATCTTATTTTTTTCTCATTTTTGGACAAAGTCTAGTCACGACATTAAAGTTTATTTCTGAAAAGTTTCATAATTTTTGGAGTTGTGTACACTGACTTTTGAATTTTTCAAAAAGGGATACTGAATCTGAGTAGGTCTCAGATTTTGTTTTCAAAGGAGATTTTTATTCAAGGGTATTAGTGTAATTTCTAATAACCACTATTCATCCCTCCTCTAGTGGTGTTTATTGCAGGTGTAGATTCTAACATCTATATTCATTATGAATTTGTGAAATACGTAACTATATTTTGTATCGACTCAAGTATCATGCATATATACATTTAATTGCATAATTGGATGTATTTATATATGTATATGGCCGTGTGTGTATATATGGATATAAAATTTTTGCACTTCATACGATCAACACAAAAACTTATATGTATGTATGCTATTTGTATAGGTTCGGCCAACTAATTTTTTTCGCACAAGTATTTATAAAATTTTCATATGTATATGATATATAGTATATGAATATATGTATATTGGCTATACACACACACACACATATATATATATATATGATGTATGTATGTATGTATTTATATGAATTGTAAACTTTGTATGGTATAGGTATAAGGGCCGAAGAACATATTTGTATGTTGGAGGTATATTCGGCCAAACCAATATTTCGCATAGATGATGGTATAATATTGATATGTATATGATTTACAGCCTATGAAACTGGTATGCTTACATGTGTCATGAATTTGCGTATTTGTATAGACCTTGTATGAATTTGATGGTGGAATAAATTAAGATGATTTGAAGGAGGAATAAGGCTAGAAATTGTATAAGATGAATTCTGGCGGAAAGACAGTGACGTATGAGCCACACGTGCCGAAAAAGTGGTGACGCATGAGACGCATGGGTGGGTGCAGTGTGTTAGGCATGAACTGTACTTGCTACCTATGGTGTTTTGGTGTGAGAAAATATGGGCGGTGTGCGTTTTGGACGGAGGCCGAGGGGTAGGAAGTGGTGGTGTATGAAATTATGGTTTTAGTGAATAAGAGGGGGTTGGCCGAGGGATTGGGGTGAGGGACCAGTGTTGTCTGAGGTAGGGCAGTGAGGGGCCAAAGGCGTTGGGGACGAGGGAGGGTGAGTTTGGTAGTGGGTTGGGAAAAAGTGAGCCGAAGGATGTACATGTATGTATATATGTGTATGTGCACATATATGGACGTGAGCATTTATATGTATTTATATACACAGGAGTTAGGAACCAATTAAACATTGGAATAAATTGTGATTGGTTATTTGGTATATTTGAGATGACTTTGGAAATTGTTTTAACAAAATTATGCATTGCACATTGCGAAATTCACCTTTATAAGAGAAATATATCAGTAAGCTGGATTAATCCCAAACAAACGACATGTCCGGGCATAATTACCAAGTCTGGGACAGGGTATCTAGGCATATTGACTATTGGGGTGATCAATTCGTATGTCTTGTGGTATAAGTCACTTGTAAAGAAAAGATATCGCCATTTCATTGAAATTGGTTCCGGAAATTTGAATTAGGTTCTGATTTAGAATCGGATATTTGATATTGGATTAGGTATTGGTTTGGAATCGGATTTGAATTTGGATATTGAAAATCGTATCGTATCAAAAATCCAAATTTTGGATTTGCAAATTTGAAGTTGATTTTGAACTTTCCATCGCGTCGATTTGGTAAATTGCAACACCAGATTTTGATTGTGACTAACATTTGATTGGCCATTGAGGGGATGCGTGACATTGTTGACTTTGATGTTTGTTTGATTATTAGGGTAGAATCGTAATTTTATTTATGAATGGGAAAATCGATATTTTCTATATTGTTTAAGAATATATTTACACTTGTTTCCCCGTGTATGATCCTATAATGGGTACAGGAAGGTTACTTACTGGGCGATGTTTTATTACTCATATTATACATTAATGTCGTTTTGCAGAGGGACATGATATGATCTAGCGTTTGTAGAGGATGATTCTGAGCGGGGATATCGGTGATATGAGGACTTGCTGAGAGATTTCTTATGGAGTTATTCGAGATATTTATTTTATGGATTTGAGGTTCTGCTTTGTAGACTAGAGATTTATTAGTGGAGATGTTAGGGATATTTTTATTAAGTCATGATTTTGTATTAGGTTTTGGAATTTGCCTATATATATTTATATATATTCATGATTATTGAGGATTTCATTTTTATAACTTCCACTGACATCATTTTACGTCACTTTGATGACGTGTATTTGATGATATCGATGCCTTGTATTTCTTTTAGCAGAATACGACGAGTGAACCAATTTCGAGTAATAGGGTTCGGGACGGATAGCTACAGGTGGTATCAGAGACTTGGCTCTAGATCCATTGCGAAAATGTAGATTTAATTTATGATCATAGAATTAAGTGATGATTCTGTGCGTAAGTGACGATCTTAAACATAAGTTATGATTATATACTAAGCAATGATCATAGAAATAAAAATTGACCTTAGACTTAAGGGATGGTCGTTTGAGGGGTACGGCATATTATTAAATCAAGTAAATTGCAATGGTTACAGCAGGATACCTCAACTAAGAGACCCGTATTTGAACCCTTAAATATTTTAGGTGTCATACTAGTGAATAGAGTTTCGACAAATGTATTGTTCGATAGTGGCGGGAGCCACTCATTCATTACTAAGAAGTTTGTCAAGAAATTTAGGATGTGCCATGAATGGCTAGACAACCGTTACCGTGTCCTAGTAGTCGAAGACCTGGTTATTATCTCGCACCATTTGTGCATGCACTGCAAACTAGAAATGGACAACTGCACCTTTGATGCCGCACTATTATCAATCCAGAGGAGTGACTCCGATATGATACTGAGAACGGATTGGTTAGTAAGACACCAGAAGCACATCGAATGCCATCAGAAATAAGTGATGTTTAAAGACTCCACTAATGAAGAGTTCATTTTTCGCAGGAACACTAAACCGAAGAAGCTACCCCGAAACATCTACCTGATAGCAGTACAGGTTCATAAAGCGCTGGGAAAAGGGAATGAGAGATTTTTGGTGTATGCGATGAATCCTGAGCAATAGGTGACTGTTGAGAAAAAGGGGTTTGAGTGATTACAAAATGCATGATTTAAATAACGTGTACTAGAGAAATGCATGACATATTTTATGACATGACACGTTTTTGCATAAAACTTGCCTTATATAGTTCACATATAATGTTGTCGTACTAACGAGCCATGAAGCTTTAAAGCTTGCATCAAATGGCAAGCATTTGTTGTGTTTGAACTATTTTCAGGTGCCATCATTAATGAACTAAACTAGTTCATTAAGTTAAGTACTTAGTTAAATAAACTAAGTAGTTCATTAAAGGAAACCATATTTGGAAAAGGCACAAAGGCAACAAGTTGAAGAATAGAAAGTTCTCCACTCCCTCTTACACGCCATTATACATATAGTTTTATATATATTCAGATTTTTTTAAAAGGCACATACATATATATTCCAACGTACCACCGACACGTTGTATATTTTACATACGTACGTTAACGTCACACCACTATATTTAACTCATATTTATGAGTATATTCAGGTCTTATATCATATGATATAAGTCATGGTGATGACAAATTTATTACGACACGTTAAAAGGTTCTAAACCAAAAATTGTCGTATCGGGTGAATACCGAAACTTCACCAACGTGTCACGTACTTGTCATATATAGATGACCACAAATTTTGTGGCTCACATGGTATATACAGCCATAAAATCATTCCATGTTGGCACACACAAATCACCCCACATTAAGGCTAAATTGTGGAGATTCCAAATTCAATTTTTGTCACATGATTAGGCGCCACTTTAATCATCCCTAAGTGTTGAATATTAAAGTTTAATTTATGTATATTATGTGTAACATAATATATATAACATGTGCAAAAAGTTGGAATTTAATCAGAGCAAAATTGGGTAATCGACAAACGTCGAAAATTCGGTTTTCTACGAACACGACACATGGAACATTTTTGGCATGTAATATAACATGTATCTAGACACTTTTTACATACTCCATACATTTTAAAGTATTCTAGAAAAATCAACTAAGGGCTGATTGGAATATACCATATGTGTATAATTATATGTGCACTATTTTATAAAGTTTGCAAAAATAAAATTCAGCACATGTACATTCATCATACACGCCTAGCTCAGCCTTGTTGGAGCATATGTGAAGCTTTGTTGGCATCTTGATTGGCCAAGAATGAGGCATACAATGTTGGTGACATAAAGAAAGGAGCTATACAAGATAACATTTCAAACTTTGTCACATTTGTAACACATGCTGAAAATTCAGCATGTGTTGATTAGAGCTGGCCAAAATTTCCACTAAATTATGCCATATTTACCACTTCGAATTATGTGGATTAATTGAAAGATAGTATGGAAATGTTTTAAATATATTACGGAAATAATCAAGTGATATTATAAAATATCACACATGCTGAAAATTTCAGCTTGTGTGTAATGAACTTGGCCGATTTTGTGGCCCTCTTGATGACTAATTTTTATTCCAAAATTAGTGGAAATGTTATGTACTAAATGATGATTGATTTCTTCTTTATTTTCAAGGAATTAATCAAATGCAAACTTGGCAACAATTTGAATAAAGTGTGAATGTTACACATGCTAAAATTTCAGCATGTGGAGAAGCATAATGGCCGATTTTCATGAAGGAAATGGGGATTATTTGTCTTGCTAATTATGTAGAATTATTATGTGATTTATGGAAACACTTTTATGGCTAATTGGCACATGTTTTTAAGGATTATTTTCAGATTTATCTAGTCATCAAATGATGACAACTTCCATCCAATCAAAGAGTGTCAAGTAAGCAAGAGCTTAATGATCATCCAATGAGGAGTTGCCAAGTAAGCAAGAAAATGTCACAATGATGCAATATACTCTTCCAAGGACTTAAAAGATAATTTTCAAGAGGAAGACATGGCGTAGGGGCGGCGGCCAAGGGGTTGATAAAATGAAGAAGAAGTATTGCAAAATAGAAGACAAGTCTCCCAAGTGCAAAAGCGAAAAATGTTTTCTAGACTTTCTTCTTCTACCTTTCTTTCTTTCTTCTCTCTTAAATCCTATTGTATTCAGATTCATACATCTTGAATAGGCTTCTTACATTCCACCATATACTCTTTATTTTTGTAAAAGATTGATCAAGGTGTGATCAATCTTGCATCCGCTAGGTGGTGGTATTCGTGATCGTTGTAATCATTTACAAGGTTTGTAAAGGGTTGGAGTTGGTGTGTAACTCCATCAACCCTATGTGGTAAGGTGTTATTTGTGTTTTGTGATTAGTGCTAACCGAGGAAGGTGTCCTCGGAGACTGGAGTAGGTTGTTTTAACCGAACCAGTATAAAATTCCTTATTTCTTTACTTTCAGAACTTACTTTCAGTTTCCAGCACAGTGCATAATTTTCATCATGTTAGTAAAAATAGTAAACGAATTTCAAAAATCACGAAACTTTCAAGAAACATAGCCACACGTCTTAAGGTTCTTTTGGCGCAAGTTTCAACCCTTTTGGACAAGTATAAGTCATCTAAATATCTAACGTTCTGAGACTAGTGCAGTCTGATTTTCAGGCTTGCAAAGGTTGAGACTTTGAACGTATTCGACTAACTTCCCAAAAGTATTTTTCAAAATTGTTTCAAAACAATTAAATACACCTAATAAGGAGCTAGTCATTAAATTTTCAAAGCATTTGGAGTCACGGTTAAAGAGGAATTAATTTTTCAGATCAGACTACCGTTTCTGGCAGATTTGCGCCATCTGACCATCAATGACTTTTAAAGGGGTTAAAGGTTGAATTCTAATCTGAAATTTTTAGGGGATACTCAAAACATCTGAGACTAAGATCTCTCAAAATTTCAGAATTTTGGAAGACCTGTAACCTAGTTTTCAAAACGTTTGAAAACAGGTCCTGAAAACAGAAACTATTTTCAGAAGTTGGGTTTTTTGTTAAAACAATTTTCAAAACCACATTTTCCGCACCCACTCTTCAATACCCCTTCTAGTGGTGCCTTGTAGATCCTACAGGAACTTTAATTGATGATATCCCAATGGTGAAAGAGTTTAAAGATGTATTCCATAACGAATTACTTGGTTTACCACCCAGCCGGGAAGTGAAGCTTGAAATTAATCTGATACCGGGAGCTGAGCCGATATCTAAAGCACCATACACAATGGCACCAAAAGATCTAAAAGAGCTGTCACATGAGCCGCTAAACCGGAAGTTCATATGACCAGTGTTTCACCTTCCAGAGCACTGATCTTATTCATGAAGAAGAAAGATGGTAGCATGAGGTTATGTATCGACTATCGGGAATTGAATAAGATCACTATAAAAAAGTATCCTTTACCAAGGATCGACGACTTGGTCGATCAACTGAAGGTAAGAACCTGTCTGTTAATTTAACAAATCGTACATAATGTACCTATAACTATAAACTATACGCATCTACATGCAGTGTGCGAAGGTATTCACTAAAATTGACCTCAGGTCAGGCTATCATCAGTTGAGGATCAAGGCGGAGGATATTGCTAAGACAGCATTCTGCATAAGATACGGGCATTATGAGTTCATGGTTATTCCCTTTGGATCGACGAATACCTTGGAAGCATTCATGGACTTGATGAACACGGTATTCAGAGAGCAACTTGATAAGTTATTTGTGGTATTCATCGATGATATTCTGGTGTATTCACCTGATGAAGAGACTCACACTGAGAACTAGAGAGAAGTGTTGGAGATTCTGAGAAGGAAGAAGCTACATGCTAAGTTCAGCAAATGTTTGTTCTGGTTGAAGAGTGTGACATTCCGAAGTCACGCAATTTTGGAATATGGTATTTCAGTGGATCCGAAGAAGATTGAAGTAATCATTGAGTGATCAAGACCTACCAACGCTACTGAGGTGAGAAGTTTCTTAGGTCTCGTAGGATACTACAAGAAGTTTGTTGAGGGATTCTCAACGATCTCGGTTCCAGTAAGTAAGCTGACTCAAAAGAAGAAGAAATTCTAGTGGCCCTCTAAGTGTGAGCAAGGTTTTGCAGAACTCAAGAAGAGGTTGACCATTGCTCCAGTTTTGACACAACTCAATGGAACTGAAGGGTGCATGATATACATTGATGCCTATAAGAATGGCCTAGGTATGCGTATATCAACTTCATTTTGATGACATGTATATAAAAATTATGGCCAAATACTTTTATTGTAGGATGCATACTGATCCAAAGCGAAAGAGTAACCGTGTACATATCGAGGCAACTAAAACCGTACAAGTAGAATTATCCGACTCATGACTTGGAGCTTGCCGTAGTAGTATTTTCAATAAAGATATGGCAACACTACTTATATGGAGAAAAATGTGAGGTCTATACCGATCACAGGAGCCTCAAGTATTTATTCACGTAGAAGGAGCTTATCATGAGGCAGAGGAGATGGTTAGAGCTAATCAAGGACTATGATCTGATAACAATTACCATCCTGGAAAAGCAAACAGAGTGGCAGATACACTCAGCAGAAAATCGAGCCACTCGAGACAGACTCCTCCGGAGAGGGAGATTGAGGAGTTTGATTTGGACATCATCAATTACATAACAAATGTTTTGGCTGCGTTGGTTATCACGCCTACTCTAGTAGACAAAATTAAGAGAGCGCAAAGGGTAGATGTGAACCTATGAAGTATACGAGACCGACTCAGGGCTAAGCAAGTCAAAGGATTCCAAGTGTTGGTGATGAGAGCATATGTTTTGGAGGTAGACTGTGTGTGCCCAATGATGAGGATCTCAGGAAAGAAATATTGAAAGAATCACACAACTCAAGATTATGTACAGACCCTGGAGTTGGGGCGGTTACCACAAAATTAATTATTAGAATACGCACAACATGATTTTATTGCTACTGAAATTTCAAGAATTGATAATATTTGTTTTGCACAGTTAGAAATTGTATTACAGTCAGGGTGGGTTCAACAACTCTCATTATTTCCTCCTCATGATAATTGAGAAACGGGCTATTTATCCATTGATGTGGTGGTGGCCACTACATTTCCTTGTTTATGAAATGCACGCTTGGTGTTACAACCCAGCACGGAAGCGGGCTGCAGCAATCCTCCACTCTTACAATAAGTATCGTCCTCGAAACTTGTAAATTTAGACGTAATCAACTGCTTAATGTTACTCTACTGAATCCACCCCTATTACGTGTCCCGAACATTTCTCGATGTATTGAATTAGGGTTCAGACATGATTTTCTAAAATCATAATTTACGGCGTTCATTTGGAACTTTGATGATCTACTATCGGGGTACTTTTTCGATGGTTGAGAACATTTAAAAGCAATCGCCTAACGTATTCTAGCTTTCACGATTTAGCTGCCCTACTCTAATCGTCTTCCTTATCTGCCATGTTAACGACCTTGTGGAAATCTTCCCCAAAGATCCTTATCCTGCCGAGCTAGTTCATTCTTTAGCGTTACAATTCATACTTGGTTAATAGGAAAAATTAAAGTGCCGGTACTTCTAATCATATTTAAATAGTGCAATTACGTGTGCCTATTTCTGCATTTGATGCTTCAGAGATTTCTAGATCTGGCACCCTTTGATTTTGACTGTCGTTCCTTGATTGCCTTTTGTTAGCCTTTTGTGGGTACAAGTTCCATCTCCCACTCTGCTCCTTATTATGCTTTTGATGTCTCCTGTTCAGCCCTCCATCAGTGTAATAACGCGTTTCATTCTATAGCAGTCATTCGGTAATTCTTCAAAAGTTATTGAATATGCATTGACTAACAAAAGCTTGATTCGGAGGTCCAGGCCACACATAAATCTGACCACATTAAGATTTTCATCATCCATTATTGAAGGGACATATCGACCTAATGTGATAAAACGACGAACATATCCTGAGACTGTGACGCCTGGCTCCTGTCTTAGTGCGTCAAATTTCCCGATTCTCTGCATGATTAAGACCGGGGAGAGGAAAAATCCGTAGAACTCTTCTAGCAACGTTGTCCAAGTTACCGGATGGGTAGTGGCTAGTTATAAGTTCTCCACCACTGCCTGGACTTACCAATCAGAAATGGCCAAATAATCTGTGCCTTTATCTCATCAGGCACATGTATCAGGAAGAAGTTACTCTCAACTTCATTCAACCATTTTTCTGCCTCCTCTGATTTAGGTTCCCCATCAAAACTTGGAATTCGTACTCTTACTAGCTACAGTAATAAAACCCACTGCTTTCCTAAGGATGAGGCTACGAGGGTGAAAATGATACTGGCTGTCTATCAGATCACAATGTCATCCTATTTTAAACAGTGAGTCTGATGTATTAGTGAATCTATAAATTTTAATTCTAAGTGTTCTGTTTATTTACATCCAGAGAGGAGTAGTCTAAATGTTAAGGTTCCAAATTAATTTTATAATTTTTTTATCCTATCCTAAGTAAGGGTAAGGTTATTTACACCTATTTATCCAGTCGGATGTTTAAGGGAACCGTTTTCCTAAATTCATGCCACATTTCCTATTTAAAGGCTATCATGCAAAGATCATGACCTAAGTCTAAGATCAAGACTTAGGTTTCTAAGATCAACACTTAGTTTCTACGTTCTGCCATGAATCTAGAGCCTGGGCTCTGATACCAACTGTAGTGCCCCACACCCAGGATGTGCCCACGTACAGTGCACTTGTCGTACTTTGCTAAGTAAATTACAAACCGTCGATGCGATACCAGTATTATTACATGATTACGCCATAGACTACTGATGAAAACATCAAACAGTGGCAATAAACAGACAGAATTAAAACCTTGAACATCCATCGTCCATGGCATCATACAAATTACCACCCATGAAATAAAGTCCCAAAATAATCCAAGTAATCCTTAATACAAAGATCAAACTAGTCGCCAGCATCTCTCAAGGGTAAGGTATCTGCGCCTTGTCCTCAATGTACTCTATCTCAGGCTCCTAAGGCTCTGAAAAAAGATAAATAAGGAGTGAGTGATAAATCACCCAGCAAGTATCCCTCTATTCTACCGGAACACATCAGAACAATAAATAAGAATTTCAACCCACAATAGTGAGATTTAAACCTGATTACATACCTGTTGAACCAAACTCTTATATGTTTCAATCGATACCTTAACTTACGGTTATACTTCCCCGTCTATGAGATGATCAATTTCTTACTACTCATCACAGACTTATTACATATTACAGTGGAATTACTGTCATACAATGAGATGCAAAGCAGAACGAACCAGAATGATGCAGGACAAAACAGAACGGAACTGATCGGAACAGAACAGAACCACACAGAACATTAAGCAATGACCTTTGCTTTTCTATGTATGGACCGATCATCTATGAGTGATTTCGCCCAAAACAGAACAGTACCCCGTCTACCTCCTAACCTTCTGAGGATTTTACGTACGCGTCCAGAAAATGCCTCAATATCATGTCCAGAACAGAACAATACCCCATATGAGTCCAGAACATAACAATACCCCGGCTACCATAATAGGATGTTACGCTCGGTTCTAGAACAGAACAATACCTCATATGGGTCTAGAACAGAGCATATACCCTGATATCGAGTCTAGAACAGAACATATACCGGAATCAAACGTAAAGACAAATCGTTCGATACGGGTTTTTAAAACTGTTTTAAGTTTTTTCCAAAACAGAACTTTTCCTTTAAAAACAATTACATGGCATGCACATGATGCATAATGAAGTATGTAATGGTTTTCAGGGTCCAAAACATCCTTAGGGTCATATTCATAACGATTACAGTTCATTACTCATTTATATCGCAAAGCTGAAAATTTCAGCTTTGTGTCGTAAATTTTATTCCTTGTTTTATTCCCTAGAAAGTTCCATCCTACCAAAATCCTTTATGAACTGAATCATTTAAGTCTCTTATTATCTAGGCATAAATTATATGAGTTCTTGGGTGGACTTAGAGGCCAAACCGGACTGTTTTGCACAAATATACCAGAACAGCCTACTGTTCAGTTTATCTACTTATACGGCATCTAAAATCGTCTTTTATGACTACCATTTACTCTCCACAGCCCCTAAACATCCTAATGTTCAATTTCTTATAGCCCTTAGCTTTTCCATTTGCCATGTTACTCATGTACAAACTTGGTCGTGACAAAACAATTTCACCCAAAGAACCAACAAACATAGCAACTTTGCTTTGGTGATTCCAAGCTTTTTCTTGAATCTTTTAACTATTCCTAGTGGCTACACGTTCAAGTACTTCTTCAATAGCTTCAATAAGCATAACCAAGCATTAGAAACTTCACAAATATGCCACATATATAAAGCATATAAAACAGTCCCACATATGTGATTATCTTGGCATAAGAAATAATTTGTGGCCCTTAAATCTTATCAAACTTGGTCATGAGTCAAAACAGCCCCTTAACCCTTATCTTTAAATGGAACTTTGACATCAAAATGATCTTTAACCCACCTTAGAAGCATATCCATTGAGCCTATTTATTCCCTTAATTTTCCCCATCAAGGCCGAGGGGTGTGTAGGGGAAATACACCCTCTAAATGCCTTCTTTACATCTTTTAACATGGGTTCTATCCTCCAAGTAATTCATTCATTTACTTAATGACCTTTTAATCATGTCTTCATATGCATAAAATCATTTCATAGTCATTCATGATCAAGAATAAAGACACACTAAAAACAGCCCCTAAACATTCAATAACCGAATTACTTAACCATCCTAATGCTAATTAAATCACTCTAGTGGCTTGATGGTGGTGAGTCAAACTATTCCTTCAAGGCTCCTCCAAAACCGTGGGTTAAGGAAAGGGAAATCTTTTGATTTCCAACTTATTTTACCCCATAGGATTAGTGTTGAGAAATATGTTTGGATAATTTTCAATGTCATGATTTTAAGTGGTGAATGCATAAAAATGTCATACATGGTGTCATATGTGATTAAAAGGTTAAAAAGTTGACATCGATCTATCAGGTTATTGCACATCGATCGATCTATGTACTTCGATCCCTCACATGGATCGATCTATGTAAGGTAGTGAAAGTTTGAGACCTTACTGTGAGACATCGATCTCTCAACCTGAGCCACATCGATCGATCGATGTATATCGAAGCCTCACTTCGATCAATTGATGTAAGTCAGAGACAAATTCTGAAACTCACTCTGAGACACAATCTCTGAAGCTGAGGCACTTCGATCGATCGATGTCTAGGATTTTTAGAAATATTTTTCTAAAATGTGATAATGTGGTTGCTTTTATTTGTACTGTAGAGAAAAAGGGGTTTGAGTGATTTCAAAATATATGATTTAAATGTGCATAAAAACGAGCATGAGATAAATGTGCATGATATATTATGTATTACTTGCCTTATATATTTCATATATAATGTTGCCGTACTAACGAGCCATGAAGCTTTAAAGCTTACATCAAATGGCAAACATTTGTTGTGTTTATACTATTTTCAGGTTCCACCATTAATGAACCAAACTAGTTCATTAAGTGCAGTACTTAGTTACTTAAACTAAGTAGTTCATTAAAGGAAGCTACATTTGGAAAAGGCACAAAGGCAACAAGGCTAAGAAAGAAAATTCTCCTCCTCCTCATTTATCACTCATATACACGGCATATATATATATATATATATATATATATATATATACATATATTTTCAGATTTTTTTGAAAAAGGCACATACACATGTATTCCAACGTACTACCGACACGTTATATATTTTACGTACGTACGTTAACGTCACACCACCATACATAACTCATATTTATGAGTATATTCAGGTCTTATATCATATGATATAAGTCATGGTGATGACAAATTAAATACGACACGTTAAAAGGTTCTAAACCAAAAATTGTCGTATCGGGCGAATACCGAAACTTCGCCAACGTGTCACGTACTTGCCATAAATAGATGGTCAGCCCCTACACTTCAAAAATGCTCAAAACTTTCGTGCTAATGGTGATATTATCAGCCATAAAATCATTCTATGTTGGCACACACAAATCACCCCACATTAAGGCCAAATTGTGGAGATTCCAATTTCAATTTTGTCATATGTCTAGGCGCCACTTTAATCAGCCGTATGAGCTGAATATTAAAGTTTAATTTATATATATTATGTGAAACATAATATATATAACATGTGCAAAAAGTTGGAATTTAATTAGAGAAAAATCGGGTAATCGATAAACGTCGAAAATTCGGTTTTCTACGTACACGACACATGGAACGTTTTTGGCACATTATACGACATGTATCTAGACACTTTTTACATATGTCATACATCATAAAGTGTTCTAGAAAATTAAATTAAGGGCTGATTGGAATATGCCATGTGTGTATTATTAAATATGCACTATTTTACAAAGTTTGCAAAAATAAAATTCAGCACATGTATATACATATCATACACGCCTATACAGCTGAAATGGAGCATATGTGGAGCCTTGTTGGCATATTGATTGGTCAAGAATCAATCATACAATGTTGGTGATTTAAAGAAAGAAGCTACAAAAGGTAATGTTTCAAATTCTATCTAATTTGAAACACATGCTGAAAATTTTAGCATGTGCACAAAGAGTGGCCGATTTTTTCATTAAGAAATGCCATATTTTACCATCTTGAATCATGAGGATAAATTGAGGATGTTATGGTAATGTTTTGAATTAATTATGAAATTAAAATGATGATATTTTTAATATTACACATGCTGAAAATTTCAGCATGTGTGTAATGTATAGTAACTGAAATTTAGTCCACATTTGTGTCTAAGTTCTATTCCACAAATGATGATATTATTGTCTATTAATTGGTGATTTATTTTTAAGAGAAAAATCAAAGAAAATTTGGCAACAATTTGAAATAAGCACCATGTATCACATGCTGAAATTTCAGCATGTCAAGTCTTATTCATGGCCGATTTTATCATCAATTTTGTGAGGAAATTATCTTGCTTAATTTATGTGATGATCTTGGAAGTTATGGTAATTGTTTTATGATGATTTTGGCACATGTTTTTAGTGTAATTCTCAGATTTTCCTAGTCAACAAGTGATGACAACATCCAACCAATCAATGAGTGCCAAGTAAGCAAAAGTTAAATGATCATCCAATGAGGAGGTGCCAAGTAAGCAAGATCATGTCACAATGATGCCACACATTCTCCCAAGGACTTAGAAGATAATTTTCAAGAGGAGAAGGACACCAAGGGGGCGGACAAAACAATTAAAAAGGAAGGAGGAAGAGCAAAAACAAGAACAAGAACAAGAGTTGCAAATTCAAAGATCAAAAGTGTTCTAGCCTTCTTCTTCTACACTCTCTTTCTTTCTTTCTTCTTGAAAGCCTATTGTACTTACATTCATATTCTTGAATAGGCTTATCTTAGACCACCACACATTCTTTATCTTTGTAAAAAGTTGATCAAGGTGTGATCAATCTTCAATCTTGCAAGGTGGTGGTGTTCGTGACAATTGTATTCATCATACAAGGTTTGTAAAGGGTTGGAGTTGGTGTGTAACTCCACCAACCCTGTGGTAAGGTGTTTTTGTATTATGTGATTAGTATAAACCGAGGAAGGTGTTCCTCAAAGACTGGAGTAGGTTGTTGATAACCGAACCAGTATAAAATTCTTGGTGTCATTTACTTTCAGCACTGATTTTCTGTTTCAGCACTGTTTACTATTTTAATCACGTTCGTAAAAATAGTAAACGAATTTCCAAAATCATGAAACTTTCAGGAAACATAGCCACACATTTCAAGGTTCTTTTGGCGCAAGTTTCAACCCTTTTGGATAAGTATAAATCAACCAAATATCCAAAGATCTGAGACTAGTGCAGTCTGACTTTCAGGCTTGCAAAGGTTGAGACTTTGATTGTATTTGACTAATTTACCAAATGAATTTTTCAAACATGTTTCAACCCATTTAAATATAACGTATAAGGGGTTAGTGGTTAAAATTTCAGAGCGTTTGGAGTTGTGTACAAATAGGAATTAATTTTTCAAATCAGTGTACCGTTTCTGGCAGATTTGCGCAATCTGACCACCAACAAATTTTCAAGGGGTTAAAGGTTGAATTTAAATCTGACATTTTTAGGAGACACTCATAACATCTGAGGCTAAGTTCTCTCAAAATTTCAGAATTTTTGAAGACCTAAAACCTAGTTTTATAAACATTTTAAAACTGGTCCTGAAAACAGAATCTGTTTTCAGAAATTGAGTTGTTTGGTTTAAACAAATTTTAAAAAAAAACCACACTTTTCGCACCAACTATTCAACCCCCCCCTTCTAGTGGTGCCTTGCAGATCCTACATGTACATGATTTATACATGTTCATTATGTGATTATTATGTGATTTTGATAATTATAAATGTCTTGTGACTATCGTGCCTTGGAAGTTTCTACAACTTACCAAAAAGGGCAAAATTGGTATTTTGAATTTTATAGGAACATGATATGGTGGATATATATCGAGGACTTATTCTTATCATATTTATCAAAACAAAGGTGGAATTATATTTAATTTTGACCATCGGGGTCATTTCTGGAGTTTTTCTCACCAGGGGCATTTTGGTCATCTCACCCCTGAGGGTATTTTTGGTATTTTAACTCAAGAAATCTCTTGAGTATATTCATATCTTCATTCTGGGATTGAGTTGTGGTTATCTTGAAGATTATATGGTGATTTTATATTATTTCTCTCACGTGATGATATTATTGATTATAGCGGGATATGTGGCGAGTTGTGATGTCACATTCTATTTCTTTCTTGAAGACCCACTTGTATATGTTATGGGAGAATATTTATAATCATTATACAGAAATATCAAAGGTGGTAAAGGTGTGGAAATGATCACAACATATAAGAAGAAGTTATGGGAATTTTGGTGATACATGTTGGCATAATCTTGTCAACTATTATTTATTGATTTCTTCTTCAAAAATCTGAGTTGATATGTATATATACAGCCTCAAAAACGTGTATATTCAGGTGGATATTATGGTGTACTCATTTTATGAGTTGGTGACAAGTGGACCAACCAAAAAAGAGCTAGTTGGCAAAAATTGCCAACTAGGATTTTTCAAAAGTGTAGCCAATGGCTACTACATCCATTTGAGAGCTGTTTTGGTTTGAATTTTTAAAGCCTCACATGCCTATGCTTGTGCAAGGAGTTGAGGGTATTTTGTTGGTGTTATCCTCTCTTATTATCTTCATTTTGCAAAGGATAATCAAGACTAGTCCATATGGAAAATTTCGGCCAGCATTATGTCTCCAAGGTGGACCAATTATGTTGTCTCATTTTGCCAAGTGTACAAGGACAACCAATGATGTGAAGACACTAAATCTTGATAATGTAGATGGTGACACATGTGCATTCTTATCTCCAAGGCTCAACTCACACTATAAATAGGAGGCAATGGTGAAGAAGATGAAACACACTTGAAGCTCTCTTTAAAGCATTTGTTGATTTATCTAGCTATCATCTTCTTCTTGTTGTTCTTGTTTCATTCTTTGAAGCAAAGGTGTTCTTGTTGCATTTGTTGAGCTACAAGCCTCTTGAGCTTCATATGTAAGATTGATTAGCCAACTCTATAAGGCTACATCAATAGGTGGTAAAGGTGTTGCAACTAAGTGTTGCATAGAAGGTGTTCATCGAAGGCTTGAATAGGGTTGGTGTATAACCCAAGGATCAAGCTTGGTTCTTGTTGTAAGTTGATTCATACCATAGTGAAATCCAAGGAAAGGTGTTCTTTGGGACTAGAGTAGGTCACATTGACCGAACCATAAAAATTCTCGGTGTTCTTATCTTGTTTCTTCATTTTTACATTCTGCCCGTTTTTACTGCAGTTTTCATACAACTTCTCACATTTTGAAAAATAGCTAAACATTTTCAAAATTCGTGATTTTTGGTGGAGTTATACTTTTGATTGTTAGCTTTCATTTGCAATAAGAATCACTTGATTTGATCAAGGGAACGTTATGTAGGATCTGCAAGACACCACTAGAAGGGGGGTTTGAATAATGGGTGCGTAAAATTTGGTTTTTAAAATTGTTTTAAACCAAAAACCCAACTTCGGAAAACAGATTCTGTTTTCAGGACCTGTTTTGAACGTTTTGAATACTAGGTTACAGGTCTTCAAAAATTTTGAAATTCGGAGAGGTCTTAGTCTCAAAAGTTCTAATTATCTCCTAAAAATTTCAGATTACAATTCAACTTTTAACCTTTTGAAAAGTCGTTTATGGTCAGACTGCGCAAATTTGCCAGAAACGGTAGTCTGATTTGAAAAATTAATTCTGCTTAAATCGTGACTCCAAATGGTCTAAAAAGTTAATGAAAACGCCTTATTATGTGTTTTTAATTGGGTTGAAGCATTTTTGAAAAATTATTTTGGGAAGTTAGTCAAATACGTTCAAAGTCTCAACCTTTGCAAGCCTAAAAATCAGACTGTACTAGTCTCAGAACGTTTGAAGTTTGCATGACTTATACTTGTCCAAAAGGGTTGAAACTTGCGCCAAAAGAACCTTAAAACGTGTGGCTATGTTTTTGGAAAGTTTTGGGAGTTTTGAAGTTCGTTTACTATTTTTAAGAACGTAATGAAAATGATGCACTATGCTGAAAGTAAGTGCTGAAAAGTAAAGAACACAAAGAATTTTATACTGGTTCGGTTAAATCAACCTACTCCAGTCTTCGAGGACACCTTCCTCGGTTATCACTAATCAAAAAACACCTTACCACACAGGTTTGATGGAGTTACAAACCAACTCCAACCCTTTACAAACCTTGTAAGCGATTACAATGATCACGAACACCACCACCTAGCGGATGCAAGATTGATCACACCTTGATCAATATTTTACAACAATATAGAGTGTATGGTGGTGTATATGAAGCCTATTCAATATGTATGAATATGAATACAATAGGCTTTGAGAAAGAAGAAGAAAGAAGACGGTGAAAACGTTTTTAAGCTCTTGGATTTGTAAGACTTGTCTTGTATTTTGTTTGATCTCCTTCTCTCCTTTTTATCAAAAGTATGGCCGCCCCCTTTGCTTTTCCTTCCTCTTGAAAATTATCTTTTAAGTCCTTGGAAGAATATCTTGCATCATTGTGACATTCACTTGGATACTTGGCAAATCCTCATTGGATGATCATTATAGCCTTGTTTACTTGGCACTCATTGATTGGATGAAAGTTGTAATCATTTGATGACTAGATAAATCTAAAAATAACACTTGAAAATATATGCTAATTAGTCATAAGAATGTTGCCATAAGTCACATAATAAATTCCATAAAATTTGCAAGACAATTCATCACCATTATAATCCTTAATCGGCCATATGCATTCTTTCACATGCTGAAATTTCAGCATGTGTGATATTCACACCATATTCAAAATATTTCCATGTTGGTATTAGATTAATTCCTTGAAAATGAAGAATCAAATATGCTTAATTTCAAGACAAAATTCGGCCAAGTACATTCAACACATGCTGAAATTTTTAGCATGTGTGATATTTTAAATATCATCACAATATTTCCTTAACATCTTCAAACTATTGCCATTTTATCTTCCAATCAATCCATTCAATGTAAAGAAGTAAATATGGTACAATTAAGCCTAAGAGATTCGGCCAGCTCAAGATGCACATGCTGAAATTTTCAGCATGTATTACAAATGTGACATAGTTGAAATATTACCTTGTGTAGCTCCTTGTTTTATGTCACCAACCTTGTATACATCATTCTTGGCCAATCAAGATGCCAACAAAGCTCCACATATGCTCCAACAAGGCTGAAGTGTCGCGCGATGTAGCTTGTACATGTGCTGAATTTTATTTTTGCAAACTTTGTAAAATAGTGGACAATAATTATACACATATGGTATATTCCAATCATCCCTCAATTGATTTTTCAAGAACACTTTATAATGTATAGAGTATGTAAAAAGTGTCTAGATACATGTTATATGTCATGCCAAAAACGTTCCATGTGTTGTGTTCGTAGAAAACCGAATTTTCGACTTTTGTCGATTACGCGATTTTTCTCCGATTAAATTCAAACTTTTTGCACATTTTATATATATTATATCACACATAATATACATAGAATTACTTGAATATTCATCTGTAATGGCTGAAATAAGTGGTGCCCCATGTGCTTAAAAAGTTGAATTTGTAATCTCCACAATTTGGCTTTAATTGGGGGTGATTTGTGTGTGCCAACATGGAATGATTTCATGGATGAAAATAACATGTATACCACGAAATTTCTGGTCATTTTTTAAGTGTAGGGGCTGGCCATCTATATATGGAAAGTACGTGACACGTTGGCGAAGTTTCGGTATTCATCAGATACGACAATTTTTGGTTTAGAACCTTGTAACGTGTCGTAATAATTTTTTCATCACCATGACTTATATCATATGATATAAGACCTGAATATACTCATAAATATGAGGTAAATATTGTCGTGTGACGTTAAAGTACGTTCGTAAAATATATAACGTATCGGTAATAGGTTGGAGTATATGTGTATAGTGTCTTTTAAAAAAAATCTGAATATATATATGTATATATATAAATAACGTGTAGACATAGGTGGGAGAGAACTTTCCATTTTTCAATTTGTTGCCTTTGTGCCTTTTCCAAATATGGCTTCATTTAATGAACTACTTAGTTCATTTAACTAAGTACTTCACTTGATGAACTAGTTTAGTTCATTAATGGTGACACCTGAAAATAGTTCAAACACAATAAATGTTCGACATTTGATGTAAGATTTAAAGCTTCATGGCTCGTTAGTACGACAACATTATATATGTACTATATAAGGCAAGTTTCATGCAAAAACGTGTCAAGTCATAAAACTTGTCATGCATTTCTTTAATACACGTTATTTAAATCATGCATTTTGTAATCACTCAAACCCCTTTTTCTCTACAATCTCTCTCTTTTGATGTTTTACAAAATAACCTAAGTTCATGATTTAAATTTTGTCGCTCCCCTTCCAATCATGCATAAATTCAAATTTTGAATTTCAAATTTCAAATTTTCTCCCCCTTGATTTGTGAAATCAATCTCGCTCTCCCCCTTAAATCATTCATTCTCTCCCCCTTTATTTTGAAAAGACAATCAAAAGTGTATGTAAATATGGAAAGAAATATCAAATCAAATCAGCAGAACTCGGGCCAAATTTAGAACGAAGATTTTCATACGTGGCTTGATTTAGTAGTTTAGTAAAGATATCAGCTACTTGTGCCCCGGTGCGTACGTGATATATGACAATATCACCATTATTTACGTGATCACGAAAGAAGTGATAGAGTTACTTCTATATGCTTTGCCTTAGAATGTAGAACGGGGTTCTTAGATAAGTTTATGGCACTCATACTATCACAATAAATTGGAATTTGATTTACCGTAATCCCGAAGTCAGAAAGTTATTGTTTTAGCCATAGTAATTGTGTTGTACCCCGCCGAAAAGTCGTATAGTACTTGAAGACTCATATAAGTGAATTAATAAAGTGGTATCTTCCAAGCGTCTTTCACTAAGTTTCCTTAGTGATTCTTTCATTGGATGATAAGCAAATGATATAATCAATTCAAGCGTGAGTTAGGGACTATATGCTTTGACCAATTCACTCTCAAAGGCTTAAGAAAATTTCGGCCACAAGGTTTAAAAAGGGCCTTAAAGGGTTTTTCCCAAATTATAGGAGAGTTTAATCTTAAGGGCCTCCCTAAAATAAAGCCAAATGAAAATTAAGGAGTGTAAGTAGTGGGCAATTCTTCCCCAAAATCTTGGAGAATTTCGGCCTAGCCCAAGGGAAATTGGGAATTTCCTAACTTTATTTTTAAAACAAGAAAAAGGGAAACAATTAAAAGGGGGCAAATACCCACATGGCTTCTTAATAAACTCATTTGGAGAGAAATTAAGCATGGTAAAGTTTCCTCCCAAGGAGTCAAAACCGCCCCCTCCCCCCCATGGTTGACCAAGAAAGATTACCATGGTTACTTAATATTTACTACAAGGTTAAGGAAATAACTCTAGTTGGATTAAAGTAACCTAGGTTAGCCATAAAGTAACTATAGTTGACATAAAGTAACTATAGTTGACATAAAGTAACTATAGTTGGCATAAAGTAACTATAGTTGACATAAAGTAACTATAGTTTACCTAAGTAACTATAGTTGGGTAAAAGTAACTAAGGCTAAGTAAGTAATTCTAGTTAGCCTAACTAAATTATGGAAAACTCTCTCCCCCCTTACCACCAATGAAACCCACGGCACCTTGATACAAGGAAAGGAAATTCCTCCAAGAAATTTTAGAACCCTCAACACTCAAGAAATTACAAGGAGCAAGGGACTTCCTTATTTCTTCATCAAAGTGCACGGTAGTATGCCCAAGGAAATACAATACAAGTTGTCTTGGAATAAAATAAGAAAGAAAAGAAAAAAAAAGAAAAGCCAAGCATGGGAGACAAGTTGGTCAATGTCCAAGACACTAAGGAGACATCTTGGATTTCTATACATGGGAATTCCCCTTGTCCCCCTTGACTCCCTTATGGAACGCCCCTCCCTCCTCCTCCCCCCTTGAAGTTGTCTTGGATTATCCAAGAAGCTCACCTTCATCTTCAAGACATCCAAGAAGCTCTTCTTCATCTTGGATTATCAAACACTCTCAAGAACTCACTTAAGCAACCATTCAAGATTCATTGAACACTTAGACAACTCCTTTATCATCATCATATATTTCGGCCATAGTAGGAGCTAGGAGTGTCAAGGCTATCTTCATCTTCAAGCTCCAAGAACTCATCTAGGTAAGTTAAATGTTAAACTTCTAAGTGAGTTCTATATTTCAAAGGATGAAGCTCACATTGGTACCTCCTTTTCTTGCTAAAAACGTGACCATCAAATGGTCACTAGGAGAAGATTCTTCAAGCTACTAAGAGAAGCTAACATCTTGGTGGTTTGAATCCATTTCAAGCTCCATTCAAACTTCATTTAGTAGAGAATCTAGCCTCAATCTAGCTCCATTCTTCATTTAAAATGGTAGCTAATGTTCTCCTTCTTCTCCTCTTCAAAAACGTGCTACACAAGTGAAGTGGAGGAAGACTTTCATTCCATTTCAACCAAGGTTCAAGCTAAGGAAAAGCTCTAAGGTTCAAAGAGGCAGTATACTCTAGCCAATCTTGCCTTATTTGTGAAGTGCATGCTTGAATGACTAGCCATTTTAAGTTATGAATCTTAGTTGAAGATTCTAAGAACAAGACATGAACTTAGTTGATGTAAAGAAAATTGTGATATGAAAAGTGGACATGTTCTAAGCATAAATGGAAAGACTGTTGGTATGAGTTATGTGTAGCCTAAAATGAGTTATGAGACTTGAAATAACTATTTTTAAATGTTATTTGATGTATAGTAAGTCCTCTTAATGAATGAAGTTGGTAGAAGAATGCTTGAACAATAAAAAGGTGAAGAAGTGCTGAAACTACTGGAGCTGGCAGATTTGTGTTTGCTGATTGTGTGACTTGAGAACGAACCTTAGAAGCGTTAAATTAATCTAAATTTTGACATGACACTAGCTCTGTGTGTGTAGTACAAGTGAGAGTTGGAATTGCAGTAAAAAGAATTATGGTTTATTTTTAATAAATCTTTTGGTAAAACTGCTCAAGAAGAAATTACTGGAACTGGACAGCACAGTGTGACGTTTTGCATGACCTGAAAATGAATCTAGGAGTATTTAAATTGGCTAATTTTTGGTGTAATGTTAGCCTCATATGTATATGAAATGTGTGAGTTGGAATTTCAATGAAAGGAGTTGTGGTTTGTCCTTAATGAAGTTTTTAGTAAGAAGTGGTCAAACAGAAGCACTGGAGCTGAGCAGTTTTATGTGTCATGTTGAATGACCTGAAAACGAACCTTAGGAAGGTGCAAATTGGCTAATTTTTGGTATGGTGATAGATTTGTATGTTTATGAAATGTGTGAGTTGGAATCTCATTAAAAGAGTTGTGGTTTGTCCTAAATGAAATGCTTAGTAAGAGTTGGTCAAACAGAAGTACTGGAGCTGGACAGATTTATGTTGCCTGTTCTACGACCTGAAAAGGGGCCTTAGGAGTGTTCAAATGGCTAATTGTTGGTATGATGATAGCCTTATATGTTTATAAAATGTGTGAGTTGGAATTTTAGTAAAAGGAGTTGTAGATTATTTTTAATGAAGTTCTTGGTAAAACTGCTCAAACAGAGTCGCTGGAACAGGACAGTTTTGAGTAGTAAGTTGTGTGGCTCGAAAATGCCCCTTAGGAATGTGCAAATGAGCGGATTTTTGGTTATGATGATATCTTGATGTGTTTATGACATCTGTGAGTTGGAATTTGGTAAAAGGATATGTGGTTTGGTCACAATTCATTTCGTGATACAACTGGTCATTCCAGTTTCTGCCATGTACCCATTTTGGGAAAGTAATTAGATAACCCCTTTAAGTTTATTGGATTGCCTTGGAAATTTTATGGTAGTTACTTAAGGCATAGATGTACATGTTCATGTAAAGAAATCAGTATAAAACCACCATTTTGATAGTTAACAACTGAGTTGCAATTAGTGGTACAAGACTGGAAAACAGGACAGTTTGGTGTCATAAGTTGTAAGACTTCGATCTTGCTCTTTTAAGCTTAAATGTGATGTTTAGCCTTAGGAATATTGTTCCGTGGTATGTTAGCTATGTTTTTCATGTGTTGGATCAAATTGATTAAGGTTTTATGATCCATGAAAACGAGGTAAGGCGGTATTGCCCTGCTGATTTCAGCAGTACCTTTGATGATACTTGATGTTTTTGAGGTCGTTAGACATTTCGGAATGTTACGAAATTTTTATGGCATGTGTCTAAGACGTCATTATGCATGTGTATGACATGAGTTGATGAAAATGAGCACGAATTGATGAGCATGAGGCTGTATGAACCGAGTATGATTGCTGGACAGTTTTTCCAGCTTAAAAGACGAGTCAGCATATGCATGTTATGATGTATTTGTTCACGAGTCGCATGTTGCATATCATACATCGCATTGTCCATGTTCATACAGTTTACGAAACTGATTTTTATGAAAAAGAATGATGAGAAAGATCTTTTGAAAAGAAGTTTTGAGTTTTGAAAGAAAGATCTTTGAAAGAGAAGTTTACGATTGCGAAAAGATTCCTATGGTACCATATATTTCTGGCCAGCTTAACCCGCTCCAGATCCGGGGTTAATTGATCTGATGATTATGACCGTTCAGGCCCGGAAAGAATAGACCTGATTATGATGATTATGACCGTTCAGGCCTGGATATCATAGACCTGACAAGTAAGACCGTTTTCAAATCCGGATATGATAGATCTGAAGAATCATGACCGTTCAGGCCCGGATATGATAGACCTGACAAGTAAGACCGTTTTCAGATCCAGATATGACAGATCTGAAGAATCATGACCGTTCAGGCCCGGATATGATAGACCTGACAAGTAAGACCGTTTTCAGATCCGGATATGATAGATCTGAAGAATCATGACCGTTCAGGCCCGGAGAAGATAGACCTGATGAGTAAGATCGTTTTCAGATCCGGATATGATAGATCTGAAGAATCATGACCATTCAGGCCCGGAGAGAGAATAGACCTGATGACTATGATTGATGATGTGACCGTTTTCGGATCCGGAAATAATAGATTCGAAGGGATGGATATGACCGCCTCAGATCCGGATTAATAGATCTAAACTCTCTTGATTTTATTGACGATGATGTTTTGAAAGAAAGAATGATGAATGAAAATATTTTCATGTTTTCATTATGCACTGCGTTGCATACTCATACACGTTGCATATGGTCATGAGCATGATGTCGAGTCTGTGCACTGAGTTGTGTCTTTACGTGCTACATGACTAAGTTATGATTTTATTGCCTTAGTGGCTATTGACGGAAGGGATGAGATGCTAGCTAAATGCTAGACGTAATGTTACTTAGGTCATGACTTTGTATCTTTCGTTACCTAAGTTACGGACCTTATTGTTGTTGTTATGTAAGCTATGATCTTATTCCCTTTATGATCAAGTGATGATTCTATTACCTTGGCGGCATTGAATGGAAAGACAGGTATGATGGTAAGAGACCAAAATTTGGGGGTTCGGTTCTTGTATGTACTTTCCATTTAATGCATGATTGTTTATGGTGTACTTGCTGGTGACTTTGTCACTCACCCCTTTTTTTTTCCTCCCAGAGTTTACAGGAAACGGGGTAGCAAGATTGATGACGAGCATAGGATCCCACATCCGTGAGAATGCGAGTGGATGACAACTTAGGGATTCTATTATGATGGATTCATAACATGACGGATTTATGTTGGAAGCAATGATTGCAGAATTACTGATGTAATGAATGTGGTTGTAAAACTTATGTCGATGTATAGAATGATTTATGTAAAAGTTTTTAATTCTGTCTAAATTTTACTACCATGTTGAATGTTAGCATGGGAGTCCACGACTTATGTTATGGATTTTGTATGTTACGCATGACGCTTTGTACTCTCCTTAGTGAAGTACGACGGGTGCACCGTATCCAGACGAGGCCAGGTGCGGGGCGCCACAAATTGTGTGCAACAAAGACTAAGTGCCATGTATTCAGCTTCAGTGGTGAATAAGACTAGGTGCATATGTTCACTATGAAATTAGTGAATTTCCTATAAATTGACAAGTGCCACTTGTGCTTTTTCCTATCTATTTTACATCCACCGTAATCTGCGTCATTATAGGCATGCAAGTTTAAATTCACAATCTTTATCATACCAAATGCCTAAGGTGGGTGTGTGCTTAATATATCGAAATATTCTTTTCACGGCATTGTAGTGAGACACTTTAGGTTGACTTTGAAAACGTGCACACATACATACACTGAACATGATATCAGGCATCCTACTATCAGTAAGATAGAGCAAAGAGCCATCATAGACCTATATAAAGCATTATCAAAGTCCTTTCCCTTTTCATATTATCTAGTTTAATGGTGACGCTCATAGGGGTGGGGGGACGGTTTTATAATTCTCCCAAATTGAACTTTTTAATCAGGTCATTTTATATATTTAACTTGGCTTATATGTATACCTTTACCCGTTTTTTTTTTAATCTGCAAGCCAAGAAAGTAATTCAATTCACCAACCATAGACATTTCAAATTCCGATTTCAAGCAAGTTTCAAAATCTCAACAAGTTTATGAGAGGTGGAGACGAAAATGATGTTCATCAACATAGATTTGAATGATTAGTAAATCCGATTTACTCTTGTTTTAAAAATAGAGTACTATCTTTAGTGCCTCTTTTAAAACCATTTTTCTAAGAGAAAATTAGCAAAACGATCATACCATGCTCTAGGTGCTTGCTTTAAACCATATAGTGCCTTCTTTAGTTTGTACACGTGATCGGGGTGTTTCAAATCTTCAAACTGGGGTGGTTGTTTCATGTATACTTCTTCTTGTATAAATCTATTTAAAAATGCACTTTTCACGTCCATTTGATAAATTTTTAAAACCTTTCATGCAAGCAATAGCAAGTAAAAGTCGTATGGCTTCTAAACGTGCTACGGGTGCAAATGTTTCTTCATACTCTATTCCTTCTTCTTGATTATAGCCTTGTGCTACAAGTCTAGCCTTGTTTCTAACGACTTTTCCTTCTTCATTCATTTTATTTCTAAACACCCACTTTGTGCCTATTATAGTCTTATCTTGTGGTCATGACACTAAATCCCATACATCATTTCTTACGAATTGATTAAGTTCATCATGCATAGCATCAATCCAAGAAGAATCATTTAAAGCATCAAACACATTTTGAGGTTCAATTTCGGATAATCATGGCATGTAATTGGTTTATTTCCTCCGGATTTATTCTTCTACGAGGACGCACACCGTGAGTGATATCACCTATAATGAGATCATGTGGGTGATCTCTATGCCATCTTAGTTGATTATTTTCTACGTTCTCATGCATTTCTAAATGATCATGCATTTCTAGTGTATCATGCTTGCCATCATCATCATCCAATACGGGTTTTAATTCAAAATCATCGTCATATTCTTTATCTTTATCAATCTCACCAAATTCATTAAACTTCACATGAATGGATTCTAGAATTTGCCTAGTGATGGGATCATAACATCTATATGCTTTTGAATTCAACAGAATACCCAACAAAGATGCATTCAATTGATTTAGATTCAAACTTATCTAAATTATCTTTCATATTTAAAACAAAGCATTTGCAACCAAACACACTGAAAGTAATCAATTTTAGGCATGCGATCATTTAATATCTCATAAGGCGTTTAATTTATTTCTTTCTAATAGACAAACGATTAATTATATAGCATGCACAATTTACCGCCCACAAAAATCTAGGCAATTTATTTTCACACAACATGGTTCTAGCGATTTCCTGTAGTGTCCTATTCTTTCTTTCTACTACTCCATTTAGTTGAGGAGTTCTAGGTGGCGAAAACTCTTGTTTGATTCCTTTTTTCTTCGCAAAATGCAATCATTTCCTTATTTTTAAATTCATCACCGCCTCTATCGCTTCTAATCTTTTTCACTTTTAAAACCATATTGGATTTTCAAATTGTTTATAAGTTTTGCTATCTCAATGGCATTATCATCTTTATTTGCAAGAAATAACGTCCAAGTATAACGAAAAAAATCATCAACAATCACACATGCATAATGACGTCCACCGAGACTCGTAGTGCGACTAGGACCAAACAAATAAATGTGTAATAATTCTAAACCTCTGGACGTGCTTCTTTCATTTTTAGGTTTAAGTGACTCGTGTGTTTTGTTTGCCTTCAATGCAAGATTCACACAACTGAAAGTTGTCTAAATTCAGTTTAGGCAATCCTCGTACTAGGTTCTTCGTTGGAATTTTTCAAGTGTAGAAATACCGATGTGTCCTAACCATCTATGCAACAAGTTAACGTTAGGTTCATTTGACATAAAACAGTTAACCTTAGCGTCTAACATGTCATCCATAGAAAGTGTAAAAATGTTTCCTTCCCTTTTTCCTTTTAACACTACTTCTAGATTTTTATTTGTTATATTACAATATGGATGAGGTAAAACACACATCAAAAACTGTTGTCAATAAATTGTGAGATGCTAAGAAGATTATAGGATAAGTTGCTTAACAAAAAGACGTTGGAGATTTGAAGGGTGCTTGGGCTTCCAATTGTACCCTTTTCCGATGATTCTTCCTTCCTTGTATCTCCAAAGGTCACGGATCCGCCTTTGTGACCTTCTTCAACATTGTGAAAAAGCTTGGGTCACCCGTCATGTGTCTCGAGCAACCACTGTCAAGGAACCATTTGATAGATGTGTCTTTTGATGTGTGGGTTCCCTGCAATGTACAACAATGATTTAGGTACCCTTTTAATTTTGGGTCCTTACGAGTTAGTTATTCACCTCTTAATAAAAAGTACCATTCGGTACCCATACTTGGGTGATCCTTCTCGGTCTAGCAAATGGTAAGAATGTAGATGAAGGAGCAATGTAGTAGACATGTGGTGAGTGGACTTTAGGCCTTTGGCCGAGAACTCCTTTATACGCATCATATGGTGTGCGTTTTTTATATGTCCTCGTGTTGGTGTGCGTAGTGCGTGATCTAGATGGATGAAATGAATGTCGTATATGGCATCACTTGTTTCTTTTCATATTATACAGCACATAATTATATTTCGATATGATATGAAGAAGAGATATGACGGATGAGGGGAGAGGGGGTTCTTTGCGTTACTTTAGGCGCTATGTATGCCTTTGATGTGTCTACTTTCTTAGACAAAACAAACTTGGTTGGTTAGATGTTGCGTCGTTTGTCTCAATGTATCCTAATCCAGTTTTATCACTATCATGTTTTTGTGATAAAATAATGCGATCTAGCATGTTAGATCTCGTATCAAACTGTTTCATCATTTTTTCTAAATCCCGTATTCCTTGATTTCATTTTTGAAATCTCGGATTTCATTTCATTATTATGTGTTGTCAATGATGTGATCTCTGATTTTAATACGTTTATGATGCATGACGACTCTTCTTTTGAATCGTTTAATTGAGCAACAAGATTCATGTTAGAAGATTCTAACAGCTTCTTGTCTTCAATTAATCGCTTCTTTTCTTTTGCGAGAGTCTTAGTAAATTTATGCAATTCTAAATACTGGCTGAAAGATCATCATATGAAGGCTCAGAGTCATAATCAGAGTCAGCAGATACCTCATTTGATGCTTTGGATACGATGCATACTTGTGCAGTCTCCTCTTCTGTATCAGTCTCAGAATCAGATGTGTCACTCCAAGTGGAGGCTTTGAGAGCTCTTGTCCTTTGCTTAGGTTCTGAGACGAGTCTATTTTTGGTCCGATCTTTGTCAGGGTGTTTGTTTGTTTGCTTGTCCTTGTTAGGGAAGTCATATGATAGATGTCCAAGTTTACCGCATTTGTAGCATTTAACGTCCTCGTCATTTATTTTATTTTTATTATTTTAGTGGAAGTAGCCTCAGGTTTGTTTTTAAATGACTTTCTCATGAATTTTCTCAAGCCTTTTGCCAATAAAATTAAGTCATCGTTGTCTGATTCAGAATCACTATCATCTACGTGATCGGAAAAAGTAGAGACATATTTATTTGATTTAAAAGCAATAGTCTTACCTTGTTTTGATGATGATTACGATTTCCTTATAGTGAGTTTGTTTTCATATACCTTAAGTGATCCAATTAGTTCCTCCGTTTTAATTGATTTGGTTTCTTTGCTCTCCTCTATAGCCGTCACTTTAGGGTCCCATTCGGATGGAAGGCTTCGTAATACCTTTTGGACCTTTTCCTGCATAGAGATGGCTTTGCCAAGAGACTCAAGAGAATTGTAAATGTTAGTCAAGCGTAGATCTATATCAACGATAGACTCATTTGGCAATAATTTAAATGACTCAAGTCTAGACATAAGCATGTTAATTTTGGACTCTTTCACTTGACTAATCCCTTCATGTTTCATCTCAAAAATTCTCCACATTTCTTGAGCACTAGAGCAATTAGAAACATAGCTAGATTCACTTTTACTTAGCCCATTTAGAAGTAATTGCATGGCTCTAGCATTCATGCTCAGTCTCTTTTTATCATCACTAGTATACTCTTGTTTAGTCTTAACAACCTCTAGTGTGACTCCATCTACAGTGGATAATTTTGATGAAACAAATGGACCATAGATCAATATCAATAGCCATAAGAAAAAGTTTCATTCTTAACTTCCATTGAACAAAAGACTCACAGTCAAAAAGAGGAGGCCTTTGACTAGACATACCTTCTCGCTCGGTTTTGAAGTTTGTGGTTACCATCTCACTTAGATCATTGGATCTTTTTGTTGTGAGTGTTCCTGTGCTCTGATACCACTTGTAAGATCTGCAAGGAACCACTAGAAGGGGGAGCTTAATAGTGGGTGCGTAAAATTTGGTTTTTAAAATTGTTTTAAACTAAAAACCCAACTTCTGAAAGCAGATTCTGTTTTCAGAACCTGTTTTGAAACGTTTTGAAAACTAGGTTACATGTCTTCAAAAATTCTGAAATTTGGAGAGATCTTAGTCTCAGATGTTCTGAGTATCTCCTAAAAATTTCAGATTAAAATTCAACCTTTAACCCTTTAAAAAGTCGTTTATGGTCAGATTGCGGAAATCTGCCAGAAACGGTAGTCTGATTGAAAAATTAATTCTGATTAAACCGTGACTCCAAATGGTCTGAAAATTTAATGACAAACCCCTTATTATGTGTATTTAATTGAGGTTGAAACAGTTTTGAAAAATTGTTTTGGGAAGTTAGTCAAATACATTCAAAGTCTCAACCTTTGCAAGCCTAAAAATCAGACTGCACTAGTCTCAGAACTTTTGACGTTTGGATCCTATACTTGTCCAAAAGGGTTGAAACTTGCGCCAAATGAACCTTAAAAAGCGTGGCTATATTTTTGGAAATTTTGGTGATTTTTGAAGTTCTTTTACTATTTTAAGAACGTGATGAAAATGATGCACTATGCTGAATGTAAGTGCTAAAAAGTAAAGAACACAAGGAATTTTAAACTGGTTCGGTTAAATCAACCTACTCCAGTCTTCGAGGACACCTTCCTCAGTTATCAATAATCACAAAATAACAAACAACACCTTACCACACAGGGTTGATGGAGTTACACACTAACTTCAACCCTTTACAAAACCTTATAAGCGATTACAATGATCACGAACACCACCAGCTAGCGGATGCAAGAATGATCACACCTTGATCAATCTTTTACAACAATATAGAGTGTATGGTGGTATGTATGAATTCTATCCAATATGTATAAATATGAATACAGTAGGCTTTGAGAAAGAAGAAGAAAGAAGATGGTGAAAACGTTTTAAGCTCTTAGATTTGTAAGACTTGTCTTGTATTTTGTTTGATCTCCTTCTCTCCTTTTTATCAAAAGTATGGCCGCCCCCTTTGCCTTTCCTTCCTCTTGAAAATTACCTTTAAGTCCTTGGAAGAATATCTTGCATCATTGTGACATTCACTTGCTTACCTGGCAACTCCTCATTGGATGATCTTTATAGCCTTGCTTACTAGGCACTCATTGATTGGATGAAAGTTGTCATCATTTGCTGACTAGATAAAAACACTTAAAAACATGTGTCAATTATTCATAAAAATGTTGCCATAAGTCACATAATAAATTCCATAAAATTTGCAAAACAATTCATCACCATTATAATCCTTAATCGGCCATATGCATTCTTTCACATGCTGAAATTTCAGCATGTGTGATATTCACACCATATTCAAAATATTGACATGGTGGTATTATATTGATTCCTTGAAAATGAAGAATCAAATATGCTTAATTTCAAGACAAAATTCGGTCAAGTACATTCAACACATGCTGAAATTTTCAGCATGTGTGATATTTTAAATATCATCACAATATTTCCTTAACATTTTAAAAACATTGCCATTTTATCTTCCAATCAATCCATTCAATGTAAAGAAGTAAATATGGCACAATTAAGCCTAAGAAATTTGGCCAGCTCAAGATGCACATGCTGAAATTTTCAGCATGTATTACAAATGTGACATAGTTTGAAATATTACCTTGTGTAGCTCCTTCCTTTATGTCACCAACCTTGTATACTTCATTCTTGGCTAATCAAGATGCCAACAAAGCTCCACATATGCTCCAAAAAGGCTGAAGTGGCGTGTGATGTAGCTTGTACATGTGCTGAATTTTATTTTTGCAAACTTTGTAAAATAGTGCACAATAATTATACACATATGGTATATTCAAATCAGCCCTAAATTGATTTTTCAATAACACTTTAGAATGTATAGAGTATGTAAAAATTGTCTAGATACATGTTATATGTCATACCAAAAACGTTCCATGTGTCGTGTTCGTAGAAAACCGAATTTTCGACTTTTGTCGATTACGCGATTTTTCTCCGATTAAATTCAAACTTTTTGCACATGTTATATATATTATGTCACACATAATATACATAGAATAACTTGAATATTCAGCTTTAATGGCTGAAATAAGTGGCGCCCCATGTGTTTAAAAAGTTGAATTTGTAATCTCCACAATTTGGCTTTAATTGGGGGTAATTTGTGTGTGCCAGCATGAAATGATTTCATGGATAAAAATAACATGTATACCACGAAATTTCTGGTCATTGTTTAAGTGTAGGGGCTGGCCATCTATATATGGCAAGTACGTGACACGTTGGCGAAGTTTCGGTATTCACCAGATACGATAATTTTTGGTTTAGAACCTTGTAACGTGTCGTAATAATTTTGTCACCACTATGAATTATATCATATGATATAATACCAAAATATACTCATAAATATGAGGTAATATAGTGGTGTGACTTTAACGTATGCTCGTAAAATATGTAACGTGTCGGTAGTAAGTTGGAATATATGTGTATAGTGCCATTTTAAAAAAATCTGAATATATATATATATGTATATATATATATATAACGTGTAGACATAGGTGGGAGAGAACTTTCCATTCTTCAATTTGTTGCCTTTGCTCCTTTTCCAAATATGGCTTCGTTTAATGAACTACTTAGTTCATTTAACTAAGTACTTCACTTAATGAACTAGTTTAGTTCATTAATGATGGCACCTGAAAATAGTTCAAACACAACAAATGTTCACCATTTGATGTAAGCTTTAAAGATTCATGGCTTGTTAGTACGACAACATTATATATGAACTATATAAGGCAAGTTTCCTGCAAAAACGTATCAAGTCATAAAACGTGTCATGCATTTCATTTCTTTATTCATGTTATTTAAATCATGCATGCATTTTGTAATCACTCAAACCCCTTTTTCTCTACACGTTATTCTTTTAGTCTCTGCAAGATAACTGCTCCAATCTGACCGAAATCTGACCAGTTTTGAGAAAAACTGAATTCTGTTTTAACCAAGAATTGTTTAAGGTCAGAGCCTTTTGAAAACATCAACTAGACATTCTAAGGAGTGTTTTGAAATAAAGATCAACCTTTTTGGTTGAGTATTCAAGAGAAATACGTTTTCCAAAAATCAGTAACATTATGTCCAGTTCTGTCTTGATTGACCATCTGAATGTTTTTATTTGTTTGAAGGGTCAAATGTTCTTATTTTTATCTGATTTTTGGACATAGTCTTTTCAAGACATTGAAGTTGAATTCTAAAAATTTTCATACTTTTTGGAGTAGTATTCACTGATTTGTTAATTTTTCAAAAAGGGTTCTGAATCTGAGCTGGTCTCAGATTCTGTTTTCAAAAGAGATTTTTATCAAGGGTAGTAGTGTAATTTTCGCTAACCACTATTCACCCCCTCCTCTAGTGGTGTTTATTGCAGGTGCACGGTCCAACAATTAGTCCTTAGCCTAAATACTAAAACATCTTTTTATGTCCATTCACATGCATCACAAAACTTATTATAGTGACCTTGACCAAAAATTACAGCATGGTATTCATGCAATATGAACTCAATACAAGCAAGAGTAGAGTCCTAAACATACTAAATCATCTTATACATGGTCCCTCAATGTATCAAGAAGAATAAAGACAGACTTGCCTCTTTTGCACAAAGTTGAGATCTTAGAACACTTGGTCTCCTTTAGAACTTTGAAAATCAATCTCTTCCACCCATTTAAAGCACATTTATACTTGGAAAAGGGTGAATAAGAATCATAGAAGAAGGAAATAGGGGCTTAGAGTTGTAAAATTCTTATCTAGTGGAGTTGCTCGATGATCCAAGCCTCCTAGAAGCTCTTTTACCTTATGAACTTGAATATTCCTCCTATGGTGATAGTAGTGTCTCGGCATTAGAGATGTAGGGAAATAGTTCAAACTACTTTAAACCTTGAAGAAGTGAGACTACATCAAGAAGGAATTTACCTTAGATGATGATGGAGTAGCTCTTGAAGTAGCTTGGTTGTATTGTTCCTTGGGGATCCTCTATAGCCAAAAGTTAGAGGATTTGGGAGGGAGATGGAGGATAGTTGAGAGGTGAGAGAATGATTAGGAAGATAATTGATTAGTTAAGGAGTTGTCTTGAATTTACTTGGTCTTCAAAGGGGGTAGAGTGGTCGGCTTTAATGGGGAAAGAGGGCATAATAATGGCTTGTCTTGCATGCATGGAAAAATAGTAATTAGAGTGGCTAGTTATTATGTGGAAGCGTTTTAGGAGGTAATTAAGTATAGGAAAGCTTTTTGTCTTAAGGCATTGAAGGCTTGGACTTGTCTAGATATTTCAAGATAACTTCACGGGTTTTGGAGGGAGGGTGGCTGGCCCTTAAGGGGTATTTAGGTCACTTCTCCTTTTCTATGATGCCCTAAGGTAATTCTATTTTATAATATTTAGAAAAGGTTATTTAAGTAAATCGATTATTAAAATATTCATGGCTTATAATTTTATCAAAATTGCTACTAAAATTTCATTCTATTGCCATCACACAGCTCATGCAAAATAAAGAAGACCACAGTTATAATGGGGGCGGTTACCATAAAATTAATTATTAGAATATGCACAACATGACTTTATTGCTACTGAAATTTCCAGGAATTGATAATATTTGTTTCGCACAGTTAGAAATTGTATTATGGTATTGGTGGTTTCAACGACTGCCCTTATTTCCTCCGTATGATAATTGAGAAACGGGCCATTTATTCATTGATATGGTGATGACCACTACATTTCCTTGTTTATGGAATGCATGCTTGGCAGTATATGACCCAGCCGGGAGTGGGCTGCAACAACAATAATATAGAAGATAACAAGTTTATCATTCGCAAATAAATTTACGATTTTACCCTCAAATCATCCAATTGACAAGTTCAAACAAGACCAGTCAATCAAGTCAATATCCAGTCAAATGTTGGTCCAAGTCAAAACTAATGATGCAATTTTCAAAATCGGTGCAATGCTGGGTCAAAGCCCAATTTCAAAGTTCAAAATAAAAGTTCAATTCCAAATCCGGTCATACCGGTCCAAAGCAAATAACCAAATCCGAGTTCAACTAGGTACCAAATCCAATTCCAAATCTTATTTCAATACAATGGCTACAACACTTTCTTTACAAAAGACTTGTACCTCAAAACTTACGAGTTGCTCACCCCAATAGTCAATATGCCTAGGACCTCTATCGAATTAGCCAATATGTCTGGATGCCCTAATGGCGGCCAATATGTTAGAGCGCTCTATCAAATAGCCAACATACTCGAACGTTCCAGTTGTTAAGGTTCAATTCAGCTTAACAATATATTTTCTTCGTAAGATTGAATTTCGAAATATGCATTGCAAATTTCCAAAATATTTCTGAAGTCCAAATATTTTCCAAAATCCAAATATTCTCCAAACCAAAATATCAAATATATCAAAAACCAACTTTTCGCTTATCACTTGCACAATGATTTGGCCATCACATTTGCTGGTTGCCTATGTCAAAATTTGGCATAGGCAGCCTTGGTATGTCTATATTGCATTATATTTAATGTACTGCTTTATACATTCCCATGATTACTATTCTGTATTCTTGGATAACGGATGCTGTTTATATGTGCTGTTGGATGCCTGGCATTCTCAAACATGGGTGATATTTTGGAATGGACGACAATGCACAAACTGCTGGAGGTTGCCCGTGGTCGACTGGCTACGGGCAATGCGGGTATGGGTTTCTTTCCTTCGTCATGCTACTGCTATGGCTTTATCCCTGAGATGTCCTTACATATATTCTTTGCAATTTGCTCGAGGTGCTGCTGGCCGCCAACGAAAGATCCACAATCACTTGGACTGCTTCGGCCAACAAGACTTTCAAGGATGTTCCTGTCTATCTACTTCTTCACTGACGAGCATTATTTTGGCCAAATGAAGACATTAGTTATTTCGCTCATTTCTATACACTTGTACATTTTCTTTTCTCCACCGTCCATTCATATAAATATGTACGCTTTTTCCTTCGTCAAGGTTTTATCCACAAAGATGGTTTTACTTGACAAGGTTTAATGCGACATATCGTATATGATTGGAAGTTACGCATACTTGCTATGCTTCACTCGTTCTTCTCTTATGATGACACTAGCTTTTGTTTTTTTCTATGATGTAATATGGTTTACCTCCACCATAAGAGAGGATTTTCAATAAAATCACTTTATTTAAATATATATATATATATATATATATATATATATATATATGTACACACACACACACACGTGCCTTCCTCAATCCACTTTGCCCAAATCAACTATCCAACTCACCTCACCCTGCCCCCATCACCCTTAGCCCCCCTCGCTACCGCCCGCCAGCCCTCACCCCTACCCCTAGTCCTTCGGCCGACCCTCTCTCTCTTCCCTAAAACCCTAATTTCACATAACCCTCTTCCCAACACTCGACCTCCCTCCAAAAATCACACCCCTCATATTTTCTAACATCTAACACCTCAGACAGCAAGAAAAAGTTCACACCTAACACACAGCAGCCACGCACGCGCTACCATGCGCCTCATGCACCGCCATGAACTGCCATTTGGCAGGCGCATGAGTTTCACTCGCCGCCACTGCCCGCCTTCTCCGACCACTGGAATTCATGTTTTTCAATTTTCAACATGATCTCACCCTCAAACTATGCAAAATCATAAGTTTTCAACAATTCAAATTTGTCCAAAACCCTATTGAAATCCCAAATTTGTACCCCACACACACACATATATATATGTATATATATATGTATAAATATATATATGTATAAATATAAATATATATATCCATCTATGAAAGCAAATATAAGCATGCATGATCCATGGATTGATACAAAACTGGGGAATTTTGGATATTTATAGCAACTATAGGAAGGATAATTCGTTGGTTTATATATACATTATACGGTAGTTGACTTATGGTTCGATTTTGGACAAAATATCACCTTCTTCCTTCCAAGAACAACTGGCCAAATGGGTATGTGGGTGGGGTGGATGCCGTGTGTAGGGTTTATTATGTGTGTGTGTATATATACATGGATAGCTACTTAGGTTTAGGTAATTCCCTAATAGATGTAGTTCATCTAAGTAACGTTAATCCTTTTTGGAATTGGGTTTCTATCATTCTGTACTATTTCAATCCAATTTAACATAGGATAAGCATTTCCTTTTTATCGATATTTTTGGTTCTTCCCACCGGCTACCCACACATAAAAATTTTATGTATATTATATTTAAAAAGTGCGGGGCATAACATTTGTATGCCTCATATTTAGTGGTTTTAAATGAAAAACTATAATAATGATGCTGGAAATTGCGTAATCTGATTTGAAAATATGATTTCTTAGTCAAAACGTGTGAAGACTCAATCACCAATCAACAAGAAGATAAGCTTTGAAGTCAACATGCATGTTGAGGAAAATTTTGTACCAACTGGTCATTGAAACCTACTGACTGGTCAACGGCAACGAATTTTGTAAAAATCTATTTTTGAGTCAGTTTATGCTTTATGTCTATATTAAGTCTCGGCTGCATCAAAAACAGAGGTAACCAAGTTTGAAAGTGTAGCGCGCCGTTCCCAAACCCTAGCATCGGAAACGGTGCACACGTCATATCTCACTAAGGAGAATATAAGGCGTCGAATCAACTTTCTACATGTCAGAAAATATGTAGAAATTTTTCTCGCAGAAATTAAATTCCATAACATTACATTACTTGAATAAAAGAAAACCCTCAGTAGAATAATACATAAGACGTGACAGAGCGTCAACGAGCTAACATCTAGAGTCTATCGAACTAAACAAGGTGATGTCTGATGGAAACCCCAATGAACTAGTAACGGACAGTCGCAAGGTCTCATCGTATCCTAAGTGCGACCGTCAGTATGCCTATCCTACCGTATCAGCCCCATTCTCAGCAAAGATATAGTCGTACGTTTCCTCGTGCTCATCTGGTGGGGGGAGTAGGGGTGAGTGACGGGAAATCACTCAGTAGGCACCTGCCTCCAACTAGTACAAGACGACCATACAAAAAGGATATAACACATAACACATAAGACATGATATCACATAAAAGCATATGAAAGAATGCGGAAAGGTTATTCACTCCAGATAAAGAATGCGCAACATCGTGATGCATGACCTACTATGCATGTCACACGCAACAAAGTCATGTCACACAAAATGCCGATATCTCCGCCATGCAATGCATGATCCCGGGACCTACTAAGTGGCTATGGGTCGTACCCACCCACAGTCACCATCCTGAGTGTACTTGGCCCCGCCACCGTACACCATCCTGAGCGCCCGTGACCCGTACGTCAAGACCCACCATCAATGTAATGTACGTGCCATGAATGCAAACAACACAATCGTTTGAGGCCCCTGGCCCAACCTCACCGTCCTCCGGCACTCAATCTAGGTTCATTTAAAGATCGTCTGAGGCCCCTGACACATCCTCACCATCCTCCGGCACTCAAATCTAGATTCATTTATTATTCGAGTAATGATTTAATGTTGTTCGGTGTCAAAACTATTTTTTCCATGGCTTGTATACATTTATCGTGCATTTTCTATATTTTCCTCATTTTTCCCTATTTATTTCTATTTATTTCATAATTATCCAAATTAAATAATTTACCATAAATTCTGAAAATTGATAGAAACACTTATTGTCAGCATTTACAATTTCTAAGATTTAATTGCAAATATTCTGTTAATTATTTATCTATTTCTACAATTTATTTCTATTTTTTATTAATTTATTTCAATAAGAAATACAATTATCTAATTATTAAACTAGTTATGAATGTTTTCCTTTTCTTTTCACTTTTAGCCGCCAGGCCTTTGGCCTGCTAAATCTCCTGGCCCGGCCTGCTAGGGTCCGGCTTGTTAAGCTTCCATTTTCTTTTTTCTATATCACAGTTAATTTGGCCGACTAGTGACTGCGGCCCGGTCCGTTGGCCATTCGGTCCGGCCCGCTGTTAGTTCAGCCAATGTTTTTTAAAAATAGAATATATATATATATATATATATTTATATATGTATATATATATATATATGTATGTATATATTTATATATATATACATATATATATATATCTATAAATGTATATATTTATATATGTGTATATATATATATATATATATATGTATATACATATATATATATATATATATATATATATATATATAGGCAGTTTACACAAAAGCTACAAACAAAATATACCACATCAGCTAGATAGTGAAGCTACCATACTTCTGTCCATTGGAAATCGTTTGTTTGTTTCTTTCTTTCCTTTAATGTTCACTTTGTAGCAATTACTATTTAGTGATTACTACCATTTTGCATAAACCTATATAGCACATATGTAACATCAGTGGCCACTATACATCAAAATACAACACACATTGATTTCAATTCCCACATTTGCATTTACATATTAGAAGGCACATATAAATCTTATATACAAAGATCAGAGGGGCGGCAGTGACCCAAAAAAAAAATAAAGCACTTACACATAATTCCTATACCTACATATATACAAATAGTACAAACGTATATAAATTCATCTACACAATACTAAAACCAAATATTCGATTATTTCCCTTTTAAAGTAATAAACAACTAAACTAAGGTGGCCTCTGAAAAGCAAGAACAGTACCAAAAAGTTGTCCTATTTTGATATCAAATTCAACCCTAACATCCAATCAAATGCACACAGAACCGTACCACGCATCAACAATCCTCAAAGGCATAAGCCTTTCACAGATTCCACAATTAAAACAACAAAACACATAATATATCACTAAGGCATACTTGGATTGTATCGATTGGAGGGAGAAAAAAGAACCTACCTCGATTGCAGTTAATATAAAATTGATAAAGGGACAAACTAGATTGAAGATGCTTTGCTAGCTTTCCCTGCAGTTCTCTCGATTTTCCTTCTCTCCTTTTCCCTTAGCGACCCTCAGATTCCTTCCTTCTGTTTTTTTTCTTTTGCTTCGTTTGAATGCTGCTTAATGTTCAGGGAAACAAAGATTGTTGTTTAAGAAGTGGCCAGGAGAGAATCAGGGGGTTTGTTACCCCCCCTATCCCACGTTCCTTTATTTTTTTTATTTTTTTTATTTTTTTCCTTCCTTTTTCACGCGGCACCACTCTCACATATATTTATTATTTATTTATTTATTAGTTTTTCTTTTCATTTATCTTTTATATGACACATCTATGAACAAGTATAAAATCAACTCGGACTTAGGCTGTTATACTATGGTTAATTTGATTTCGAAGGGTCAGTACCTGCGACGGCTACTTTAATTTTAATTTAATGTGTAACGACTAGTTTGAAAATTTCGGGGTGTAACATCCTACCCACCTTACAAGAAGTTTCGTCCCCGAAACTTGTTATAGAACTTGTCGTACCTTATTCGAAGAGACGGGGGTAGCGTTCGCGCATCTGACCCTTCAACTCCCATGTCGCTTCATTTTCTCTGTGATTGCTTCATTGCACCTTGACATACAGAATGATCTTCCTCCTCAGTTTTTGTTCCTTGCGGCCAATAATCTGAAAAGGAGTCTCTTCATATGACGCGCTTGGCCTAATCCTTAGAGGCGATGTGTCCAGTACATGACTCGGATCCGAAATGTATCTTATTAACTGAGAAACATGGTATACATTGTGCACTTGAGCTAATGCCGGAGGTAACACCAATCGGTAAGCTAGCGAACCAACCCTTTCGAGCACATCGTAGGGGCCAATGTATCGAGGTCTCAGCTTACCCTTCAACCTGAATCGTGCAACACCCTTCGTCGGTGACACCTTCAAGTAAACCTTCTCTCTGACAATAAACTCCAGGGGCGCCTCTCCGAATATGCCCAGCTCTTACCTCTGTTTTAAGCAACCTTAAGCCTTTATCGAATCAACTTTATCTTCTCCTTAGTTTGCTTAACCAGCTCTGGACCCGTGATAGCGCGCTCTCCAACCTTATCCCAATGGATATGAAATCTGCAGTTACGCCTATAGAGTGCCTCAAATGGTGCCATGCCGATGGCGCTATGATGGCTGTTGTTGCAGGAGAACTCAATCAATTTGATCATATCATCCTAGTTCCCCTTGAAGACAATGGTGCAAGCCCTCAATATGTCCTTCAATATATGTATCGTCTTCTCTTACTGCTCATAGGTCTGGGGATGAAATGCAGTGCTCAAACGTAGCTCCGTCCATTAAATAATATATCAGCATACACGAGTTTTAATATGTGTTGTCGTTGTAATGGTTAAGTTGTTGAACATGTGTTTTATAGACATATAGTATGTTGTGTATCATTATTTTAAACGCATGTATGACTTATGCATCATATGTGGCTCATGAATTCACAACCTTATTTGCAATTCGCCACATGTATTGTGTTTATAGTGTTTGTTAGTTGAGTTTTCAGTGGTAGACATGCTATGCGTGTTCATTTTAGTCCTTATTTATCGTGATCTCTCTTTGTATTTATGTTAATCATTAATTTTTTTGTTACCCGTACTCTATATTTTTCGTACTAGCTTGTCTTATGGTTGTATAAATATCGTTATATATATATTATTTCGAGAAATATGCATAAATGCATAGGTTTTAATGTAATGTAGATATATAATTTATTTGGGTGTTCAAGTATGATATATATTTTTTGACTTTTGGTGCATTTTATATGTCATGTTATTAAGTTATTTACACTTTAATCTATTACTATGATGTCATGCAATACTATGCCGTTTCTAACTCGTAATTATCATACTTTACTTCAATTGTGTATGTTAATGATTTGTTTTAAAACATGTAAATATATGCCTATTTCATAAAATATGCCTTGTATGAAAAGTATTTGTGTCACTGTATTCTTTGTATTTTTGTTGTTTGTTGTCGCTATATATTATGATGTTTATCATTATTTTGTTGTATTACTTATGTTGTGGTGTCATTGAAATAGTTGTGTGTATACCTGTGTGTATTTATTTGTAGGTTTTCTTAAATCGACTTATTTGCGTTATATCATTAACGTTGTAACAAATTGTGTGTGTCCATATACTTCTTTATTGTTGTACGAGGTTGGCTATTTTTTTTTTGCAATTATGTATTACTCTATGGATTAGTAACCTATGAAGTGTATTAACAGCATAACGTTCATAAATTTCCAAGTTGGTTATCTGGCATTGGTTTCATTTTCTTTTTGTAGTGGTCATTTAGCACATACAATCCCGACTTATCGTATATCTTTTACATTTTTGCTACTCCTACGTCACTATCGTATTATATATATTGTGAGATTTTACCTATTACTTCGTGTTTTCGAGTTGGTTGCCTTGTATGTATATGTATATGTGTACATATGTGTACATATATATATTGTGTTGACTTATGTTGCTGTATATTCATAGATTATTATGTTACGTGAGATCTTTCTTTTTTTTACTGTGTTATGTTTCTTTGTGTAGTTATGTTGGACTTTGTATGGTTGATGTTCTAGTACGCGCTTGATATGTGAAAATATGTCGTTAAGGTATGTTGTATTGATCGGTGCGTGTATATATAGTTAGGTAGCAAAATTGTGTATTATGATCTTGTGTTTAAGTTTTTCTTTGGCTCGGGGAATTTCGTTGATGTCATCTGCCCACTCAAACTTCACCTTCTTATGCTTTCGTCTGCTCAGGGCAACAGTATCAACGAAAATCCTTAAATGAATTCAATGTGGCAGCTGGTCAAACCAAGAAAACTCCTTACTTCAGTCACCTTGGTCGGTCAGAGCTACTTAGCGATATCCTTAATCTTCTTTGAGGATCCATTGAGGTTCACTCTAATGAACTTACGTGACTTAAGAAAGACACGCTTCTGCTGCGCAACTATGATCATTTATCTATGACTGACATCTTCTGTACTGATGATGAGTCATTGATACCTGGTTGCTGGCGGTTGAACTTTGCTATGACGTCGCCAGCCTCCTCGATGCATCAGTCATCACGTGGATCTGGGCACTAACCTTACTCCCATTTTATACTGTTCCTGGTTCTGTTGTGATGGTGGCGCCGACATCTGTTCAATGTCCTCACTTGTAAATCGTCCTGGTTGGCGCACTCATACGTGCATAATTCCTCCCACACTGACCCGAGTGTGGCATCCGCAATGAGCACATGGTGGCGGCATTGGTCAGGCACCCCTTCACGACTGTACTTTTATTGCGAGCGGTCTTGTGATTATTAGTGGTCATGTTGTATTTATTTATTTATTATTTTTTTGCCTCCCCGGTGAAGGGTCCTTCTAAATATCGAATTCCGGACGTCCTGTATTTCTATGTAGTAGAACCTCATAGCCGTTGGCGCCAGTGGCGGGAGACGCTAGTTCAACTGCTATGACGCTGCGCAGTCTACAGTCGCTGTTGCGCCAAAGTGGTTGCCAAGGTGTCGGCCAATGCCTGGAGAATGACCCCCTGATCCTGCTGGTCGTTACCATAACCACCGTTGCCTCCTTTGCCAGATTGTTCACGACACGATGGTACTTTCTTGGATTTCATGCGAACCTTGACGAGAATTCAGATTGACGGGAGTAATAGAGAGATTTGAGCATTTAGGGGTTCATGCGAAGGTTCAGGGGTACAACGGTAATTAACTAGAGAAAGCTCACCACGGCACACACCTCCCTTAACCCGATCATAACTTAGGTCTACTTCATTTATTGGGGATATATTTGTCATTTCTAGGAAGAAATCATAGCTTACGTCTAAGTGATCTAGTTAATCCTGCGTTTCCGAGGCGGATCTGAAGCCTCGGCTCTGATACCACCTGTAGGGCTCTGCTCCCAAACCCTAGCATCGGGAACGGTGCACCCTCCGTATCTCACTAAGAAAAATATAAGGCGTCGAATCAACTTTCTACATGTCCGAAAATATGTAGAAATTTTTCTCGCGGAAACGAAATTCCATAACATTACATTATTTGAGTAAAAGAAAACGCTCAGTAGAATAATACATAAGACATGACAAGAACGTCAACGAGCTAACATCTAGAGTCTATCGAACTAAACAAGGTGATGTCTGATGGAAACCCCAATGAACTAGTAACGGACAATCGCAAGGTCTCCTCGTATCCTAGTTACGACCGTCAGTATGCCCATCCTACCGTGTCAGCCCCGTTCTCAGCAAAGATATAGTCGTACGTTTCCTCTTGCTCACCTAGTGGGAGGGGAGTAGGGGTGAGTGACAGAAAATCACCCAGTAGGCACCTGCCTCCATCTAGTACAAGAGGAGCATACAAATATGATATAACACATAGCACATAAGACATGATATCACATAAAAGCATATGAAAGAATGCGGAAAGGTAATTCACTCCAGATAAAGAATGCGCAACATCGTGATGCATGACCTACTATGCATGTCACACTCAACAAAGTCATGTCACACAAAATGCTGATATCTCCGCCATGCAATGCATGATCCCGGGACCTACTGAGTGGCTGTGGGTTGTACCCACCCACAGTCACCATCCTGAGTGTACTTGGCTCCGCCACCATACACCATCCAGAGTGCCTGTGACCCGTACATCAAGACCCACCATCAATGCAATGCACTTGCCATGAATGCAAACAACACAATCGTCTGAGGCCCCTGGCCCATCCTCATCATCCTCCGTCACTCAAATCTAGGTTCATTTAAAGATCGTCTGAGGCCCCTGGCCCATCCTCACCATCCTCCAGCACTCAAATCTAGATTTATTTATTATTCGAGTAATGATTTAATGTTGTTCGGTGTCAAAACTATTTTTCCATGGCTTGTATACATTTATCGTGCATTTTCTATATTTTTTTTTTCATTTTTTACTATTTAATTCTATTTATTTCGTAGTTATCCAAATTAAATAATTTACCATAAACTCTGAAAATTGATAGAAGCGCTTATTGTCAGCATTTAAAATTTCATTGATTTAATTACAAATAATCTGTTCATTATTTACCTTTTTCTACGATTTATTTCTATTTTTAATTAATTTATTTCAATAAGAAAATACAATTATCTAATTATTAAACTAGTTATTAATGTTTTCCTTTTCTTTTCCCTTTTAACCGCCAGGCCCTTCGCCTGCTACATCTCTGGCACGGCCTGCTAGGGTCCTGCTTGTTAAGCGTCTATTTCTTTTTTTTTTATATCACAGTTAATTTAGTCGACCAGCGACTGCGGCCTGGTCGGTTGGCCATTCGGTCCGGTCCGCTGCTAGTTCAGTCAATTTTTTTATTTTTAAAATCGAATATATATATATATATTTAGGCAGTTTACACAAAAGCTACAAACAAAATATACCACATCGGCTAGATAGTGAAGTTACCATACTTCTGTCCATTGAAAATCGTTTGTTTGTTTGTTTGTTTCTTTCTTTCTTTTAATGTTCACTTTGTAGCAATTACCATGTAGTGATTACTACCATTTTGCATAAACCTATATAGCACATATGTAACATCAGTGGCCATTCGGCCATACATCAAAATAAAACACACATTGATTTCAATTCCCACATTTGCATTTACATATTAGAAGGCACATATAAATCTTATATACAAAGATCAGAGGGGTGGCAGTGACCCAAAAAATAAAAATAAAGCACTTACACATAATTCCTATACCTACATATATACAAATAGTACAAACGTATATAAATTCATCTACACAATACTAAAACCAAATATTCGATTATTTCCCTTTTAAGGTAATAAACAACTAAACTAAGGTAGCCTCTGAAAAGCAAGAACAGTACCAAAAAGTTTCCTATTTTGATATCAAATTCAACCCTAACATCAAATCAAATGCACACACAACCGTACCACACATCAACAATCCTCAAAGGCATAAGCCTTTCACAGATTCCACAATTAAAACAACAAAACATATAATATATCACTCAGGCATACTTGGATTGTATCAATTGGAGAAGGAAAAAAGAACCTACCTCGATTGCAGTTAATATAAAATTGATAAAGGGACAAACTAGATTGAAGATGCTTTGCTAACTTTCTCTGCAGTTCTCTCAATTTTCCTTCCTCCTCTCCTTTTCCCTCAGCGACCCTCAGATTCCTTCCTTCTGTTTTTTTTTTTCTTTTGTTTCGTTTGAATGCTGCTTAATGTTCAGCGAAACAAAGATTGTTGTTCAAGAAGGGGCCAGGAGAGAAATCGGGGGTTTGTTACCCCCATTATCCCACGTTCCTTTATTTTTTTTATTTTTTTCCTTCCGTTTTCACACGGCACCACTCTCACATATATTTATTATTTATTTATTTATTAGTTTTTCATTTCATTTATCTATTATATGACACATCTATGAACAAGTATAAAATCAATTCGGACTTCGGCCGTTACACTATGGTTAATTTGATTTCGAAGGGTCATTACCTGGAACGGCTACTTTAATTTTAATTTAATGTGTAGCGACTAATTTGAAAATTTCGGGGTGTACAGAAAGTAAGTTTTAGATCTATTTGCATTTAATTTTCTCTGTCTTTTGAGTTGATTTGCATTGGAGATTGCGTAATGAAAAGCTAAACAGCTTGAAAATCTCTAGTAATTGAATTTCTCTCTCTTTTCATTAGAAAAATCTGGTTTTAGTTGTGTTCTTTTGCGAGGATTGCTTTGTATGTGAATGGTTATGAAGAGCTTTAGCTTTGCGTTATTATGCTTCGTTTAGGTAGGTGATGAATTATATTTTGTGTGGTTATATCAAATTAGAAAATTTAGTTTAACCTTAATCATTTGAGAATAACTAGACATGGTTTCCTTACAATCGGCAATGGACTCCTGAATAAAACACCAAAAAGCATCAAAAGGCCAAGTCCATTCTATTTTTTGAATGTTTCAATACGACTGCATTTTTCTTGTAAGTTACAATCCACCACTAGATGAAATGAATCCGACAAATTACAGTTCATCAAGCTTCGCTAAGAGCAAACATAAATGATCGTGACTTGTATTGCATATATTTCTTTTTTTTTTCATGTTTCTTTGTCCAATTAATAATCCGGTCTTTACTTGGGAAAAGAATAGTCTGAAAAAGAATTAAGACTTAGCCATTTCACGCACACATATGATTGTCTTGAGTGAATATTTACATGCTCTTCAGGCACAAATTGTCTCATATGTTACTAAGAAATTAGATGGCTTTACAATTAGTTTATTTTAAATCCTCGTTTCAAGGATTATAATTGCAAATTTTGGGGACATGGTTTACAGATGAATTCTATATGTACAAGGGACTTAAAAGAAACTGCCTCCGTGACGCTATTCTCCATTTTAGCTGTCTATTTTTTTTGGGGGGGGGGAGGGGTAGCCGCCTCACACTAATAAGACGACTTTGGATAGAACTTTTCAACCTAATATAGATTACACTATATTATCAAATTGGACTTGTATTAAAATGTCTAATTTAATCACAAAGTGTAAACCCTCTGAATCCCCCCGCAATCGAAACGGGACAAGAAACTTCAGACAACGAATAGACGACTAAAATGAAAAAAATAAAAAGAAGAATATATACCAAATTAAACAATATACAAGAAAGCAATAAATAAAAAAACAAAAAATCTCGTCATTTTCATCTGTTTCAGCAAGCTTAACAAATGTCTGCAGATAAATTGTTGACGAATCTAGCCAATGCACAACATACACCTATATGAAGGCCCAAGTTTCAATTTCTGTAGGCTCTCCAACACCACAAAAAGAATTTCGATTACCGACGAAAACATCACCGACGAAACGAGGTACGTCGGCCTTTCGTCGTTAATTTGCGACGCAATAGCGATAAACACAGTTTCGTCGTTAATTGCGACGAAACTACGATGAAATACATTGTCGCTAACAAAAAAGTAGTCAGGTTAATCCTTTCGTTACAATTTCGTCAGTGTTTTGTCGGTGGTTCGTCACTACTCTGTGTCTTTTATTCGTCGCTATTTAGTTTGTAGCGTTTCGTTGCTATATCATCGCTAATGTGTCGCTAAAATTCCAGAAACATAAACACGGATAAACAAGGAAATAAATTCGCCTGTTAGTAGGTTCTCGGCGTTGTATTAAGTTTTGTCAGTATATCGTCGGTGTTTAGTCGATGAATTAGTCATCGCAAATGTTTCGTTTTACTTTTCGTTCGTATTTTATATATTCCGATTAGTCGCTGTGTCGTCGCAGATTCGTCGAGGATTAAACACGTGTATGAATTATAAAAAAGAAAGTGATGATTGGAAAAAAAATTATTCATTTAGAAATAAAAATTTACATTATAAAGACAAAAAATTAAAAAAAGAAATCTAAAAGAGAAGCGGAGAGGGACCGTTCACTCTTCGTCATCGGAAGAAAGAGTGGCTGCCACATTCTCCGCGAACTCTTTGAGGAGGCACTTCAGATTGTAATCTCTGGCTTTCAACTTGCGCAGCCTTTTGTTCACGCTGTGCAGTTGCCTCGACTCGTGCTGCATGTTTGCTATAAGAATACGGTAGTTGATCTGCGGTTTCGGCATTTCTTGTTGAGGACCTCTGCCGGCATTGGGCCATGCACAGATATTGAATCCTCCCACGCCTTGGGGTTCTTCTATAACGACGGGGCATACTTGTATTTTGTTTAGGAAGTTTTATAACTTTGTTTATGTGAAATGTAAGGCTGTGGGGTTATATATAGGTAAAATTAACGACGAATCTGCGACAAATTTATCGTCCGTTACTTAACATCGGAAGATGTGCGGGCGTGACACTTCGTTTGAACAAGCGACGAATTAGCGAGAAAATAGCGACGACTTAGCGACGTAAGGTCATCGTACGTTGTAACACTCGGGCACTATGCGGACACGTCCGTTGGGTGAATAGCGACGCCGTAGCGACGCCTATAGAAACGAAACGCATCGTATGGTGTGAAGGTACGACGACGTTGCTATAGTCGTCGGTATTTCGTCGGTAAGAGATGAATGCAAACATTAATACACGCACACCATACGACGTGTTTCGTCTCTCAAAGTGTCGCTAAATCGTCGTTATTTATGTTTCTTTGTTTCTTTGTAAGCGTCGGTATTTGTGTTTCTTTGTGCGTCGCTATAGTCGTCGGTATTTCGTCGGTACACGCACACCATACGACGTGTTTTATCGCTCAAAGCGTCTCTAAGTCGTCGGTATTTGTGTTTCTTTGTTTCTTTGTAAGCGTTGGTATTTGTGTTTCTTTGTTCGTCGCTATGGCGTCGGTAAGACGTCAGTAAAGTTGCAGGCACAAAACCATAAAACCATCTTTTTTCTTCCACTCTTCTCCCATTCTTCTCCCATTTCAAACACATAAATCATCACCTTTCAACGAAAATGTAGAAGGAAGATATCTTATTGTGTGGAATTTTGAGGTTTTCCACACCGAGAAAAGATAGCTGCTGTTATTTTGAAGGTATATCGAGAAAATAGATCCGAAGAGGAGCGATAGAAAGTGGATGTACGAGATAGTAAACAACGGGGAGTGGAATCTTAGATTTGTTGGAGGTCTCGAAGAATTTGTGGATTTTGCGACGGGTAATGAAAGTGGAACGCAGATTAGATGTCCGTGTAAGAAATGCAAGAACTGTAAATATACAGATCCGGGTGACGTGAGGGTTCACTTATTGAAACAAGGTTTCGTGCACAATTACTATATATGGTACTGCCACGGCGAATATGCGGGGACGTCTACATCTGCAACTGTTCACGTCGAAGGGGGACCCGGTCAGGTTGATGTCGAAGAAATAGGCGAGGGATCTCAGAACCCGCACGTACAGATGGTGCAAGACGCAGCCGACGGCGCATTTACAGGAGAACAGTACTTACAGATGCATGTCGGGTACGAACGTGCACAGGATCCGGATGAATAGCCGCGTATATTCGTGGAGGAAGATTCGAACCCTCAGGCGAGACAGTTTTTTGAGATGCTGAACACCGCCAACACGCCGCTGTATCCCGGTTGCGGTAGTCACACACAGATGTCCATGATCGGTCGGATGACGAGCATGAAGACGGAGCACCGCAAGACGGAGAGATTGTACGATGGGATGTGTCAGCTGATGAGGGAAGCTCTTCCCGAAGGGAACACGATGGTCGACAGTTTTAATTCGACGAAGAAACAGCTGCAGGCATTGGGACTGCCGGTTCAGAAGATCGATTGTTGTTCGGAGGGGTGCATCATATACTGGGGCATCAACGAGGATGAAGACAAGTGCAGGGTCTGTGGGACACGTAGGTGGAGAACGAACAAAAGAAACTGGAACATGCCAAGAAAGCAATTCTACTATTTACCGCTCGCCCCTAGACTGCAGAGGCTCTACGCATCCGGTGCCACAGCTAGCCAGATAAGGTGGCACGCGGAGCACTACACGAAAGACGGTGAGATGTGCCATCCATCCGACGGCGAAGCTTGGAGGACGTTCGATGCGACACATCCGGGTTTTTCATCAGAGACAAGGAACGTAAGATTGGGGTTATGCACCGATGGGTTCAACCCGTTCGGACAGTCGGGAGAGCAGTATTCGTCGTGGCATGTCATCGTGACGCTATACAATCTACCAACTTGGATGTGCATGAACAAGCCGTACATGTTGTTGACTGTGATCGCACCGGGGCCTGGGAATCCGAAACAGAAGATCGACCTATACCTGCAGCCATTGATACAGGAGCTGAAGTGGTTGTGGGAGTTTGGCATGGAGACGTTTGATGTATCGACCAAACAAAACTTCTAGCTACACGTTGCGGTGATGTGGACGATCATCGACTTTCCGGCTTATTCTATATTTTCGGGGTGGAGTACAGCGGGGAAATACGCTTTCCCTTACTGCATGAAGCTAGCGAAGACGATGTCCTTGAAACATGGACGTAAGATTTGCTGGTTCGACAGCCATAGGAAGTTCCTGACCAGACGTCATTTGTACAGAAAGAACGTGACGGCATGCATGCCTGGCATCGTCGAGAAGGACACGAAGCCCGAGCTTCTCACGGGTGCGGAGGTGTTGGAGGAGATAGACAGTTGTGGATTCATGGGGGTCGCTGATGATCCGGACGGCAGCCACAACTCAGACCTGTCCCGTGACTGTATCGGGTGGAAGAAGAGAAGCATATTCTAGGAGCTTCCGTACTGGAAGAGCAATATGATCCGACACAACCTGGATGTCATGCACATTGAGAAGAACATGCTTGACAACATCTTTAATATAGTGCTGAATGTGCCGGGAAAAACAAAAGACAATTTGAAGGCACGACTTGATATGCGCGACCTCAAAATGCGACCGGAGCTGCATCCCGCTGGCACATCCTACATGCCGAAGTCCTCATATACGCTGACTGCGGAGCAGGTCAGTGCGTTGTTAGCATGGCTGGGGACGGCTAGATTTCCTGATGGCCATGTTTCGAACCTATCGAAGAACATCGACGTGAATAACCGCGGTTTGCACGGGATGAAGAGCCACGTCTGTCACGTGTTCATGCAACGGTTGATGCCCATTGCATTCCGCGAGCTGCTTCCAACCAATGTATGGGAAGCACTTACCGAGATGAGTCTGTTCTTCAGATGTCTTACATCCACGAAACTCAGGGCGGATGATATGTCAAGGCTGGAGGGCAAAATCCTAGTGATCCTATGCAAGCTGGAAACTGTATTCCCTCCGGCCTTCTTTGATTCAATGGAACACCTGCCAGTTCATCTATCATACGAGGCACGCGTTGGTGGTCCTGTTTAGTACGGGTGGATGTATCCGTTCGAGAGGTACTCTTATTTATTACGTGACGTTCTTATGTGTCTAAGCGCGAGCATGCTTACCAATGTGTTTCATCATGTGACGTTGGAGTATTCACTATATGAACAGATATCTCAGGCATTTGAAGCTGAACATCAGGAACAAGGCGAAAGTCGAGGCCTCGATGTGCAATGCCTGCCTGACGGAGGAAGCCTCGACCTTCGTGTCTCATTACTTCGAGCCAGATGTCCCGTCGAGGTGCAGAGATGTTCCCCGGAACGACGACGGCATTTCCAGATCTGGTGTCCTCCCGATATTCACACATCCGATCAGATTTCACAGACAGGGAAAGGAAATGATATTGGGGGAAAGCGATCTGAAGATTGCTCATTCTTATGTTCTGCGCAACTGCCGTCAAGTTGACCGTTTTCAGAGGTATAAACGATATCCAATTTTAATTTGTAAATATCTTGCGCTACTCTATCCATTATATTACAAAGGTATACAGGGTACTCATTTGTAATTTGCTTCAGCTTGTTCGTTGATTTATTGCAAGAACATTCACCGGGTATATCGAGCGATACAATAAACAATGAGTTAGATGCCAAGTTTGCTGATTGGTTCAGGTGACATGTAAGTTTACATATTTGCTGGTTATGTGTACATCATGTGATACACATTTATTGCCCCGCTGATGTATACTTACTTGTCGTTTTACAGGCGAGCAAAGGTCATCTGGCTGACGAAGAGTACGATTACATTCTGACACCAGTAGCCGAGGGTCCATTGAACAGAGTCACGCGCTACGACATGTGTTTTGTGAACGGTTATAGATTCCACACAGTCTCCCATGCCAGCCGAAAATCGTCGGAGAACAGCGGTGTGTGTGTCAAGCGGTATGATAATAGCTCGGATGAGGATGACTTCTACGGCTACCTTACTGACATCATTGAGCTCGAATATCCCGCATTGCCTATAAAGCGGGTGGTGCTATTCAAATGCGAATGGTACGATCCAACTCGAGAAGGTTATTGCGCTGGCACAAAGTTTCACGACCGATATAAGTTGGTAGACATACACCAAGGGCGACGGTACAGAAAGTACGATCCATTCATTTTGGCTAGTCAAGCGTCCTAGGTGTACTATCTATCGTATCAGACGATAAGGATGAATGCGAGCTCAAAAGACTGGCGAGCCGTGTGCAAAGTGAAATCGAGCAAGTTTGATGTCAGTATCCAGCCGGGTTCAGATGGCATGAATGTCGCATTTCAAGAAGAAAACCCACGCGTTGTGGATACGACACTTGTTAAAGTGCACATCTTCCTCTAAATGACCCGAATGGCGGTTTCATCGAAATTCATCTCAACATACAACCGGCTGACAATATTGAAGATGTAGGCGAAGACGAATACGAGGATGAAGAGGACGACGAGCATGTAGATGAAGATGAAAATGAAGATGCGTATGAGGATGCGGATGAAAATGAAGATTGACGTTAGTCAAAATTTTTATGTACCTCTTTATGTGAAAGTGTGTATGTGTTGATGTACTTATACACATGTATATACATAATGTGTGTCTATAAGTACTTTATATTTTCTATTATGTTTTTTAAAATACTGAAGAGCGCCGACGATTTACCGGCGAAACGTGTCGTCGCACGTTTGGAATAACGACGACACAAGAAATAGCGACGAAAACCCGTCGCTATTTCGTCGCAAAATTTTGAAATTAAACCAGAAATCCCCCTTTTTCTTCCCCATTTCAGCCCCCGCCAGCTTCCGCCATTCAGTTCCCGTTAAGTGACGAACTCTCCCATCCAGCTTCCGCCATTCTCCGGTGACCTCCTTCCTCGGTTAGTTTTTCTTCCTATTTCATTTTTAATGCTTTTAATTAGTTATAGATTCAATTCTTTGTTTTGGGTTTGGGTTGTGGGTGTTGGTGGTGGATTGGGGATATGGGGAGGGCTGTGGGGCAGTTGGGGTGGTGAATGGCGGGATAGTGGTGGTTGGGGGTGGCTGTGTGTGGGGGTTCACCAAGAAATCTCCCCCGTGAATGGCGAATGGGTTGGGGACTATGGGGAGGGCTGTGGGGCAGTTGGGGTGATGAATGGCGGAGCAGTGGTGGTTGGGGTGGCTGTGGGTGGGGCTGGGTGGTGCAGGTTTGTGCTGGATGGGGTTGGGTGGGGCGGGGTGGGGCTAGGTGGTGCGGGGTGGGGCTGGGTGGGGCTGGGCAGGTGCTGGGCAGGTGTTGGGCAGGTGCTGGGTGGTGCTGGGTGGTGTTGGGTGGGTAAGGCAGTGGGGGTGGTGTAGGGCAATGGGGTGGTGGCGCTGGGTTGGGTTTCCATGTCCGACGACCTATGAAGCAAGCATGTTGGTGATCATGTGGCTAAGGTATGTTTGTTCAGCCTTTGAGCAGCCCCTAATGCTCTTAAATTCTCAATTTTTATGTCTATTTTATGTTACAAGTGATGTATTAAGTAGCTTTTATTTATTTTTCAAGTTTGAAGCTCAAATGATGTATATTATTGAAGCCATGTATTTTGTTTAGCTAGTTTATGGTTGAAGCCTGTTTGTTGTTAAACTGAATTGTGTTTACTTTGGGCAGCCTATAATTCTCTTAAATTTACCATTTTTATGCATAATTCATGTTACAAGTGATGTATCATAAGGATGTAGAGGTTATGTATATTTTGAAGTGTAATTTGTTTAGAGGTGATGCATATTTATGCTTTAAGTTCAAGTTCAAGTGATGTATACTTTGTAGTGTAATTTGATGATAAAGTTTGATTATGTAGTTTGGTTAATCATGTCATGTTGTTTGGATTTGGATTTGTCTTGGGAGAGGCCATTAAGGTCGGAAAACCTCCGATAAACGAATAGATCATGCCGAAATTTTCAAAATTATTAATATCTTGCATTAAATGAATGTAAACACTTGTCATTTTTTGGACATCTTATTTGTTTGGCCAACCAACCCTAAACTTGTTGAATGTGCCTTTTAAATTTTTCACCCTTGCAGATCTGATGGCTAGTGAGGGTTTACCTACTCGACCCACCTACCCACCAGCCAGACAGGCCCTCTCAAGACAGTTCGATCTGTTCGTTTCTCAGCATGAGCTGCTTGGTTCGGTGTCGACCGCCGCTCTGGCTGTGGACGCAGACCTTTTAGGGCCTGCCGATAGGTCCGCACCCCCAGATCTCCGACGCCACCACATCCATCGGTTCAGCCCATCATCCGGCGTCTGATGCGGCAACGGACGAGGGTGTCATACCAGGGCGTCGTACCCTCCCTTGGTCACATGCTACCCATACGTAAGTAATGATTTATTTTTTTAACACGTTTTCAAATCTATTTCGCGAGTTATTCTTTCCTGATAACTTCACCTCTTTCAGGTTTGCATCGGACTCGGGCCAGATTTCCAGTTGCATCACTCGGTCCTTCCACCTGAGGCAGGACCCTGCTGGATATGCCTGGTCCCGTGTCACCCCGCGGACACGTAGGTTCTAGTGGGATGAGTTTCAGGTATTCAAATTTGATGAATTTCTCTTTTTGATGCATAATCGATCATTACTTTTCTAACCACATTTTTATTTTTCCTCCGTATAATAATTGCAGAAGGCATACAGCTGGCCAGTCGACATCGCCCACGACGTGGAGCAGGCCTGGCGCCAGAGGGCCGCCAAACGCTACAGGGACTTCGTCAACTCGCTCAAGACCAAGTGGGAGCGTGACCCCATTCCTGCGAGGCCTCCCTACGTATCCGAAGCCAGCTGGGCGGGGTGGATAGAAGGATGGCTGGACCCTGCTAACCAAGCCCGCAGCGACCGGAACACGGCGAACTGGCGCAGCGGCAATCTACAGGCCCCAGCACCTGTCACACACTCAGGTGGTTCGGTTTTCCACGCCACCACGATGCGTGCTATGGTAAGTATTTTACCCTATATGTTAAATAAAATAAAACCCTTCCACACCATTTTTCACATGACCGGCCCCCTCCCCCACAACCCACATGCCAACATCTTTTCTTTTTCTTCTTTTACCACCTTTCTTCCACTCCCACTACATCACACCTAATCCTTACAATAAAATATCACACATTATTCCCCTCCCCTCCTCACTTGCACTCACACGGTCCCTCTTCCCTTTTCATTTAGTCAAAAGCCTTCTTTTCTTTATTTTTACACATTCTCCTACAGCATACTTTCTAATAAAATATTCACTACACAAATTATTGTTTCTTCACTCTTTTTATGCCTCTCAACCGAAAGTGTGTATCTTGCACATTTGAAGTTTCATCTTCTTCATCTAACAGGCTCTCTCCTCTCTCCATCAAGAAAACTCAAACATTCAACCTCCTTATTCTACATTTTCGGTCATACCTACAAGATCAAGAAGAAGATTTCTTCTTTATCTCAAACCACATAACAACTCCTATACCAAGTTTTAAACAACACTCCATCAACTAAGAAAGATTCAAGAAGGTTGTAGCATGTAGAATCAAAAGCAAGTAAGGTAAGAATTTTATGAAGTTTAAGTTTGATTCTTCCATATAATTAGTTTCATAAGTTGTACACTAACTCTCCTTTTGAGCATCATAACCGTATACACCAAGGAGAAGGAGGAGAAATGTGTTCTTCAAATCCAAGTGAAGGAATCACCATCTAAGAGTAAGAAAGTAAATCAAGGCAAGTATTCTTCCTAGATCCTACATGGTTTTACAAATACCAAGTATTTATGTTCATATCAAAGTTGGATCATCATGTAGTATGTTCAAGATTCTCTTCTCAAGAAAGTATAGATCTATATTTGAATAATAAGTATATACATATATACACTATATACACACGCACACTAAATACATATATATACACTATACATAAGCACGCATACATATATACATATTATAAGTATGTATGTTGATATATATATATATATATATATATATATAAGTGTATAGATCTACATATAAGTATGTATAGATGTATAAATGTATATTTATATACACAATTGGTTTTGAGTATCAATGTATATATATATATACACATCCGTTTTTTTTGTATAATATATATACACATACAGTTTATATATATATATACACGCATAAGTGTATAGATCTATGTAGGTACACATACGGATTTATATGTATATATGCATATGTGTAATATATATTTTAAAGAGAGGAAATGAATAAGTATTGGTGTACTACATACTATATAGTAAAAAGATTTTATAAGTGTATATATAGTATATATACATATTCGGCCTTAGGGCCTTGATGACAAAAATGATTTCATAATATTTTGTACAAGTATATATATGTTTATATGATGAATATGTTAAGATATGAAAATGAATAAGTTTTGGATATTACATAATATATCACAAAATGACTTATATATGTATATATTATGTATATATATGTTCGGCCTTTAGGCCTTAGTGACAAAGATAATTTCATCATATTTTTATAAGTATATATGTATATATGATGAATATGTTAAGTTATGAAAGTAAGTTATGTATGTAAATTGAAAATGAATAAGTTTTGGATATTATATAATATAGCATAAAATGATATATATATATATATATATATATATATATCATGTATATATATTCGGCTTTTAGGCTTGGTGAAAAAATGATTTTATTATATTTTTACGCAAATACATATGTATATATGATGAATATGTTAAGTTATGAAAATAAGTTAAGTATTTAAATTATGTATTAAGTTATGAAAAGTATGAAACATAAATAGGCCATATTTATGTATGTGTAAATATAATACTATTAACTTTTACAATGTATGTACATGATATGTTACATGTTATATATGCTAACATAGATAGGTGATGACAAATGTAAGTTATGAAATCTTAGATGAAATGTAAAGTACTTAGAAATTTTCATGATGTAGGCATTTAAGTTATGAATTATGATATGTACGTATGGAATAGATGCTACCAAATTATTGTGTGATGATAATAGAAAAAGGGGGCTGTTTTAGTATGATTGGCCGAATGGTACTTATTGTAGGTGAAAATGATATTTTGTTTAAGTTGTGATATAAAGAAGAAAATTAAGTGATTGATGTTACTAGTGGTAGTATGACAAGATACCCGTATTTGACCGAGTCTCACGTTGCATGAAAACAAGATTTGCAAAGTTATGTTGTCACATCTCATGTTTTTAAAAGTTCATATGCATAGGAATAATAAACACGAGACGAATGATTCCGATGAGACACGATATGTTATGTTATGTTCATGATCATGATTATGTTATGTTATGTTGAAGCGATGTCCTGACATCGGGACCGGAGTGGTAGGTGTCAGGGGCCCATGTTTACGTTATGGCTGAGTGTAACACCGGGTCTGGGACACGGGATCTCAGTCATAATGCGTCACCGTTAGCACATGTGCATATGATTCATGATGTTATGTCGCACATGTACTATATGGGGAATCATTCGGTATGTCGTGCGTTATTATTCTTATGAAAAGTGCTATAGCTAATGATGTAAATGTTATGTCTTCATGTTATGAAAAAGTCATGTTACGCAAGTTATGAATATGTCATGTTATGCAAGTTATGAAAATCATGTCATGATTATGAAAAGTCATGTTTACGAAAAGTCATTTTATGAAAAGTCATGTTTTATGCATCACGTCATGACCATGTCACCTTAGGGTATGATTAAGAATTCTTATATGATAGCACTACAGTGGACAGTGTAGTGTTAAGCATGAGAATGTAGTACATGTAAGATATGCGGAGATGGTATAAGTTATGGATTAGAAGTTAAGTATGGATGTAGTATGATGTTACGGATTAAGCAGAATGAGATGCTGTTATGCTATGTATGCTTTGAAATCTTCTTTATTTATCTGCTTCCAGTTTACAGCAGTTTATTGATATGATATGATACTGTACTTATTTAAAAGGAGACGTGCTTATTATATTCAAAATGTATGGTATTATGATTTGTTACCCCGTCTTCCCATGTATGATCCACATGTCGTATCTGGTAAGACTACTTGCTGAGCGATTAAAAGTCGGTTGCTATCGCTCATACTTGCCTCATTTATAATTTTCCAGATAACAGGTATCAAAATACAAGCTCGTTGAAGACATGCTACATAGACCATTGATAACGAAGAGCATACTGAGAGATTATTTCGAAGGCATTAAGTTTCGGATTATGATGTATGATATATGATTTCAGTATTCTGTATATGATGATTGTACAGTTTATGAGGTAGTACAGTGCATGTCGACGAAGATTTGTTTATGTTATGTTGCTTCCGCTTATCAATTCATTATTCATGTCGACATGTACATGTATAATATCGACGCTTTGTACTCTATGGAGTAGAGTACGGCGGATGCACTGAGCCGGAACCCTGGTTTCGGGCGGGGCGCTACAGTTGGTATCAGAGCAGTGGCTCCAGATCCACTGCGGACACATAAGTAAACAATGACATGAACTTAAGGAGTGATCTTAGAAATTAAGAGATGATCATAGATGTAAGAAACAATCTTAGCCAAGGATGGAGTAAGTTCAATACCGTGGGCATGAATAAGTAGAAGTTGAATTGATATAAGATTTATTCGGATAAGAATTAGTGACTGAAGTTGGTAAGTATAAAGGATACTATAATGTGTAAGGATTTGAGGTTATAGAATACTTAGGCGGATCAATAGGAGATATATGGGAACAATAATTGTGAAACTTTATAAGTCAGGAACGACTGAGTTGAATCATAGATAATTAAGAAATAATGCTAGAACTTAAGTGTAAATCGTTAAGTGTAACATCAATACAACTCTAAGTTTCGAGGACGAAACTTTTTATAAGGGGGGAAGAATGTTACGATCCGAGATTGGGGCTAGTGGAAATGATGAAAATAGAAAGCAAATGCGATGTCGATGAAATTGCAGTGGAATTTTAAATTTTTATTTAGAATTAATAAAGACATCAACATTAAATATCGGGGTTAGAAACACACATAAAAATAACCTTAAGGTAAGTTAACGAATATAACGAGACTGGTTGAGACTAGACAATGACCGTATAGGACATACAAGGTATTTAAATAAATTTGTCGGTAGCAACATAAGTAGATAGAGATAAATCAAAACGAATAAAAATACCCGATACGATAACTACAATACACACTATTATCACATTTTCTCCCACTTTACCCTATATGTCAAATAAAATAAAACCCTTCCCCACCATTTTTCACATGGCCGGCCCCCTCCCCCACAACCCACATGCCAACATCTTTTCTTTTTCTTCTTTTACCATCTTTCTTCCACTCCCACTACATCACACCTAATCCTTACAATAAAATATCACACATTATTCCCCTCCCCTCCTCACTTGCACTCACACGGTCCCTCTTCCCTTTTCATTTAGTCAAAAGCCTTCTTTTCTTTATTTTTACACATTCTCCTACACCATACTTTCTAATAAAATATTCACTACACAAATTATTGTTTCTTCACTCTTTTTATGCCTCTCAACCGAAAGTGTGTATCTTGCACATTTGAAGTTTCATCTTCTTCATCTAACAGGCTCTCTCCTCTCTCCATCAAGAAAACTCAAACATTCAACCTCCTTATTCTACATTTTCGGTCATACCTACAAGATCAAGAAGAAGATTTCTTCTTTATCTCAAACCACATAACAACTCCTATACCAAGTTTTAAACAACACTCCATCAACTAAGAAAGATTCAAGAAGGTTGTAGCATGTAGAATCAAAAGCAAGTAAGGTAAGAATTTTATGAAGTTTAAGTTTGATTCTTCCATATAATTAGTTTCATAAGTTGTACACTAACTCTCCTTTTGAGCATCATAACCGTATACACCAAGGAGAAGGAGGAGAAATGTGTTCTTCAAATCCAAGTGAAGGAATCACCATCTAAGAGTAAGAAAGTAAATCAAGGCAAGTATTCTTCCTAGATCCTACATGGTTTTACAAATACCAAGTATTTATGTTCATATCAAAGTTGGATCATCATGTAGTATGTTCAAGATTCTCTTCTCAAGAAAGTATAGATCTATATTTGAATAATAAGTATATACATATATACACTATATACACACGCACACTAAATACATATATATACACTATACATAAGCACGCATACATATATACATATTATAAGTATGTATGTTGATATATATATATATATATATGTATGTATAAGTGTATAGATCTATATATAAGTATGTATAGATATATAAATGTATATTTATATACACATTTGGTTTTGAGTATCAATGTATATATATATATACACATCCGTTTTTTTGTATAATATATATACACATACGGTTTATATATATATATATACACGCATAAGTGTATAGATCTATGTAGGTACACATACGGATTTATATGTATATATGCATATGTGTAATATATATTTTAAAGAGAGGAAATGAATAAGTATTGGTGTACTACATACTATATAGTAAAAAGATTTTATAAGTGTATATATAGTATATATACATATTCGGCCTTAGGGCCTTGATGACAAAAATGATTTCATAATATTTTGTACAAGTATATATATGTTTATATGATGAATATGTTAAGATATGAAAATGAATAAGTTTTGGATATTACATAATATATCACAAAATGACTTATATATGTATATATTATGTATATATATGTTCGGCCTTTAGGCCTTAGTGACAAAGATAATTTCATCATATTTTTATAAGTATATATGTATATATGATGAATATGTTAAGTTATGAAAGTAAGTTATGTATGTAAATGGAAAATGAATAAGTTTTGGATATTATATAATATAGCATAAAATGATT
>AP025063.1:10396235-10650111 GCA_036186865.1 Eustoma russellianum
TATATATATATATATATATCATGTATATATATTCGGCTTTTAGGCTTGGTGACAAAATGATTTTATTATATTTTTACGCAAATACATATGTATATATGATGAATATGTTAAGTTATGAAATTAAGTTAAGTATTTAAATTATGTATTAAGTTATGAAAAGTATGAAACATAAATAGGCCATATTTATGTATGTGTAAATATAAGACTATTAACTTTTACAATGTATGTACATGATATGTTACATGTTATATATGCTAACATAGATAGGTGATGATAAATGTAAGTTATGAAATCTTAGATGAAATGTAAAGTACTTAGAAATTTTCATGATGTAGACATTTAAGTTATGAATTATGATATGCACGTATGGAATAGATGCTACCAAATTATTGTGTGATGATAATAGAAAAAGGGGGCTGTTTTAGTATGATTGGCCGAATGGTACTTATTGTAGGTGAAAATGATATTTTGTTTAAGTTGTTATATGAAGAAGAAAATTAAGTGAGTGATGTTACTAGTGGTAGTATGATAAGATACCCGTATTTGACCGAGTCTCACGTTGCATGAAAACAAGATTTGCAAAGTTATGTTGTCACATCTCATGTTTTTAAAAGTTCATATGCATAGGAATAATAAACACGAGACGAATGATTCCGATGAGACACAATATGTTATGTTATGTTCATGATCATGATTATGTTATGTTATGTTGAAGCGCTGTCCTGACATCGGGACCGGAGTGGTAGGTGTCAGGGGCCCATGTTTACGTTATGGATGAGTGTAACACCGGGTCTGGGACACGGGATCTCAGTCATAATGCGTCACCGTTAGCACATGTGTATATGATTCATGATGTTATGTCGCACATGTACTATATGGGGAATCATTCGGTATGTCGTGCGTTATTATTCTTATGAAAAGTGCTATAACTAATGATGTAAATGTTATGTCTTCATGTTATGAAAAAGTCATGTTACGCAAGTTATGAATATGTCATGTTATGCAAGTTATGAAAATTATGTCATGATTATGAAAAGTCATGTTTACGAAAAGTCATTTTATGAAAAGTCATGTTTTATGCATCACGTCATGACCATGTCACCTTAGGGTATGATTAAGAATTCTTATATGATAGCACTACAGTGGACAATGTAGTGTTAAGCATGAGAATGTAGTACATGTAAGATATGCGGAGATGGTATAAGTTATGGATTAGAAGTTAAGTATGGATGTAGTATGATGTTACGGATTAAGCAGAATGAGATGCTGTTATGCTATATATGCTTTGAAATCTTCTTTATTTATCTGCTTCCATTTTACAGCAGTTTATTGATATGATATGATACTGTACTTATTTAAAAGGAGACGTGCTTATTATATTCAAAATGTATGGTATTATGATTTGTTAACCCCGTCTTCCCATGTATGATCCACATGTCGTATCTGGTAAGACTACTTGCTGAGCGATTAAAAGTCGGTGGCTATCGCTCATACTTGCCTCATTTATAATTTTCCAGATAATAGGTATCAAAATACAAGCTCGTTGAAGACATGCTACATAAACCATTGATAACGAAGAGCATACTGAGAGATTATTTCGAAGGCATTAAGTTTCGGATTATGATGTATGATATATGATTTCAGTATTCTGTATATGATGATTGTACAGTTTATGAGGTAGTACAGTGCATGTCGACGAAGATTTGTTTATGTTATGTTGCTTCCGCTTATCAATTCATTATTCATGTCGACATGTACATGTATAATATCGACGCTTTGTACTCTATGGAGTAGAGTACGGCGGGTGCACTGAGCCGGAACCCTGGTTTCGGGCAGGGCGTTACATAAATAATAGCGACGAACCAGCGACGAAACATAAATGTCGCAGACCGGGCATATAAAAAATCAAAAATTTTAAAATAGCGACGAAAAAGATATACCGACGAACCGACGACGGAAAAAACAGGTCGCAGACCTGACAGATTTACGTCGCAATTTTACGACGAACCGCCGACGACCTTGCTCTCGTCGCAATATAACGACACCATACCGACAAAAATCACTTTGCGACAAGCCGTATAGCGACATACATATTTCGTCGTCATTTCGTCGCTAAATACCGTTACCGACGAAATGGCGACGAAATATGTCTGTCGCTATATGGGTGCAATTTTGAAAATGAAACTAATAACAAACCCAACACGAATTAAAAACACATCCTGAATAAAATATTTTTAATCACTCAGCAGCCAGAACAGTCAAAAGAAGAAATAGAAATATTAAAATAAGTAAAGCTTAAACTTTTGTAAAGGCTAATTGTTAAATAGCATTCCCAACCTATGTGATTCAAGCTAGAGCATTTCTTTCCCGTCAAAAAACGAACCTTCATTTCCTAATGGTGACATCTACAAAGTTTCATCTAACACTACTCCACCCATACATTTGATGCATGTGTGTACACACATATATATGTATATATGTATATATGTATATATGCTTTTCTCTGACGATATTGTATTAGCCGAGGAAAGTAGACATACCCTGAATATGAGATTAGAGGAGTGGCGAGGTACTTTAGAGAGAAAAGACCTAAGGATTAGTCATTCTAAGAGTGAGTATCTGCACTGCGACTTCAGTGGCGCAGCCGACGATGAGAATAGCCAACTCAATATCGAGGGTCAAGTGGTCCCAAAGATAAGTAAGTTCAAGTGCCTCGGATCATTGGTACAGAAAAATGGGGACATAGAGAGTGACGTAGCACACCGAGTGCAGGCAGGTGGTGTAGGTGGAGGGTGGCCTCAGGGGTGCTGTGTGACAAGAATTTTCTAACTAAATTAAAGGGAAAATTTTATAGGGTGGCAGTACGGCCGACAATGTTATATGGAACAGACTGTTAGGCCATCAAGAGGACGCAATCACAGAAGATGGAAGTGACAGAGATGAAGATGCTGAGGTGGATGTGTGAGCATACAAGGCTAGACAGGATAAGAAATGAGGTATACAGAGAAAGGTTAGGGGTGGCTAGTGTAGCAGATAAGATAAGAGAAGGGAAGACTGAGATAGCTTGGGCATGTCACGTGGAGACAGCCAACGGCGTCTACCAGAGCAATTGAAATCATCACTGTAGAAGGGAAGAGGAGTAAAGCCAGACTCAAACTGATGTGGGATGAGCAGATTAGGCATGACTTACTAGACTTGCACCTCTCTGAGGACATGGTCCAGGATAGGAGTTCATGGAGGCAGATGATTAAGGTTAAGGAGAGGTATGTAGAGAAAAAGGGGTTTGAGTGATTTCAAAATATGTGATTTAAATGAGCATGACAAAAACGTGTGCATGATATAAACGTATGCATGATATATTGCTTATTACTTGCCTTATTTAGCTCATATATAATGTTGCCGTACTAACGAGCCATGAAGTGTTAAAGCTTACATCACATGGCAAACATTTGTTGTGTTTATACTGTTTTCAGGTGCCATCATTAATGAACTAAACTAGTTCATTAAGTGATGTACTTAGTTAATCAAACTAAGTAGTTCATTAAAAGAATCATTAATGAACTAAACTAGTTCATTAAGTGAAGTACTTAGTTAATCAAACTAAGTAGTTCATTAAAAGAAGCTACATTTGGAAAAGGCACAAAGGCAACAAGGCTAAGGAAGGAAAGTCTCCTCCTCCTCTCCTCATTTAATTTATACGCCATACACATATATATATATTTTCAGATTTTTTTGAAAAAGGCACATACACATGTATTCCAACGTACTACCGACACGTTATATATTTTACATACGTACGTTAACGTCACACCATCATACTTAACTCATATTTATGAGTATATTCAAGTCTTATATCATATGATATAAGTCATGGTGATGACAAATTAAATATGACACGTTAAAAGGTTCTAAACCAAAAATTGTCGTATCGGACGAATACCGAAACTTCGCCAACGTGTCACGTACTTGCCATAAATAGATGGCTAGCCCCTACACTTCAAAAATGCTCAAAAATTTCGTGGCTATGATGTAAATTCCAGCCATAAAATCATTCCATGTTGGCACACACAAATCACCCCACATTAAGGCCAAATTATGGAGATTCCAATTTTTAATTTTCTCACATGTTAATGGCGCCACTTTAGACCAGCCAAGTGCTGAGAATTAAAGTTTATATTATATATATTATGTGTAACATAATATATATATAACATGTGCAAAAGTTAGAATTTAATTAGAGAAAATCGGGTAATCGATAAATATCGAAAATTTGGTTTTCTACGTACACAACACATGGAACATTTTTGGCACATCATACGACACGTATAGACAGTTTTTACATATGTCATACATCTTAAAGTGTTCTAGAAAATTAAATTAAGGGCGGATTGGAATATAACATGTGTGTATTATTAAATGTGCACTATTTTACAAAGTTAGCAAAAATAGATTTCAGCACATGCATATACACTTGCACACGCCTAATACAGCTGAGATGGAGCATACGTGGAGCCTTATTGGCATATTAATTGGTCAAGAATCAATCATACAATGTTGGTGACTTAAAGAAAGAAGCTACAAATGGTAAGATTTCAAACTTTGTCTCATTTGTAACACATGCTGAAATTTCAGCATGTGCACTATATGGTGGCCGATTTTCATCTCCAAAAATAGACATATTTAATGTCTTGAATTATGTGGCTAATTGGAAGAAGAAATGGAAGTAATTTGAATAAGTTTCAAAGCCATAAAGTGTGATATCTTGAATATCACACATGCTGAAATTTTTCAGCATGTGTGGAATGTATCTTGAACGTTTTCTAGGCCATATTGATGTCCAAATTTCATTTCCAATTTGATAAGAATATTTGCTACTAATTGGTGATTCATTTTAAAAAGAAAAATCAAAGAAAAATAGAAATAATTTGAATTAAAGAGCCATGTATCACATGCTGAAATTTCAGCATGTCAACCACTCTTAATGGCCGAAATTTTCCCCTTTTTGTGAGAAAATTATCTTGCTAACTTTATGTGACAATCTTGTGGATTATGGAAATTATTCTATGTTGATTTTGGAACATGTTTTTAGTGAAATATTCAGATTTTCGAAGTCATCAAATGATGACAACATTCAACCAATCATGAAGTGCCAAGTAAGCAAAGATTAAATGATCATCCAATGAGAAGGTGCCAAGTAAGCAAGATCACGTCACATTGATGTCATACATTCTCCCAAGAACTTAGAAGACAATTTTCAAGAGGGGAGTGCACTAGAGGGGGACGGCCATATGTGTTAAAAAGGAAGGAGATGAGCAAAACAAAGACAAGAACAAGCATTGCATTTTGAAGTGACAAAACGCCAAGCACCTCTCTTCTTCTACACTCTCTTTCTTTGTTTGTTCTTGAAAGCCTATTGTACTTATATTCTTATTCTTGAATATGCTTGTATTAAACCACCACATACTCTTTATCTTTGTAAAAGATTGATCATGGTGTGATCAATCTTCAATCTTGCAAGGTGGTGGTGTTCGTGCGAATTGTATTCATCGTACAAGGTTTGTAAAGGGTTGGAGTTGGTGTGTAACTCCATCAATCCTGTGGTAAGGTGTATTACGTATATGTGACTAGTGTGAACCGAGGAAGGTGTTCCTCGAAGTCTGGAGTAGGTTGTTTATAACCGAACCAGTATAAAATTCTCGGTGTCATTTACTTTCAGCATTTATATTCTATTTCTGCACAGTTTACTCTTTTTGTTTGAATTCGTAAAAATAGTAAACGACTTTCAAAAATTACGAAAATTTTCAGAAACAAAGCCACACGTCTTAGGATTAATTTGGCATAAGTTTCAACCCTTTTGGATAAGTATAAGTCGTTTAAACATCCAAAGTTCTGAGACTAGTGCAGTCTGATTTTCAGGCTTGCAAAGGTTGAGACTTTGAGTGTATTTGACTAACTTCCCGAAAGCATTTTTCAAAACTGTTTCAACCCATTCAAATAAAACATATAAAGGGTTAGTGGTTAAAATTTCAGAGCAATTGGAGTTAAGAAAAAATAGGAATAAATTTTTCAAAACAGTCTACCGTTTCTGACAGATTCGCGCAATCTGACCACCAATGATTTTTGAAGGGGTTAAAGGTTGAATTTAAATATGAAATTTTTAAGAGACCCTCATAACATCTGAGTATAAGTTCTGTCAAAATTTCAGAATTTTTGGAGACCTATAACCTAGTTTTAAAAATGTTTTAAAACTGGTCCTGAAAACAGAATCTGTTTTCAGAAGTTGAGTTGGTTGGTTTTAAACAAATTTTAAAAACCATACTTTCCGCATTAACTATTCAGCTCGGTTGACTTCAGTTCCACCAATCCCAATAATATTAAGATCCATCACATCATTAATAGTCATAATAGATTAACATCCACTCAAACATGTCAGTAAAAACTACATTTGGGGACTATCAAATATAGTTTTAATGAACAGACAATGAAATCTCTTGAAATGTAGTAGGCATTCACCTTGGGAGGTGATTTGGTGTCAAAGGGGCAGATCTCGTCTGTTTTAAGTAATTGTGGACTCGGTGCTTCCATTGAAGATCTCTTTCCTTTGTCCTACTTTTGATCTTTTGCAAAAAGGCATTGCTGTTGCTTCTTAGTATTCGTCCTTAACAAAAATTTAGCTATAATTAACTTTTCTTTTCCATCGCTAAAAAGTTAACCATAAAGTTTTTACTATAAACAGATATGCAAACCTTGTTATTGATTTTGTCTCTGACTTTGCTGGAAGGCGGAAGCAAGGCAAAGACATATCTGCACTGCTCTTTGTCAAACAAGAAAGAAGAGAACCATTGAAAGCACTCGTAACCAGATTAACATAAAATTAATCAGATTTTAATTTTCTCCCTCGTCTCCAGAATAATGTTGATTATCTGACACCTTGTTTCTATTTATATTGGACTATGCATACAATATCATGGGTAAATGAAAATTAAAATAGACTTGCCACCATTAGCAAAACTTATGCTGGTCAATCTAAAAGTATTAGACATTCTAAAAGTTATCAATTATCCAATAAAATACAAGTGAATAAAATTAAGATATTAGACGAGGCAAGTGGTGTTACGGAAATAAAATCTGTACAGTGCAGTGTGTGTTCGTGTAAACTGAAACAGGACAACATGTAAACCGAGGCGAGTCCAGGACTCTGTCTTTAAGACGAATTACTCCGGTATACAGTGCCCAACCGGATGTAACAAATGTCTCACAGGATACAACGGATATCAATTCAGACGAGCGGCACCACGTCATAAACTCTACGAACCTATGAAGTGTTTGGATTTCTCGCACTTGATGAATGTAGACTACAAAAAGTTGCTTGGATTCCGACCGACAAAATCTGATGGAATAAGGAAAGTTTTGTCGGAAAATATACGGTTCCGACAACCTTCCGACCGATTTGTACCGCCTCAATATGGCTTGACGGTAAGTAGAGCTATTCCGACGGATATATTTGTTTGTCGCTTGTTGCCGACCAATGTCCGGCCAATGAAATTTGACAGCCACTAACTATACATTCTGTAGGAATTCCGGCAGAATTTGTGTTCCGACAAATGGTTGTTGTAGGAATTCCGCAGGTATTATTTGATGGCATTTTATTGGAATGAAAACTCGAAATTCCGACCAAATGGTGGCAAAATTTTTTTCGAGAAATGTTTTTGGTAGGAAGTCTGCAGGTTTTATTTGCGGGAATTTTATTTGAATGAACACTCCAAATTCCGACCAAATGATGGCAAAATTGTTTTCAGACAGAGTTGGAGCAAAATATTTTGTCTTTTCAATACGTGAGGTTTGTAGGACATTTGAAGCTGTTTTCCTTCAGAATAGAGGCAAACGTTCTTTTCCTACGGAATTCTAACAAAACTTCCCATTTCATCATGGCATATTTGGTAGGAAATCTGAAGATATTTTCCTACAGAATATAATCAAATAATATACCCAACCAATTTTGACATTTTTTTAGTTTTTGTTTTTCATTTTTTATTTTCCCCACTTTTATGTATTGAATCAATAGCATTTGTTATCCAACATATTAAATAATAAATCATTCACAATGTCATAGAGAACCCTATGAGTTCAAATGCCAAAACAAACATCTAAAGATTCCAAAAGTAATAAATCAAGCATCTCATTGCATCAAACTAATGCATAATCGAGTCAAACTAATATTCCAAAAAAAAACTCAAATCAATATAAGAGATCTACTCATCTTCATCATCGCCACTAGAATCATCTGTATCCTCGTTTTGTTCTCTATCAACTTGAAGACGCGTTAGTAATAGTGCCATCTGCTTTTTCATCTTCTGAACATCCTTCTCTAATTTTTGATTTCGACTTTCTAATTTTTTCATGTTTTCAACCATCTGTTGCTCATTCCTTCTTCGTTCACTTGTATACGAGGAAGATATCGAACTTGCTTCCCCAACCAAACTTCCCAACCCATAGATCGTCCCTCCTTTCTTCACTCCGCCAATAACTTCCAAATAAATAAACATTTCATCGATTACAGGAGGGGCTGAACTATTTCCGGTCCCTTCACTTGGTGAGTCATTTTCTTTTTCAGTTGTGGAATTTTTAGCTGCTGCTAACTTCTCAGAGTACTCAAGCTGTAAAAAAAAGCAGAATTCCGATTACTTTGCTAGGAGGAATGATCAGAAAATTACTATGCTCCCCTGAAGCATAGTAGGCAACAACCAGAGAAGAAGCAGAAGCAAAACATAAACAGCTACAGGACATGCCAAAGACGGAACAGATAAATAAGAACACCAAGGCTCAACAAAATATCTACAAACGGAAGACAAGGAGAACACATTGAGACTGCATCCGTTATGTGGCACCACTGATTACTTGTAAAAGAGCACATCTCATAGCTACGGTAATCACATGCTCCAAAGCAAGGGTCAGCTATCAATTATGAAAGCCAAAGGCAACACGATTCACATGGGAACACAGAAAAGTACATAGACAAATTAGGTTAACAGCCCCAAGTTGAAGATACACATCTCAAACTTCTAGTTCAAATGTATGATAGTGATTGACTTGAGCTGAAATGGTGTAGAATAGTAGAACCAAAACAGATGTTAAAAGATGCAGGATATACAGACAAAAACATAGAATTAGAACAAAAAGTAAAATTCACGTAAGACTTGAAATATAAAGCAAAACTAAGAAACGGTAATGGAGGAAATAAACATCAGAACATCATTAATTGAGGCATAGTTCCTTTATCAGACATTTTCCCAACGCTAATACTAGCGAATAAAATTTTTCCATTAGATGTAAATCACGTACAAGATTAGTAACTTGAAGACGCTAAATGAACTTGACATTCTTTTAGACAAAAGAAAGGAAGCACTTTCAAAAGAAAGAATTCATTTGAAAAAATAACAGGGTATAAGAATTTTGTGAATACTAAAGATATTAGATTATCTTTATCATCAGAGCAACCCTAAAGAAACTTGATTTCACATGACAAATCTGGAAAACAATTTTCTGTTAAACGCTCTTTCTATCTTTGACATCATCTCCTATCATCTAATGTAATTAATCACATCCCGGATCATGGTTTGGAGATGAGAAAAGACATAATCAAGTATGCTTGCAGCAAAGGACATCACTGCTAGAATTATCTAAAGTTAGAAATATATCAGAGACAATAAAAGTAGTACACTTCGGCTGTTTATCAGTAAAACCATTAACAATCACTAAAACAAATATGCCTTAAACACATTAGAATGAGTGCGATTCACCAACTCTTCTCGAGAAGAAAAAGACTCACCATTATGGCTTCAGATTTTTTATCAACATGTTTTCCAGCTTTTTGGTGGGTGGCTGCATGCGTATGAGTGCGATTCACCAACTCTTCTATTGTGGGCCTCCGTTTGAGTTTTTCCTCCTAATGATAAAAGCATAAACCACATAAATAAAATTCAAAACATCAACAACAATATCTCATTATTTATTAAAATCAGTACCTTTGAACTAGCAACGAGTAAATCATAAACATACCATCTCTTGTTCTATCACATAAAATGGCTTTGCCCCAGCTGTATGTGATCTTGGTCCGGAACCATCTCTACCTAGTATATTCTTTTTATTTGTAATCTCTTGTGTTTCTCAGAGTTCCAATATTCTTGTATCCTCTTGTAAGCATCATTGGACATCCATTTTGGTTGCACTTTACTACTTTTCAGCTCAGTTAACGTGTCCTTAAAACGTTTACACCCGTTCTTGTGAAAGGCTTTGCGAACGAGTTGTTCTTGTTCTTCTGGCCACTTGCACTCCTTCTATATTTAGAAAATATGTGAAACATAGCATGAAAAAAACCAGACTATTTATATTAAAAAAGTGATCGAGAAAAAGATTAATACAAAAAGAATTTTCGATTACTCTCTGCTTGTTTGTCAAGCAATATAAGAATTTACACTAATAAGAACATGTATTTACCCGAAACTCTTCAAACCAAATATCTCGAACGTCTTGAGGAGTACTACACCATGTTCCAGCAGCTCGTCCAAACATAATTTTGAATATCGTCACAATTTTGCTAACTGGCTCGTTATCAGGCTGAAAACTATGGCAAAAGACAAATAAGATTTTGTTTGAGACTAGAAAGTAATTGTATGAAAAAATTATTAAATAGTTATATTGGACTTACTTTCCATTCTCGTCAATATATATCGATATAGGACCAGCAGCCCGTCGACGTTTAGAGTTTGATGGCATTGAAGAGCTGTCCGGAAGTACTTGATGTGAGGTAGATGATGGCTATTGTGATGACAAACCCATTGCATTTTGTTGAGAAGGATTTATAGCGGTTTCTAGATGTTCATCATGGGTCATTGGTGGCGAAATAGGAGAACTTTGAGCATTCAAATCCATAGCCGTCTCATTTTCTATTATCTTTTCTTTTCCCTTAGACCTTTTTCGAGATTCTCTCATTTTCACTATTTCTTTTGCAAACAGAGCAACATGATTAGGTATGTAGTAGTTAACGATATATGGATCCAAATCAAGTGAACTGGCAAGAAGTATACAGATGACAATACAGGAAATTGAAACCTTTTAGGTAAGGAATCTGCTAGTCTAGTTCAAAATCGTGGCAAAAGATACGTCTTACGAAGCATTAGGTTAAATCACTGTTTCGAAGCCCACATGATTTAGGCATATTACCATGTAAGACGTATCAAATCTTTACTTTATTATTCTTAAATCAAAAGATCTCACGTCCTTCGATGGAGAAAATCTTAACAAACAGAGATACCGAGAACAAACTGCATATGCAAGGCCATGTATTCATTTGTTTGTGGACTCCAAAATGCATACAAACAGAGATACCGAGAACAAAAAGTGAAGAAACTGAACTTTTGTCCTGGAAAAATGTAAACAATTGCATTACATAAAGGTATCCTCTTGCCCTTACCGCAATCTTCTTGCCCTTGCCGCCGCTTTTTCTACTAGGCATCAACCATTGAACTCACAATAACATCAGTCAGGATAAGAACAAAAATAAGGGGAAAATGAAAGCAAAGGAAATAGATGGAAATGGAATTTGAGAATCGTAATACAAAATGTGGCAAAATTGGAGAAATGTTTGAGGAGAGTGGTGGCTGATTACAGAGCCTTTGGAATGGTGGTGGGACATTTTCATTTTGGCGCCTCTGAATTATTTCTGGGTGGAAAAAACAAAATGATCCCTGGTTTAATATAAATTAACAAAAAATGTTTTCTTTTCAAATGTGAATTCTCCTGTACAAGTGGTCCGAAAAAAAATAATTTATATTAGTATACAATAAAATATAAAATAACTCAAGGACAATTATAATTATAACAAAATAATATATGTTATTCAAAATGCCTAACATGAAACTACGAATCTTCATTTGAAGACATGTCTTCATTTTCGGACGTGCTGAATGTTTCATCTGCAATATCCTCTTCTTCCTCAATATTATCATCTGTTTCTATATCATCCAAATCTGCTTTATCCTCAGTCTCCTGTTCTTCCATGACCAGCTCATTTGGATCAATGTCAACATATGCTCCCATAGGGCCAACAAGCGGTCCCTCATCTTCGTGCGTTACAACTCGAATGTTTTCTTCCACCTCTTTTGTTTGAAGATCTTCTAAAAGTGATGACAAGTGTATAGTCTCTCGGGATTTTACAAGAAATACAGTCCAATTATCTATCTTTCTCTTCGGACAAGGAGTAAAATAAACTTGAGTTGCTTGTTGTGCCAAAGCAAATGGTTCATACTTGTTAAATTCTCTTCTGTGGTTTAACTCAATAATGTTATAGTCAAGATGAATCCTTGTTCCATACGGTTTACGTGGATCAAACCATTTACATTTGAAAAGAAAATATTGTTTCACTGGCAATCCCGGATACTCGACTAGAATAATTTCTTCGAGTAATCCATAGAAAACATTTGATGAATCATCCGAACAACTTCCTTTGATACATACACCAGAGTTCATGGTGCTCTTTCCTTCCCCATGTGCAATAGTATGGAAATTATACCCATTTATGAACAACATAGGATAACAAATTATACTTTTCTTTGGCCCCAAAGATAGGTCTCTGATTAACTTATCTTCAATATTATTCACTGCCACCTGTATGATTAAGAACGAAAAAATCGATAGAGAAAATATATCAATAATAAAGCATAAAGACATTACATATATTGTAGTGATAATATTTTTAGTTGAATGTATACGTACATAATCGCTCAACCATTTCACTAATTCCTTGTCAGCAATCGCGTCAATGTCGGACTCAGAAATATTTGGCGACTTATCACGGATTTCATTTGTGAAAATACTACAACCATAGCAACATGTCACTATAATAAGTCTTTGTAACACAAAATTAAAATAAAGCATGGTTACATACTTTATGTATGGGTGAACTTCTTCACAATTTCGTAAAATGTAAGGAGTTGCAGCATGCTCTTCATCATCATTGAAGAATCTTTTTGTTTTTTTCCTGATGGGCAGGCAGGATGTGAAAAAATTGAAAATTTGGGCTCATTAGCACTTGGATCAATGCCACCATCATCATGTCGAGGAGGTCGAGTGATTCTTGTGACAACATGTGACTCAAAATAATGTGAAGCAAATGTTGCTACTTCCTCAATAATGTATGGATTGCAAATTGAACCTTCCACTCTTGCTTTATTGTTTACTTTTTTCTTCAAATGATGAAGAAACTTAACAATTGACATTGGTATAAATATTCAAACACGTGAAACAATTATAATACAAGTTTTCAATTTTTGAAATAAAAAGTACCTTTCAAAAGGATACATCCACCGATATTGAACCGGCCCTCCAACTCTCGCTTCATAAGGTAGATGGACTGGTAGGTGTTCCATAGAATTAAAAAATGATAGGAGAAGTATCCTTTCAAGCTTGTAAAGAACCAAAGGAATGTTTTTCTCCATCTCCTTAAGGTGATCAATATGGAGCGTAGAAGAAGATAAATGTTTGAAGAATAAGCTTATCTCTGTAAAAGCTTCCCAAATAGTATTATCCAACAGCTCCCGAAATGCAACAGGAAGTAATCGTGTCATGAACACATGACAATCATGGCTTTTCATACCAAACAACTTGAGATCCTTATAATCCACACATCTAGACCAATTAGAAATATAGCCATCGGGAAATTTTAAACTCTTAATCCAATCAAGCAAAATACGTTTTTCATTTTTTCCTAAAGTGTAGCGAGGTTTGGGTTTTTTGTAGACCCCTCAGGTATTTCTAATTCCTTCCACTGATAGTACTCTTTAATATCCATCCTAGCTTTTACGTCATCTTTTGTTGTTCCTTTCACATCAAGAACTGTGTTTATTATATTGTCAAAAAAATTCTTGGTAATGTGCATAACATCCATGTTGTGAGGCAAAATTAAGGATTCCCAATATGGTAAATCCCAAAATATGCTTCTTTTTGTCCAATTATGAGTCTTACCATATCCAGGATGTTTACTTTTACCTTGAAGTGCTGATATCTTTGAAACATTCTTCAAGTGCAACCATATGCTTTTACCAGAGCGCCGTGGAGGTGGTTGAGATAATTCAACTTTGTTCTTTAGAAAATTACGCTTATTCTTCCTCCACGGATGATCAGCCGGAAAAAATTGTCGATGACAACCAAAGAAACTTATTTTCCCACCATGTTTTAAAGTAAAGGTCTTTGTGTTCTCCATACAGTGTGGGCATGCTAGCTTTCCTGCTGTACTCCATCCAGAAAGCATCACATATGCTGGGAAATCGCTTATTGTCATTAAAATAGCAGCTCTCATTTGAAAATTTTGCTTCCTCGATACATCATACGTTAGGACACCCACATTCCATAAGTTATTTAACTCGTGAATCAATGGTTGTAACTATACATCAATCATTGCCTTAGGATTCTTTGGACCTGGAATTATTAATGTCAAGAACATGTATGGAGTTTTCGTACACATCCATGAAGGAAGATTATATGGCGTGACTATGACAGGCCAACATGAGTATTGTTTTTCAGACAATCCAAACGGTGTAAAACCATCTGTACACAATCCTAGTCGAACATTTCGACTTTCTGCTGTAAAATCACTATAAATCCTATCAAATTATTTCCAAGCATCTCCGTCGGATGGATGGACCATGACATTATGCTCCATTTGATGCTCAGCATGCTATCTCATATGCTAAGCAGTGGCTGGAGAATAATACAAGCGTTGTAACCTTGGCGTCAAAGGTAAGTACCACGTTCTAGCATAGGGCACCCCCTGCTTTGAATTATGTTTCTTTGGCTTCCATCTTGGATGTTTACAATAATAACAATATTCCTTTTTTTCAATTTCATTGGAACCCCAGTATATCATGCATCCATTTATACATGTGTCTATTTTTTTCATATGTCAATCCAAGCCCCCTCATAAGCTTCTTTGTTGAATAAACATCCTTAGGCATGGTATGTCCCTCAGGCGAAATTTCGTCCAAAAACTGGCCATCCATCATAACACCCATTGGACATGTTATATTCCTACTTTAAAGTCAATAGCCTTGAAAAAGATGATAACTGTGAGTGTATTGAGCATCCAGGCAATGCAAGTTTAGATACCGCTTCTAACATGTCATAAAACTTTTGGGCATCTGAGTTTGGTGGCTCTTCTAAATGTGCACGAGCATCAATATTCACAAAAGATGGTCCAGCAGCATCCATTACCATGTCTGCGTATGAATTAGACTCTGGAACATTCGTATGTGAAGAAACTTGTTCACTTATTCTAATTTCTTCATGCGCGGTCCATGTATAGTAATTTGGTACAAAACCTTTTTGATACAAATGTTCTTCGACTTTTCTCTTCTCTTGAAATTTGAGGTTTTTACAGTCAGCACATGGACAACGTATTTTTTCAGCCTGTAAACTCTGTTTTCGTGATGATGCATACGCAATGAACTCATTTACACCATTCTAAAACTCAGGATTATACTGGATTTTTCCAGGAAGCATTCTATTGTACATCCATAACCGATCTTGTCTCATTTCAATAGTCTGTTATCAAAACAGACCTATGTCAAAACAATATACATGTACTGCAAAATTATTGTCTAATATACAAGCCAAATTCAAAATTTTCGAGAAATTTCAATAGTCTATCATCAAATTATTTTCAGCCGATTTCCTACAAACATGACTATTTTTCGGCCAATTTCATACAAAACTAAAAATATACTGGCAAATTTTTGGCAGATATAGAAAAATCGATAGATGCACAAAACACATGAAAAAATTCAAATACGTGTAGAAATATAAAAAATACATTTATTTTCATAATATCTGATGAAATTCTCATAAACCTGGATACGCTTCGATAGGTTTTCGACCAATTTCTGGAAAATCTAAATATGTCCCATTTCTGACAGAATTCCGACGGTCCTCCCTTTAATAATTGTCGGTGCTTTCTAAACTCCAACAACCCTAGTCTGACGGATTTCCAGCAGGTAGTGTAGTTGTTATTTTATATATTCTGGCCAATTTCCTACAAGCCTGATTATTTCTGGCCAATTTCCTACAAACCGGAACTTCCGGCCAATTTCAAACAGATCTAAATATGTCACTTTTTGCCGGCGGAATTCCAACGCTCCTCCTTTCAATAATTAATTGTCGGCGCTTTCTAAACTCCAACAACCCTAGTCCGACGGATTTCCAACAGGTAATGTATTTGTTATTTTTTATATTCCAGCAAATTTCCTACAAGCCTTATTATTTCCGGCCAATTTCCTACAAACCAGAACTTCCGACCAATTTCCGACAGATCTAAAAAACTCGATCGATTCATAAAAGATATGAACAAATCAAACAAGTGTAGAAATTAAAAAAATATTGATTTTCATAGTATCGATCGAATTCTGACAAACTTGGAATATGCTTCGATAGCGTTCGACTATTTTCCCGCAGATAGAGATATGCACTTTTCTCTGTCAGAATTCCGTCATTCTCGTTCCAACTGAATTCCGATGGATTATTTCTGCCTCTTATTGGGGCAAATTCGGGTAGATGTTGTCTTTGAGAAATTGTCTGATTTTTCAATTAAATTGCGACATATAGTAAAAGAAAGTTTTAAGAAAGTTCCTATCATATATAGTTCAGTTTTTTAGGTCAATTTAATACAGATTTACAGTTTTTGTTTATGTTAGGATTCTTCAATTATTTATTTATTTATTTTTAGATATTCTTCCAACTATTTATAAGCATTTATTTTATATATTAAAAATATTAGTTATTTTTTATAAATCCATCATAAAATTCCGTCGAATTGTCATGATAGCATGGAGATAGAGACTTCGTTACAACTTATTTTAGAAATTAAGAAATTTTTATTTTTTATAAAATTAATTCTATCTGACATCCGACGAACAAAGATGACACATTTCCGATGAACTGTGACATATGAAAAAGTACAAGTTTTGTACTTTTTTATCCTGACATATATCCGACCAACTTGTTTCTGACAAACTATTTGCACTGAATATTCTGACCGAATAGCAACAACATGTAGTGGCGTCAAAACTTTACACCATTTCCGTCCTGTTTCTGACAAATTTCTGGCTAAATGTTTTCTAGCAGATAATAGTTCGTCGGTATTTTGTCGGAATCGTTTGGAAAAAATAAATTTTGAAGGTTTGTAGGAAATTGGTCGGAAGTTAGACGAAAAGATCCGTCAGATTTGGTTTGTAAGACATGGTTTGACGGAATCGCTGTGTTTTCCTGTAGAATGCAATAAAGCAGAAAGTGTATGCACGAAAGAATGCAGAAGGAAGAGGAAATTGTATGCAGGAATGAAGGGAAAAAATGTCGTTCAGACAGAGGTTTGCTCTGACAAACTATTTGCACTGAATATTCTGACCGAATAGCAACAACATGTAGTGGCGTCAAAACTTTACACCATTTCCGTCCTGTTTCTGACAAATTTCTGGCTAAATGTTTTCTAGCAGATAATAGTTCGTCGGTATTTTGTCGGAATCGTTTGGAAAAAATAAATTTTGAAGGTTTGTAGGAAATTGGTCGGAAGTTAGACGAAAAGATCCATCAGATTTGGTTTGTAAGACATGGTTTGACGGAATCGCTGTGTTTTCCTGTAGAATGCAATAAAGCAGAAAGTGTATGCACGAAAGAATGCAGAAGGAAGAGGAAATTGTATGCAGGAATGAAGGGAAAAAATGTCGTTCAGACAGAGGTTTGCTCTGTTTTTTATAGCGGGAAATTCCGGTTGGGAGGTTAATTGCCAGGAATTATTAGAGCCGTCGGATCAGTCAGTTTAGATCTACACCGTAAGATCCCAACTCCCGGCAGTTTAAACTGTAGCCATTGGATCAGAAAACCGAAGATAAGAACAATCTAGAGCCGTTGGATCAACATCTGCGAAGCAGTTTTGATCTCAGTTGTTGCATCACAATGGTAATCATTGATTAAAATCTAACTGTAGGATTCACAAATTATTTTTCTGAAAAAAATTAAACAAAATTTGTCCAAAAAGATAAGCGTCTATGGCAGCTATCTGCGTATTCCCTCTGGTCAAAAATTCTCTTGCCCTTATGACACATCTAAAGTGCCTCTCTTAACAATATATAAGGTGGCAACTTTTCCTCAATTGGCCAATGTGGTATATTTGCAAAATACTGATGTGTTTAATTCTCATGAAACCACATCATCATTTTTCTATTTTTCAGCCATTTGTTACTCTTACTTTGAGCATTAATTTATCATTCACCCGGTATCGTAATTGAGTGATTCAAAAGTCTAAAGTCATCTACTCATTACGTAGATAATTCAAGACTCATTAGTTTTCGTTTTTTATTAATGAAAACTAATCATAATTAAGCTCAAAATATGTTACTTAGCAATTTTGGATAAACCCACTTCCAAAATTTCTAACTTTCCTCCAACAAGTGTAAGGCTAGAGTGTTTAGAAACGAGATTATCCTATTAATGTCAATTTTTGTATTAGTTAATCAAGGTTCGCATCATAAACTCTTGAAAAATGAACCTATTTTCTATACACGTTTTTGATAGACGCCATCAGGCCAGCTAATTAACGGGTGAAAGAACCTTCTTGAGACAACAATCAATTTTGGAATTAGTTGTCAAAGATATTGGTGTTGAGGATGTTGCTGGGAACGCTTTAGTACAAGAAATAAAATCCAGTCGAGTGATAACTGAAGAAGTTGAATCCGTTGAATCAAAGTTGAAATCAGAGGTGGAGATAATTAAGTGATGAGTTGGCAAGTTAGTTAAGAGCGGTTATTGCGGGACACGCAGGTGGCTGGTGCGGTGGAGACAGTGCTGAAGTGCAAGGAGTGAACCAGAGGCGCAGAGCAGAAGAAAGAAGAAAGGCTGCAAGGCGGCAAAATTTAAATCACGTGAAGTGACCATTATACCCTTAAATGAAGAGCTAGGCGTAGGCTTGAGCAAAGGACATTTATGTAATTTTGCATTATTCTTCTTCTTCCTGCTATAATTCGATGTAGCTGTTTGTATAAATGCCTATGCTATACAAGGCAGTAACAATTCAATGAGAATCTGAGTTGTGCTCAACAATTGCTCCACTTTTTCTTCGCGTTCAACATTTAATCTCTTGAGTTCTTGATTCTTGATTGGTTAGATCAATTTTAACCTTGTATCGGAGCCATGATTTCCTTGTATTGATCCACAATTCTAATTCGCTTCCTCTCTGTTATTTTTTCTTTTGGATATTGTAATGGCGAATAATGCAAGAAATGGCAATCAAGCACCAAAAAATCCACTCTCAAATCATTATTATCTTCATCCAAATGACAGTCCAGCAATAATTCTTTCTCCACCGCCATTGAATTCTCACAATTATCACACGTCGAGTAGAGTCTTCTCCATGGCACTAATTGTGAAGAACAAAATAGGTTTTGTTGATGGCAGTATTGTGCCTCCCAATCCTAATGATCCTCAGTATAATTCCTGAAGACAAGTTAATTCGATGATCCATTCCTAGATCATGAATAGCGTATCACCTTCAATTGCTCAAAGTGTAATGTGGTATGATAACGCTGCAGAGGTATGGAATGACTTGAAATGAAGGTATGATAGTTGTGATCCTTTTAGACTGTCTGATTTACTTGAAAGTTTTCACAACATAAAACATGAACCTGATTCTGTTACTGATTACTTTACCAAGCTTAAGGTGGTTTGGGAAGAAAGGATGGCGGTAAGGCCAATTCCTGAGTTTATCTGTCGTGCGTGTACATGTGATGTTACAGCTAATATGCGTGCCTATGTGCAGAGTGATTATGTTATCAAGTTTGTCATCATCATCATCATCATCGTCCGAACCCAGTATATCCCAACGACAGTAAAAGCTATCGTTAGGGTCTGGAGAGGGTAAATGGTAGGCATACAATACCTCTATCCCAAGGGATAAAGAGTTTGCTTCCAGTGAGACCCCCGGCTCTATATGTACCTGTATAAATGACATAATAATAATATTAGAGATATGTTGTGCTAGTGTGTTAGTGAGGAAATTCAAGAAATACCAAGAAAAGACTTTCGATATTAAAATACACATTACGTGTATATGACCATGTAATGTAAAACACGGTATAATATACGCAACCAAGTGGACAACATAGATAATGTCTACGACTATCTATGTCCCTTAATATACTCTAAAGTGTCCCTATATATGACCTATACCTCATTAACCTTAATCGTATGTCTCTATGAACTCCTATCTTGGACCCTGTCCTCAGAGAGATGCAAATCTAGTAGGTCGTGCCTAATCTACTCATCCCAATGTGGATACTGTGTTCTCTATAGCTTTGAAGTATGAGAGAAAGCTGAATGGTAGCGCTGTTTCTAGTCAGTTTAATAATAATCCTACTGCTATGTTGATTGATAATAGCAATGATGGCATGAATATTAGTGCAAATTCCTTCAATAGTCGTGGAGGAGGTAATGGCTATAGGAGAGGAAGTGGCAGGTTCTTCCCTAAGGGATCAAGAAGGCCATAGTGCACTCACTGTGGCATGGTTGGACATGTGGAACAAAGGTGCTACAAGAAACATGGACTCCCTCAAGGATTCAATCCAAAGGCTAATGCAATTGAAGTTCATGATGCAGAGTATGATTCACAGCAGCATAATAAGAGCAGACTCAGAGGCTGTTTTCTTTGTTGAATATGAAAGATCCTAGTTAATCTGCTGTGGCTCCAATGCAACTTGCTGGAAACCAGGGAGCTGTGATGTCTGCTTTGTCTGGTAATGAAATAGGTAAATGCTGCTCTAATAATTTGAATATATGGATATTAGATTCAGGAGCCACTGATCATATTGCATGTAGCTTGAGTTTGTTTCAATCCTTTCAGCCTGTTCATGGCATATCAAGCAAACTACCAAATAAAACCTAAGTATCAGCTACTCATATAGGCTCAATTATTGTCAATCCCTTACTTATTAGACACAATGTGCTATATGTCCCAAGCTTTGCATACAATCTTCTGTCTCTCAGTAAATTGCTTTCTATGCCATCCTTACTTATTCGATTCTTGGGCACTTCTTGTGTCATTCAGGACCAAATCTCACTGAAAACGATTGGTTCAGCTGAGCTGCACAATGGCTTATTCTATATGCAAGGTGCTGGCAAGCAAACTCCGTCATCAGCCTATTCAAAGTGCTTGTCAGTTGCACTCAAACTCTCTGATTCACATTCTTTACTGTGGCATTATAGGTTAGGTCATGCTTCTATGTCCAGAATAAAGGATGTACAGAAATTTGATACTTGTGTTACAATACCATACCAATTCCATTCATGTGTTTATGTCCACTAGCAAAAATTAAGAGAAGTTCATTTCCTTTGTCTAATTCTGTCTCAAAGTTTCCATTTGATCTTATACATGTTGATATATGGGGACCTCATAAACATCCCACCATTTATGGTCTAAAGTATTTTCTTACCATAGTTGATGATTTTACAAGATATACATGGCTTTATCTTCTTATGCAAAAATCAGAAGCCAGACTTGCAATTAAGAGTTTATGTAATTTTGTACAAAACCAGTTCAGTAAGAGCATCAAAGTGTTGAGATTAGATAATGGTTAGGAATTCAATATGCCTAAATTCTATATGAACAGAGGCATTATTCACCAATTGTGTTAACACTCCTCAACAGAATGGGATAGTTGAGAGAAAACATCAACATATTCTTAACACAGCCAAGGCCTTGAAATTTTAGTCAAATATGCCTATAGGATATTGGGGTTTCTGTACCCAATATGCTGCTCACCTTATCAATATTCTTCCTACTCCACTACTTGAATACAAAAGCCCTTATTAGATGTTGTTTCAAATAGTTCCTTCATACAAACATTTAAGAGTTTTTGGTTGTTTTGCCTTTGCTGTAGACACTAGAGCTGTCAAGCCTAAGTTTGCACTCAGATCAATTCCATCAGTGTACCTTGGTTTGCCTAATAATATCAAGGGATACATGATGTTAAATCTGAATACTAAAGCCATATTCATTTACAGAGATGTCCAGTTTTATGAACAGACCTTTCATTTTGAATCAACTACGCCTGACCTGGATTCCATCAAAACTCCACATATCAGCAATGAACTTCCAAATGCTCCATCCATTCCTAAATCCCTTCAGTTGATCAACATGATCAACACTCAGATACTCTTTTGCCTCCTTCATTCAGTTCATCTAATAGTTCAACTGTGCCTTCTGACACCAGTATTTTCCCTTGCCAAGACCAAATTTCTTCTGCTTCATCCAATAGCCCAGTTGAACGACAACCTTGCACTAGGATTGAAGTATGCTTGCCCTTTTCATCTAATGATCCTAGTCCCTCTACAAGAATCAGGCATTCGCCAAAATACCTTCATGATTACTACTGTAATCTCTCCCATCAAAATTTTACTCATCAACCTGCTGTTAGCACTCCTTATCCTATTCAAGCTTACATGTCATTTGATTTATTGTCTCTTGAGTATAAAGCATATATTCTTAATATTAGTATGCAACAGGAACTTAATTTTTACCAGGAAGTAGCCAGATCTCTTCACTAGCAGAAAGCAATGCAGTTGGAGTTGGCTGCCCTAAAAGCCAAGGCTCCCCTGGAAGCCAATCATACATGGTCATTGGTTTCACTACCCTCAGGTAAGCAGGCCATTGGTTCTAAATGGGTGTATAAAGTTAATTACAACCAAGCTGGCAGTATAAAGAGACATAAAGCCTGTTTGGTAGCCAAGAGATATACTCAGCAACTAGGTGTAGATTATACTGACACATTTTCTCCTGTTGCTAAGTTAACCACAGTTAGGTTGTTGTTGGCTCTGTCCTCTATAAAGCATTGACATATCCATCAACTTGATGTTAATAATGCTTTTTTACATGGTGACCTTAGCCAAGAGATCTACATGCAGTCGCCTGAAGGTCTGTGCTCTAATAAGCCTAATGTTGTTTGTAAATTGCATAAGTCTCTATACGGTCTCAAACAAGCTAGTAAGGAATGGAACACCAAGCTCACCTCCTTCCTTCTTTCCGAAGGGTATGTCTAGTCCAAGATTGATTACACCATGTTCACTAAAGCTCATCATGACTCTTTTCTGGTTCTTCTCATCTACGTTGATGATATTATGGTTGCGAGCAATTGCATTTCTCATATCACATGCTTGAAGCAAGCATTGCATAATGCTTTTAAAATCAAGGATCTTGGACCCCTGAAATATTTTTTTGGTATAGAGGTGGCTAGGTCACAAGGGGGTGATGATATGTCAAAGGAAGTGTGCTCTGGAAATGATAGAACAAGCAGGTCTTCTTAGAGCCAAGCCTGCTAAGACACCTATGGAGAAAATTTTAAAATTGGCACACAAAGATTCTCAACTTATTTCAGACATTTCAGGCTACAGAAAATTAGTTGGTAAGCTGTTGTGTTTGACTATAACCAGGCCAGACATTGTGTATACGGTCCAACAGCTGAGTCAGTTCCTGGATCAGTCTACTGAATTGCATCTCAAGACAGCAGATAGTATTTTGAGGTACTTGAAAGGCACTGCAGGTCAAGGGATATTTTACCCAAACCAAGGGAAACTGGAGCTAAGAGAATTTACTGATTCAGATTGAGGAGGTCGCGTTGAAAGCAGGAGATCAATAATTGAGTATTGCATGTTCTTTGGGAATTCGTTAATATCCTGGAAGGCCATGAAAATAACTACTGCTTCTAAGTCTTCCTCGAAAGCTGAATATGGAGCATTGACTTCAGCAACATGTGAGGTACAATGGCTTCTATACTTAATGAAGGATTTGGGAGTAAATCTAACAAAACCTGTTGAGATATTCTATGATAATAAGAGTGCTATTTACATTGTTGAAAACCCTGTGCTTCATGAAAGGACAAGCATATAGAAATTGACTGCCATATTGTTAGAGACAAGTTTCAACAGGGAATTGTGCGTCCAATGCCCATTAGGACAGAATTACAGTTGGCAGATATATTCACCAAAGCACTTGATTCAAGAAGACTGCAGTACCTGACTTCTGCGATGGGAGGGTGCAACATATACAGTAAGTCAGGGCGGAGGGAGGGTGTCAAAGATATTGGTGTTGAGGATGTTGCTGGGAAGGCTTCAGTGCAAGAAACAAAATCCAGTCGAGTGATAACAGAAGAAGTTGAATCCGTTGGATCAAAATTGAAATCAGAGGTGGAGATGATTAAGTGATGAGTTGGCAAGTTAGTTAGGGGCGGTTATTGCGGGACATGCAGGTGGCTGGTGCGGTTGAGCGAGTGCTGAAGTACAAGGAGTGAACCAGAGGCGCAGAGGATGAAAAAGAAGAAAGGCTGCAAAATTTAAATCATGTGAAGTGACCATTATACCCTTAATGAAGGGCTAGGCGTAGTCTTGAGCAAATGACACTTTTGTAATTTGCGTTATTCTTCTTCTTCCCCGCTGTAATTCGTTGTAGCTTTTTGTATAAATGCTTATGCTATGGAAGGCAGTAACAATTCAATGAGAATCTGAGTTGTGCTCAACAATTGCTCCACTTTTTCTTCGCATTCAACATTTAATCTCTTGAATTCTTGGTTCTTGATTGGTTAGATCAATTTTAACATTAGCAACATTTGTTGAGAGGCATGTAAAAGTAGATATCAAAAAAGGCGTTATTTGTGTGTTATTTGGATCTCGCACAATCATTAACGAAGTTGTAATCACATGGATTACTAGATGTTCTCATTATGAAGCCGAATCTGAGATTTTATTGTTTATGAAGCAAGACAATTGGTTTTATTATTTGAGTCGTTTATGACGCGAAGGTACAGAAGAATCAGAAAGCAAACATCAAAACGTATAGACGATAACAATGTCAAGAAAGCCTAGCCCTATTGCAGGAATCTTCCAGAGGTCCGGAAAATCCACTGGAGACAGCTAAGTTACAATAAGATCGCCAACATCCCTAACTTGTCTCTGGTTCTTGTCGACATCAGCATCAGCATCCTTGTTACCCTCATCATCAACATGGTCGCTGTTATCAATAATCATCATCCTCTGTGGTGACTGAATGGTGGACTTCTTTCTCCATATATGCACGAATTATAGCAGCCTGTGCATCCAAATGCTTCGGAACAGGGAGCTCTGGATACTTCCTCAAATATTTATGAAGGGCATGTTCATGCAGATGTTGGATAATTTACTTCTTGGATAAGGATTAAGAATCTCCTAAGTTGTAGGAGTGTAAATTTAAATATGTTTCCTCAGTAGTGTTTATCTCTTCCAATTAGGTTTTGATTTTGTTTAGACTAGTTAGTCTATTTAATAGGGGCCGGCCGAACCATTGTGGTGGTGCCAAGAAACTTAGTTCTGTTTTGAGTTATTTTTCAAATAATATAAGTGAGTTGTGCTTTATACGTATTGCATTTTGAATCCGTTTTTACTTCAATTGGTATCAGAGCCAAGGTTGTGTGAAGAGAGAGGAGCCGCCGTGGTGCATTTGCCGTGTTTGGTTTGATCTAGGGAGGAGGCTGTCGTGTTCTTCGTACAAACAGAGGCGGGATTCATCACGTGTTTGTTGAAGACTTGCGTGAACAAAGGAGTCTTCAACACAACAAATTTTTCTTTCTGCGTGCAGGCCGAGAGGGAAGTCGGCCGAAGGTTCCAACAGTTTGGTTGAAATGTTCAAATTCTTGGAAGAATTCAGCCACAATGAGTGAAGTCGGTGAAAGCAGTGCCAAACCCGTGAGCACCGCAAGTCAAATACGGGGAAAGAAGGTAAGTTCTACAACCGTCCAATGCCCGATGATATCTCCGACCAATTATAGCGTGTGGACTATGCGAATGAAGATCGTTCTAAGAGTTCACAAGGTGTGAGATACAATTGATCCAGATTCGGATGATGCTGAGAAGAATGATATAGCCATAAACCCTCCTGTTTCAAGCGATCCCTGAAAACTTGATCTTGCAAGTTGGTAATCAAGAAACGTCCAAAGCTATTTGGGAGACAATCAAGACACGCCATCTTGGGGTGGACAGAGTGAAGGAGGCGCGACTTCAAACCCTAACAGCCGAGTTTGATAGACTCAAGATGGGAGAAACAGACTCTGTCGATGTGTTCGCTGGTAAGTTGTCCAAAATGGCAGCAAAATCGGATACTTTGGGGCAGCCTTTGGAAGATTCAAAATTGGTAAAGAAATTTCTTAACGGGTTACCAAGATCGAAGTTTATTCACATCGTTGCATCACTAGAACAAGTGTTGGACTTGAACAAGATCGACTTCCAGGATGTAGTTGGCCATTTGAAAGCATATGAGGAGCGGATAAATGAAGAAACTATTAATTCGACTCCTCAAAGTACTCTCCTATATACTAATACGGCGGCACAGTGAGGGACTTCGGATCAAAAGGGACGAGGCCATGGGGCGCGTGGCAGAGGCCGCGGCCGGGGAAGAGGCCGAGACAAGGGGTCCGATCGAAACCAAGGCACTGACAATGCCTTTGTGGCACACTCCAACCGCGCAAGTGGCAGAGAAAGTTCGAAGAAGGACCGTTCGAAGTTAATATGTTTTCGGTGTGAAAAACCAGGACACTTCGCGAGCAAGTGCCCCGAAAAAAGAGCAAGGTCGGGTGATGCTCTCATAGACGATGGACATGACATAGATGAGACGATCTTTGTGCATGAACTTGTGACTCACCAACCCCTAGAGATTAATTTAAATGAGAAGAACTTGATGCCGAGTAAGTTGTTTCTCAACCTTTTGAAGATCACGTGTGGTATCTTGATAACAGAGCAAGCAATCATATGTCGGGGAATAGATCTTATTTCTCTAAGATGAATGAAAACATAAAAGGCAAGGTAAGATTTGGAGATGAATCTTGTGTTGAGATTAAAGGTAAAAGATCAATAATTCTTCGAGGAAAATCGGACGAGCAACGATTTCTTAGTGGAGTCTACTTTATACTAGAGTTGCGGAGCAATATAATTAGTCTCAGGCAAGCAATCGAGGCGGGATGTGAAGTGAGTATGAAAGGAGAAATCTTGTCCCTACTCGGCAAGGAAGGCCGATTGTTGATGAAAGTACCGAAGAGTCCGAATCGGTTATACAAGATCAACATTCAACCGGGTATTCCAACATGTCTTCAAATTAAGATTGATGAAAAAGCATGGAAGTGGCATGCACGCCTTCGCCATGTTAATTTCGAGACATTGAAGAACATGAAAAGGAAAGACATTGTGCGTGGCTACCTTACATTGACATTGAAAATCAGATATGTGAATCGCGTCTTGTGGGCAAGCAGTCAAGACTTTCTTTTCCTCCCAAAGCAGGATATCACGCGGCTGCCCCCTTGGACCTTGTGCATGGAGATTTGCTTTGCCCTATCACACCCAGCTCACTTGGCGGAAATAGGTATGTGTTTGTGCTTATTGATGATTACTCACGATATATGTGGTCTTATTTGTTAAAAGAAAAGAGTGAAGCATTTGAAGTCTTCAAGAAGTTTGTGGTAATGGCCGAAAAAGTCACTTCAAAAAAAATAAAAGTGTTCCGTTCCGATAGAGAAGGGGAGTTCACCTCTATCGTGTTCAACACTTTTTGTGAAGAGAAGGGTATAGTACGACATTTGACGACTCCATATTCACCTCAACAAAATGGTGTCGCAGAACGCCATAATCGGACATTAATGGAGATGACAAGAAGTATCTTGAAGGCTATGTGTGTGCCTAATTATATGTGGGGAGAAGCGGTTCGACAATCAACGTATTTGATTAATCGTCTACCTACAAGAGCTTTACAAAATAAGACACCATATGAGTTGCACAAGGGAGAAAAACCAAGTCTTCATCACATAAGAGTTTTCGGATGCCTTGCCTATGCCAAGAATGAGGAGCACCATTTGAAAGAATTGGAAGATAGGGCTCGACCTTTGGTCCATCTTAGGACCGAACCGAGTACAAAGGGGTATCGACTTTATGATCCCAAGTCAAGGAGAATTAATGTTAGCCGCAATGTGATCTTTGATGAAAGTGTTGGTTGGAAGTGGGATGAACAAAGACATGAGACAACAAAGCCACCGGGTATGTTTCAAGTGATATGGCGTAATGCACTTGATGATGGAAGTGGACCAATGCATGTCTCCACCGATCCTGAGATAAGTCCGCCACACACCACTGCCACACATTCGGCCACACTAAGGCCGAATTTGCTAAGCCCGGCACCACAAGTATCCGCCACTCAGAATGCGGACTCCTTACATCCGCAAGAAGTATCCGAGCCTACACCGCCCGATACGGAAGAAACTAGTCCGCCGTTGATGCCATGCAAACCAAGTCGACCCAAGATTCACCCTAAATACCTTGATGACTATGTTCTCGCTTCATATATGGATGATGATGATGTGTCCTTGATGGTTGATAACGAGCCAAGAACTTTTGTTGAAGCAAAAGACTCAAAAGAGTGGATGATTGCCATGAAGATTGAAATAGAATCCATCAACAAAAACGAGACTTGGGTGCTTGTAGACAAACCCGAAGGTGTTAAGCCAATAGGGTTGAAGTGGGTGTTCAAGATCAAGAAGCACGCCGATGGCTCTAAAAACAAGTACAAGGCTCGTCTAGTTGCAAAGGGGTACGTTCAGAAATTTGGCATTGACTATGACAAAGTTTTCGCACCCGTGACGCGTATTGAGACCGTTCGGTTACTTGTTGCTTTGGCCGCGTCTTATGGTTGGGAGATTCATCATCTAGATGTAAAAACAGAATTCTTACACAGAATTCTTACACGGCGAGCTAAAGGAACAAGTATATGCCATGCAACCGTACAAGGACTTTGAAAGGAGGGGAGAGGAAGATCAAGAAGCACGCCGATGGCTCTATAAACAAGTACAAGGCTCGTCTAGTTGGAAAAGGGTACGTTAAAAAATTTGGCATTGACTATGACAAAGTTTTTGCACCCGTGACGCGTATTGAGACCATTCGGATACTTGTTGCTTTGGCCGCGTCTTATGGCTAGGAGATTCATCATCTAGATGTAAAGACGACATTCTTACACGGCGAGCTAAAGGAACAAGTACATGTGATGCAATCCGAAGGGTTTGAAAGGAAGGGAGAGGAAGATAAAGTCTATAGGCTTTCAAGTCCTTGTACAGTTTGCGTCAAGCACCAAGGTGTTGGAATACGAAGCTAGACGAGATCTTAAAGGGCTTGAATTTTGTCCGATGCACTAAGAAGAGATCGGTCTATAAGAAAACGAGGGACAAAGGTTTTCTTATAGTAGCCGTTTATGTTGATGACCTATTTGTAACTGGGACAAGCGCGACTCTTATTAAGGAGTTCAAGCAAGACATGGCGAAGAAATTTGAGATGGCCGATTTAGGTAACCTATTATCTCGGCATTGAGGTTATCCAAGCAAGTGGCAGCATTACGTTGAAGCAAGAAGGTTATGCATTAAGGATACTTAAGGAAGCGGGTTTGCTTGATTGCAATGCATCACACATTCCTATAGATCCCAGCACAAAACTTACCAAGGCCGCAGGGGGAGATGTAGTTGACGTTACACACTACCAAAGATTAGTTGGATGCCTTCGTTACTTGTTGCACACGAGACCGGATCTTGCCTACTCAGTTGGAGTTGTGAGTCGCTACATGCAAGAACCAAGGGAGTGTCATAAAGCTGCCATTAAGCACATTCTAAGGTACTTGAAAGAAACCACTACACTTGGAATTGTGTTTAGACGAGGAAGGTTCAAGAAGCTTGTTGAATATAGCGATAGTAGTCACGATATTGATCAAGACGATGGAAAAAGCACTACTGGAATATCTTCTACTTTAATCATTCTCCGATTACTTGGTGTTCTCAGAAGCAAAGGACCGTTGCATTATCATCATGCGAGGCCGAGTTTATGGCCACCACAGCCGCAACATGCCAAGCTTTGTGGCTTCAAGAATTGTTGTGCGAAATAACAAGTTGGAAGCAAGAAAAAGTTGTCATACGCGTGGATAATAAGTCGGCCATTGCACTTACGAAGAACCCCATATTTCATGGAAGGAGCAAGCACATACATACGAGATATCCCTTTATTCGAGAGTGTGTTGAGGATGGATTGATCGAGATGGAGTATGTAAGTGGTGACGAGCAAAGAGCGGATATCTTGACAAAGCCGTTGGCGTGGACGATGTTCAAGGAGATGCGAAGCTTGCTTGGCGTCGAAGAAATTCCGAGGGTACATTCGAAAATTAAGGGGGAGATTGTTGGATAATTTTCTTCTTGGATAAGGATTAGGAATTTCCTAAGTTGTAGGAGTTTAAATTTAAACATGTTTTCTTAGTAGTGTTTATCTATTCCAATTAGGTTTTGGTTTTGTTTAGACTAGTTAGTCTATTTAATAGGGGCCGGCCGAACCATTGTGGTGGTGCCAAGAAACTTAGTTCGGTTTTGAGTTATTTTCCGAACAATATAAAGTGAGTTGTGCTTTATACGTGTTGCGTTTTGAATCCGTTTTTACTTCTGCAGACGCTTATAATTGGTGCCCCTGATTCGCTGTCACCAAAAGATATTTCCTTGGGTTTATAATTTGGTGGCAACTATGAAGTTTCAGAATGGTTAATTTTTTTTGTTTGCATTTAAGTTCACAGGCTATGTTGCTTTGTATCCTTTGACTTATGTGTTCTTAGGTCAGAGACAGTTACGATCCGAATATTAGCTCATGGGCCATTGCAAGATATGATATGATAAAATTAAGGTTCATTAATCCGGCTAAAACTGTATGCATGCCTAATCAAAATTGTAGACGGCAGACGTCCAACTCAAACAATGTCCCTGGGGACACATGAGTTCACTTGAGGACAAAATATGCTCATGTATATATATATCATATGTGTATATATATCATTGAACTATTCATACCTTCATCCATCCCAATATTTTTCATAAGAGCCCCATTGCATCCTGTGGAATTTCTGTTAGTTTTGTCTCATGGCGTCTATCTATCATCTTTGTAACAAGTCTTTCATCTCACAAAATCATTATCCTAACCCCTCCAAGACTCTTCTTCCTCCCACCACCTACCAAAATCTCTTGATCAAACAAAAACCGATATATACTTACACAAAGTTTAAGGCTCCTGTATCCTTGTTCAAGAACAGTCAGATGTCCAGATTTACGGGTAAAAATCTCGTTGCCAGAGCAAAAACGAATTTGGAATCAGACATAGAAGAAAGGTACATGAAAGACACGTCGTCTGGGATGGGGTTGTACTTGGCGGAGAGAGCTCGGGCATATACTACTCTGACGAGAGTGGTTCATATGGGGAGTTGGTTTGTCACTGCTCCGGCTTGGTGGGGAATTGCTCTTGCAGCAGAAGCAGGCACCTTTCCTGATGCCAAAACGCTGGTACTTTTTGGCTTTGTTGGTGTCATCACTCAGGGCATAGGCTGCACCATCAATGATTTTTTTGACCGCGATATTGATGCAAAGGTGATAGCATTTTTTAACCGTTTCTTTACTCATAATATTGTTTATATGTAAATATAACATGAAAATTACAACGTGGATGACACTAATACCGTGAAAATGAAAGTATTTGTCCTCTGTCCGTGCTATTCATGATCCTAGCTTCATGTTTTAATGTCAATGATTGTATCAAGATTAATTGCAACGTTTTTTTGTTGCTATTGTCTGTGATAAGTTACAGAAATTTTCCCCACTTAAGCATGCAATCGATATGAACAATCTGCTTCGTCTTTCGAACACCGAAATTTGGCTCTTTGGAATCTAACAACAACAAGTGTGATGATAGTAACAAGGAGAAAGAGCGCATGTTATGCAAAATTTCTCCAATAATCTACAACTCTATGCTTAAGAGCTGTAACAGCTACCCTGAACCATGTCCAATCTAACCGATACATACATTAAGCCCTAGAGGAGGATGTACGTATGGGTCTGGGAACTACATCAAAGCTATGGAGTGGTTTTTAGACTTTCATTTTACAACTATACCGAGGCTGAATCTTATAACTCCTTATGTCTTGCAACCTTTTGCTTATTTATATATACTTCTCTTAGATCTCATCATATCAGATGTTATTTATTAATATAATCGGTGACATTTATCATTGCTCTAAAAGTAACAAAACTGGGAATACTTAGCCAGTAACAGTTGAAATGTGATAAAGAATAACGTTTCAAAATAGCAAATTGTTTCTACTTCCAATTGAGTCTTTCTTGACTTTAAAATATGATGGAATAAAGCAAAATGACTCACTAAATTAGCTGCGCTTCTAATATTGTGAAGTAGCAGTTGATCGACACAGCTTGACACAATTTTCATTATGGGTCATCGGGAAACAACTTCTGTGTGTTTTTAACACATACGTCTGGTTGCGTACATTCAACCCTTTCATACTTCATTATAGGTGGAAGTTCTAAACTAATGGGGTAATATTGTTGATGGTATTAGTGAGTGAGTAAATTTTCCGGTTCAGGTGGAGAGAACAAAATGCAGGCCACTTGTTTCTGGTGAAGTGACTCCATTTGAAGCACTTTGTTTCCTTGGTTTCGAGCTATTAGTCGGTTATGGCCTTCTTTGTTATGCGAATGATCTCAGGTTTGTACTCAATCTTTTTGTATATCTCCCTGTCCTCTCCAATCTCATCCCCCCCCCCCCACACCCAAGACCAAGGGAAAACTGTCAAATAAAAAACAAAAAACAAAAACAAAAACAAACCCACGAAACGTGTTAAACGAAACTGAAAAACTATAAGTAGCTTGTGTTTTGTTTGTTTGCAGCCGCGTATTGTGGATTTCATCGATGCTGTTGATATTCAGTTATCCCCTCATGAAGAGGCTGACATATTGGGTAAACTTTTTCTGTTAACTCAGTTATTTTCTTTCTGTCGAACCCTATTTTGATCAAATAAAATCAAATTATGTTAAGACCTCCTGTGGCAGACTTAGACTGTGATTTAGTGTGATTTACACTAATAAAAACTGTTAGAGAATTTAAGGTTGGGCTTTGGCCCATCGTTGGAGGTTTGAAGATTTGGGCTTTGGCCCGTTAATGAGTGTTGCTAAACTTGGTTGAGCAACGTACTTTGAGCTTAATGAGTTTCCGATAATGAAATCGAAAACTAATGAATCCTTAATTATCTACGTAACGAGTAGTTAATGTTAGGATGTGAACTCACTCAATTTTGAGATTGTGTGAATGTGAAATTAATGCTCAAAGTAGATGGAAATGTTATGGATGGGTGACGTGTCACCCGTATGGAGGAATACCACGTTGGATGTGTCCATGTGGTGTAAAAAGAGCTTCTGACGGACATCGATCGATGACATCGATCGATCGATGTCGCTTCGATCGATCGATGTCATCGATCGAAGTTGATCAGAGAGCTTCGATGTTTCTGTCTCACATCAGTCGATCACTTCGATCGATCGATGTTGACTTCGATCGATCGATGTATCGATCGAAGTTGGACAGAAAGGTGAGGAACGATTCTGACGTACATCGATCGATGTGATCGATCAATGTCGAACAGCGTGCAAAATCTCTTCAGTTTGAGTGGTTATGTTTCAAATCTGAAACTAACACTATCCTCCTGTTTAAAATAAGATCAACCTGTTTTGATCTAACGGTGGTGGGGAGGCAGCTTTGATCTAACGGCCGGGATTTAAACTGTTTTAACCGCTTAACCGAATATGGTTTCCATCCAACGCTCCAGGTTTAAACCTGTCAATCTATCTTCGATCTAAGGCTGAGATTAAACCATCCTAATCTAGATAGGAGGTTTTAATCCAACGGCCTAAATCAAACTTCGGTTTTGATCCAACGGTCAGGGTACCTTGTTCTCCAACCGACTCTCCTATATAAAGAGGGCAAAGGGTGTTCATTTGTGACACACCAAGCTCTAAGCATTTCATAAGCATTCTGCATTCGTAGCACGTGAGTCTTGCATATTGTCCGGAAGAAGTCAGGACACTCTAGCGTTCGAAGGAGTTCAAGTTCAGCAGTGCCGCTCAACTGAATAGGTGCCCGTTGTATCCTGGGAGACGATTGCTCACACCGGTTGGGCACAATATACCGGAGCAATACGTCTTAAGGACAGAGTCCTCGACTCACCCCGGGTTTGATTTATTTTGTTTCATATGCACACATTGTACGACTGCGTCTTAGTGCAGGAGTGATTGTCTCCAACAATCTTAAGACGTATTCTTCAATTACTTCCTGTACTATTTTGTTTATTACGCAAAGGCAGTTTCGTACTGATTTGCAGTCTTCTTCTACTCCTTCTTGGACCTGAGTCTGTTCTGATCTTTACGTTTTGATCGAACTGAACAGGACTGGAACACGAGAGCTCAAACTCTGTTCAAGGCTTCAATGGTGCTCACTCTGTGTCTGCACCTGAAGGGGCTAACAATGTTGCTGCCAGACCGCAGATCAATACGATTCCATTGGCACCAACTGGAGGGCCTCAAATGAATCCGGCTACCACTGCTGCTCAGGTGGAGAAGCTGGAAAAGTTTGTCGGCAGTTTTTTCAAGAGGTGGCAGCAAAAGATGCTGTTCTACCTCACGGCGTTGGGGTTGGCCAGAATGCTGTCCGAGGATCCACCCGTGGTTGAGCCTGTGGAGGATCAACAACAAAATATGCAGAACGCCTTGGGTGCAGAGGCCTGGGCGTATACAAATTTTTGTTGTTTGAATTTGATTCTGGGTTGCCTAGATAATACACTCTATGGCGTGTTTTGTACATTTAAAACTGCAAAAGCTTTGTGGTTGGCTTTAGATAAAAAGTATCGCACAGAGGATGCGGGTACTAAAAAGTTGATAGTTGGGAAATTTCTCGACTATAAAATGTTAGATTCCAAAACTGTAATTTCGCAGGTGGAAGAAATACAGATGTTGGTTTCTGAAATGGAAGAGGAGGGCATGACGCTCAGTGAATCTTTCCTAGTTGCGGGTGTGATTGAGAAGCTGCCTCCTTCGTGGAGGGAATTCAAGAGCTATCTCAAACACAAGCGAAAGGAGATGAAGATGGAGGATTTGATAGTCCGTCTTCGTATTGAGGAGGACAACCGTGGCTCCGAAAGAAAGCCATCCATATCTTCTGGTCAAGCCAAGGCTCATGTTGTTGAGGCAAAGAACAAGAAGAAGCATAACACTTTGAGTGTGAACTCCAAGGGCAAGGAAATTGCAAAGAAGTTCACAGGTAAGTGTTATAATGGTGGTAAACTAGGCATCGAAGCAGTGAATGCAGGAAGCCCAAAAAGAATCAGAATCAGAATAAAGCGAAAGCAAATCTGGTCGACGCAATGGATGACTTGAACCTTTGCGCAGTGGTGACTGAATGCAACGTAGTGGGAAACCCACGGGAATGGTGGGTGGACACAGGAGCCACTCGACATGTGTGTACAAACAGGGCAATGTTCAGAGAGTACGTGCCTACGATAAACAATGAGCAATTGTTCATGGGGAACTCCAACAGCTCGTAGATCGAAGGATCGGGCAAGGTAATCCTGAAACTGACTTCAGGAAGGGAGTTGACTCTGCAGAATGTGCTGCATGTTCCTGACATAAGGAAGAATCTGGTTTCTGGCGCGCTGCTAGTCACGCATGGGTTCAAGCTTGTTTTTGAGGCAAACAAATTTACACTTTCTAAGAATGGGGTGTATTTGGGGAAAGGGTATCTTTCAGATAACATGTTCAAATTGAATGTTATGACAATTGTACCCAAAAATGTTGTGCCCACTGAGGCTAATAAAATTGTTTCCTCTTCTGCTTACATGCTTGAGTCTTCCTGTTTATGGCATTTCCGTTTGGGACATGTAAATTATAAGTCAGTACAACGAATGATTAGTCTTGACTTGCTACACAAACTGGACTTTAGTAATAAAGAAAAATGCCAAATATGTGTTGAAGCGAAATTAACAAAAGCGCCATTTCCTTCAACGGAACGAAACACTGAATCGTTGGATTTAATTCACACAGATTTGTGTGATTTAAAGTTTGTGCAAACAAGAGGTGGTAAAAAGTATTTTGTAACTTTTATCAACGATTGCACACGATACTGTTATGTATATTTGCTAAGTAGCAAAGACGAGGCCCTTGATGCTTTCAAGGATTATAAAAATGAAGTTGAGAATCAACTTAGCAAACGAATTAAAGCAATTCGTAGTGATAGAGGTGGCGAATATGATACACTGTTTAATGAATTCTGTTCAGAATGTGGCATTATTCATCAAACGACTGCGCCATATTCACCTCAATCAAATGGTATTGCCGAACGCAAAAACCGTACTCTAAAAGAGATGATGAATTCTATGTTGATAAGTTCGGGTTTATCTCAGAACTTGTGGGGGGAAGCAATTCTCTCAGCCAACGTCATTTTAAACAGGATTCTGTCCAAGAAGACGGATAAAACCCCGTATGAACTGTGGAAAGGCTATAAGCCTAGTTACAAATACTTGAAAGTGTGGGGGTGTCTGGCAAAGGTTGCTATACCTAAACCAAGACAAGTTAAAATTGGGCCTAAAACGATTGATTGCATATTCATTGGTTATGCAACGAACAGTAGTGCATATCGTTTCTTAGTGCACAAATCGGACATTCCTGAGATACATGATAACGTTGTCATGGAATCAAGGAATGCAGTGTTTTTTGAGAATGTCTTTCCAAAGAAAGACAAAAACAGTGAAGAAGCTAGCTCAAGTAAGCGAGTGCATGAGACGACTCCTCAAGAAATTGAGGAACCTCGTCAAAGAAAACGAGCCAGAATGCCAACTTTGTTTGGACCAGATTTTCTAAACTATATGGTAGAAAATGAGCCAAGGAATTTTTCCGAAGCTATGTCAACTCCAGAAGCTCCATTCTGGAAAGAGGCAGTTGACAGTGAAATAGACTCGATTCTTCAAAACCACACTTGGGAGTTGGTTGATCTTCCACCTGGAAGTAAACTACTTGGGTGTAAGTGGGTTTTTAAGAAGAAACTGAAAGAGGATGGGTCTATTGGGAAGTATAAAGCCATGTTAGTAGCCAAGGGCTATAGACAGAAAGAAGGCTTTGACTTCTTTGACACCTACTCACCAGTGACTAGGATCACTTCCATAAGGATGCTAGTAGCCATTGCTGCAGTCTATGATTTGGAAATACATCAAATGGATGTAAAGACTGCCTTTCTTAATGGTGAGTTAGAGGAAGAGATTTATATGGAACAACCCGAGGGGTTTGTCGTTCCATGACAAGAAAGGAAAGTATGTAGACTTGTTAAGTCTTTGTACGGACTTAAACAAGAAGCCAAACAATGGCATTTAAAGTTTGATCAGGTAATGATGTCAAATGACTTCAAGATCAATGAATGCGACAAATGTGTGTATATTAAGAGCACACAGAGTGCATATGTGATAGTATGTCTCTATGTAGACGATATGCTTATCATGTGCAGTACTCGTGACATCATCTTAAGTACAAAGAATATGTTAACACGAAACTTTGATATGAAGGACATGGGAGTTGCCAATGTTATTCTAGGAATTAAGATTTCTAGGGTGACTGAGGGACTCATACTGTCACAAACTCACTATATTGAGTCAGTTCTGAAACGGTTCAATATGGATGATGTGAAACCGGTAAAGACCCCGCTCGACTTAAGTATGCACTTAAGGAAAAATCGAGGCGAACCTGGCAGCTAAAATACTCTCAGGTAATCGGGAGTCTGATGTACATAACGAATTGTACCAGACCAGACTTAGCTTGTTCAATAAACAAGTTGAGCAGGTTTACCAGTAATCCAAGTGATGATCACTGGAAAGCTCTTAACAGAGTGATGAGGTATTTGAAATACACGATGAATCTTGGATTACATTACACGAGATATCCAGCAGTGTTGGAAGGATATTGCGATGCAAATTGGATATCAGATAGTAAGGACTCGAAGTCCACCAGTGGGTACGTGTTCACTATTGGTGGTGCTGCTGTGTCGTGGAAATCCACGAAACAAACCTGTATAGCTCGGTCCACTATGGAAGCTGAGTTCATAGCGTTGGACAAAGCTGGGGAAGAGGCTGAGTGGCTTCGGAATTTTCTGGAAGATATTCCGTGTTGGCCTAAGCCAATCGCTCCTATTAGCATACACTGTGATAGTCAGTCAGCTATAGGACGTACTCAAAGCAGCATTTACAATGGTAAGTCACGACACATACGTCGAAGACATAACACCATTAAACAGTTGATCTCTAATGGCGTGATTTCCATTGATTATGTAAAATCAATGGAGAATCTTGCGGATCTGCTTACAAAAGGCTTGCCTAGAGATCATATGTCAAGGTTGACAAACGGAATGGGATTGAAGCCCATTATGCATGAATCTTTGTAATGGTAACCCAACCTCGTTGACTGGAGATCCCAGAATCTTGGTTCAATGGGACAACTAAGTTATGAAGGTTCAGTAAGCACTTACTCATTCCGTCTGATAAAAGTGCTGTTTGCAGAGAATTTAGGGTAAGCTAAGGCTTTTAATGATGTCCTATATCTTGATGCGTCAAGTAGAGTATGGCAGAATACTCTTGATAGGAATCACCTATGTAAGTGTGAAGTGGGGCCGCTTCTATGAGAAAGTCTAGGTGGCAAGATTTCTCTAAAACACTTTCTGAAACCAGGTTGTTCATGGCCAAAACGAACACAACCATGAGAACCAAAAGGGTGTTAAAGGAAATATTGTGTGAGTATCGTTGTCTTGGTTCACAACAAAGGCTGACTAGTTCAAGACATCAAGTCACTACTTAGCCGAGTGAATCCGATGGTACATCACTATGAAAGGTTCAAAGCCAGAAGCTACCTCTTCTGATGCAATATTTTCTTGTCTGACTTCTCCTCAGAGTCTGCATATGCGTCTGCATTAATTTCCATTCATGTGGGGGATTGTTAGAGAATTTAAGGTTGGGCTTTGGCCCATCGTTGGAGGTTTGAAGATTTGGGGCTTTGGCCCGTTAATGAGTGTTGCTAAACTTGGTTGAGCAACGTACTTTGAGCTTAATGAGTTTCCGATAATGAAATCGAAAACTAATGAATCCTTAATTATCTACGTAACGAGTAGTTAATGTTAGGATGTGAACTCACTCAATTTTTAGATTGTGTGAATGTGAAATTAATGCTCAAAGTAGATGGAAGTGTTATGGATGGGTGACGTGTCACCCGTATGGAGGAATACCACGTTGGATGTGTCCACGTGGTGTAAAAAGAGCTTCTGACGGACATCGATCGATGACATCGATCGATCGATGTCACTTCGATCGATCGATGTCATCGATCGAAGTTGATCAGAGAGCTTCGATGTTTCTGTCTCACATCAGTCGATCACTTCGATTGATCGATGTTGACTTCGATCGATCGATGTATCGATCGAAGTTGGACAGAAAGGTGAGGAACGATTCTGACGTACATCGATCGATACATCGATCGATCGATGTGATCGATCGATGTCGAACAGCGTGCGGAATCTCTTCAGTTTGAGTGGTTATGTTTCAAATCTGAAACTAACACTATCCTCCTGTTTAAAATAAGATCAACCTGTTTTGATCTAACGGTGGTGGGGAGGCAGCTTTGATCTAACGGCCGGGATTTAAACTATCTTAACCGCTTAACCGAATATGGTTTACATCCAACGCTCCAGGTTTAAACCTGTCAATCTATCTTCGATCTAAGGCTGAGATTAAACCATCCTAATCTAGATAGGAGGTTTTAATCCAACGGCCTAAATTAAACTTCGGTTTTGATCCAACGGTCACGGTACCTTGTTCTCCAACCGACTCTCCTATATAAAGAGGGCAAAGGGTGTTCATTTGTGACACACCAAGCTCTAAGCATTTCATAAGCATTCTGCATTCATAGCACGTGAGTCTTGCATATTGTCCGGGAGAAGTCAGGACACTCTAGCGTTCGAAGGAGTTCAAGTTCAGCAGTGCCGCTCAACTGAACAGGTGCCCGTTGTATCCTGGGAGACGATTGCTCACACCGGTTGGGCACAATATACCGGAGCAATACGTCTTAAGGACAGAGTCCTCGACTCACCCCGGGTTTGATTTATTTTGTTTCATATGCACACATTGTACGACTGCGTCTTAGTGCAGGAGTGATTGTCTCCAACAAAAACAACTCTAGAATGAGGTAAAATATTTGCGTAAACTTAAGATGGAATATATGTAAAGAAATAATTGGCAATAGAAATCTATCCTTTTCTCTTATTCCATCATATGAATTTATAGAGTACAATTAGAGATGTAGGGATAAATATTACCTAAAGTGCTATGCCAATCTCTATCAATCAAATCTACAATACATGGTAATGATATGTACAAATCAAATCAGTTACAACAGGTAATTATGAAGGATTTGATAGGATTTGGTTAGATTAGATATCCACAATCTCTATCAACATTGGGGTCGGCCCGACTGTGATCAGCACTATGTTCGTCCTGGTCAGCCTCGGGTAGTCAACATTGTGGTTGGCATGGTCAGCCTCGGCCGGTCGGTTGGGTTAATATTCTTTAACACCCTTCCTCAAGTTGGCGCGTGTAGATCCAAGACGCCTAACTTGGATAAAAAAAGCGAAAGTCTCGAGTGCCTAGCGACTTAATGAGTATGTCGGCAAGTTGATGAGAAGTGGACACAAGTAGAGGCCAGATCAAACCGATGGTAACAACATCGCATAAGAAATGACAGTCAACTTTGATATGTTTGGTACATTTGTGAGCAACTGGATTCTAAGCCAAATGCAGCGCAGACTAGTTATCCGTGTATAGAGTTACAACATCAGTATGTGGGACGCCCAAGAAGTGAAAGAGGCTGGCATCCATTTGATTTCACATGTGGTATAAGCCATAGCATGAAATCCGTTTCAGCAGAAGAGCGAGAAACCGTTGTGTGTTTCTTAGTTATGGCGCAGTACCAAGCTTGATGTATTCGGTCGTGAGAGACCGACGAGTAAGGGGACAATTGCCCCAATCAGAATCACAGTAAGCAGTGAGGTGGAAATCACTAGTCGAAGGAAAAAAAGAACTTGACCCAGACTGCCCTTGAGATAGCGCACAAGCTTGAGAGCAACATGCGAATGATCAAGCCTAGGGGACTGCATAAGCTGGGCAAGAGTGCACTACATAAGACAGTTCAGGACGACTAAAAGAGAGATACACCGGCCATCCAACAAGCCGATGATAAGGAAGCGGATCATCTAACAAGGAACAGGTGGATTGAGATAAGCGATGCTGTTGTTCAAGATGGGTGACTGAGGGTTTGTAGCTGAGCAGGACACAATCGGAAATTATATCAAGAGTGTATTTCCGTTGAGATACAAAGATACCTGTTTGTGATGAGCAACTTCAAGACCAAGGAAATATGTCAGTGAGCCGAGGTCTTTCATGTGAAATTGTCGAATGAGATAAGCTTTCAATAAATCCATAGCATGCGAGTTGTTGCTAACCAGAAGCAAATCAACCACATAGACTAAAAGATAAAGAGAAATATGATTGCCGAAATAGAAAAATAAAGAATAATGAGGATAAGACTGAACAAACCCATAATGATGAAGAGCTTTGCAAGACTTAGCAATCCAACAACGAGACACTTGCTTGAAACCATAAAGAGATTTGCATAGGCGGCAAATATGATTGGATGTGGAGATATGGAAACCTAAAAGCAGTTTCATGTACACTTCTTTAGTAAGATCACTATGGAGCAAAGCATTCTAAACATCCATTTGGCACATGGTGAGGTTGCGAGCGGCAGCAATAGCTAGAAGTGTACAGACAATGATCATTTTAGCTGTGGGAGCAAAGGTCTCGGAGTAGACGAGTCCTTCAAATTGACGATTGGCGTGGACAACTGGGCGTGCTTTAAAAGTTTAATGCTTCCATCAGAATAGTGTTTAATTTTGTATATCCATTTCCAGCCAATGGCATGTTTACAGGGTGGTAAAGGCTAATGGTCCAGGTGTTATTATCTTCAAGGGCTTGGATTTCCTCCTGCTTGGGCGTCCACCATTGAGGGTCTTTAATAGCTTCAGAGTAGAATTGGGGTTCTGTAGTCAATGAGAGAGCAGCAAGAAAGGTCCGATGTGCAGAAGAAAATTTGTGAGTACTAAAATAATTGGTGATAGAGTGCGGATTACCTGAGGAGTTAGATGGAGCAATAGAGGAGGCTGAGGGGTTACACTAGGTGACATCCATATCAAAGTTTGCGAAACGAGCTGGCGGTTTCTTCGCGCAATGGCCACGACCGAGTGGTGATGGAACGATCAACAGCTCGGTCGAGGGCTGAGGTGGATTTTTGGGTAGCTCGGCCAAGGCATCTAATGGCAGTACAAGAGAGGGAGTCTCGTCATCGGTTGGAGGGGGTAGCGATGTAGGCGAGGCAAATGGATGGTTTCAATAAATGTCACATTACGGAAGGTGAAGAACGTTCGAGTTGCGAGATCATACATATTCCATTTTTTGGTGCCCGAAGGATAAACAATAAATATACACATGTGGCTATGGCTTTGGAATTTGTCACCGTCGTGTTGGTTGTTGTTAGCATAACAAAGGCTGTCGAAAACACGAAGATGCATATAGTCCGGAGGTTTACCAAAAAGGAGCTCGTAGGTGCTTTGCTGTCAAACAAAGGCGTTGGGGTTTGATTAATGCGATACGCTGTGGTGAGAACACATTCATCCTAAAAGAAAATGGGTTGGCTGTCTTGGAAACGCAATGCGCATACCACATTGAGGATATGATGGTGTTTGCGTTTTACTCGGCTATTTTGTAGAGGGGTATGCCGAATAGAAGTTTGATGGAGAACACCGTGCTCGGCAAAGAATGGACGAAGAGGAGAAAATTCTGAGTCATTATCACTATAAAAGGTTTTGATGGTCTACTTGAATTGAGTACGAATCATGACGAAACAATTGCACACGACTAACAGCGCTCTATCTTTCGTTTTAAACAAATATACCCATAGTACACATGATTGATCGTCCACAAGAATTAGGAAATAAGAAGATCATAAGATGTTTTCTCACGATATGGTCCCCACAAGTTACCATGAATGAAATTAAAACAAGAGTCGGATATCGTATTGCTCAAATCAAAAGGCCTTTTGGTTTTTTTAGCCCAGAAACATACATCACAAGTAACATCAGAATCTTTCAATAAAGGTGAGATAGTATTACACAACAATTATAACACACATCAAGATAGATGACCGAGCCTATTATGCTATGTCACTGCATCCGCAACTGCGAGAGCATAGGTCCGAACTGGTGTTGTTGTGCGTAGTATGTATTGCCCATCGGTCTTCCAACCTACTCCAATCCTCGTCATGGTATTTCGGTCTTGTATCACACAACTATTATTAGGAAACACAACAGCACGATCAGCGTCTTTCAACATTTGAGAAACGGATAATAGATTGCAAGTTAAATGGGGATACAAATAGCACTTTATCAAGAGCAAGCTCCACACTGTCGGATAGCCCCTTTTCGGAGCGTGTCTGTTTTAGTTCCATTTAGCATCTGCACAGTAAATGGTTTGATAAACACAATTGTGCAGAAGGTTAAAATTACCAGCCATGTGATGCGACGCTCTAGAATCAACGATCCAATAGGAGTCAGATTACTTACCACTTGAGCATTCATGGGATGAATGTTTTCGGGCACTGGAGGATTGAAGTACAATGCCAGGGTAGGTGTTGGTCAACACAGTGAGGGCATCAGTGACAGTGCTCGAAGCACCACTCGGAAGGTTTTTCGTGGCCGTTGTCATATGAGCAGCAGCAGTTCCTGGTCTAGGCCGAGCAGACGTCCTGGGGATTGGCCCCTTGGGCTGAGCAGTCTCCTTGGGGCGATCACCCCACTAATCATGATATCCAATAAACCACTTACCTCGCATCCTTTGAGGTGGCAATGTGTGCACACCGCTCCAGGTTTGGCAGCCTGCTTGTCTCCCCCCTAAGGCACGTCGATTGCCTCTCGATTTTATTAGAGCAAAGGTCGTTGGTTCAGGTAGCGCCTCGAATGTTGTCACATGGTTGAAACTCTCTTCTTGAACTACCATGTGATATGCGTAGTCCAAGGGCGGAAGAGGTTCCTGATTGAGGATAGAGGAGCACACCACACGACAGGTGTCATTCAATCCATGGGGAAGTGATGAAGCTGGTCAACCTATTTGCGTCTGGCAAGAAGTTTACGAATGTCACATGTGCACTTGTTACATGAGGACATGGGAAGGTCTTCATAATCCTTCAATTCGTCCCACAATCCCTACAATTTTCCATAGTAAACCATAACAAAATCACCGTTCTGTATACAATTTGCGAATGTCATCTTAACTTGTTGCACTCTACGCGCATTCATCACGGCGAATCGCTGCTTAATTTCATCTCGCAATTCCTTCGCTTCTTCTGCCTAAGAAATTGTGGATTGTAAGCTTGGTTTGATGGTGTTAAAAATCCAAGCCCCTATCATAGAGTTTACTGGCTTCCACTCAGGCGAGTTTGAGCAGTCAGCATTGGGTCAGTCAATAAAGCCATCTAGAAAGCCAAATCTCTGTCGGGCAAGAAGGGATCCTCGGACTTCCTCAGCTCATTCTTTGAAGTTTGTTCCCGTCAATTGTACGGACGTGATGAGTAATTCAGGATGATCTCCAGAATGGAGATCATGGGTGACACATTGTTCTTCGTTTGGGAGATTCTGGCTGCCATGGACATAGTCGGCCGAGGGATGTGTTTTGGCTACGAGAGAAAGGTGGTGGGGCATAGTCGCTCTGATACCATGTAAATAAATAATTGACAATCGAAATCTACTCTCTTCTCTTATTCCACCATATGAATTTATAGAGTACAATTAGGCATGTAAAAATAAACATTATCTAAAGTGCTATGCTAATCTCTATCAATCAAATCTACAATGTATGTTGATGATATATACGAATCAAATCAATTACAATGGATAATTATGAAGGATTTGATTGGATGAGATATCCACAATCTCTATCAACATTATGGTCGGCCTGGCTGTGTTCGGCCTGGTTAGCCTGGGCTGGTCAACATTGTGGTCGGCCTGGTCAGCATCAGCTGGCCGGCTAGGCTAATGTTCCTTAACAATATAATCGGAGGCAGAATAATCTCACGTACAAAATGAGGTAAAAAAATTACCATATTTTACATGCTAAAATTGTTGCTGAATGGTGCAGGCTCAAGCATATCTTGGTTTAGCTATGAACTTCTCAGTACTATATGGATGGTCATCTGTTAAAGTAGGCCTTGATGGTCACATATTACTTCCTCTTTACATGGCTGGTGCATGTTTGACGATCGCCTATGATACGATTTATGCACATCAGGTATCTATTTTCTTCTTTAAACATTCTCTCGCCGTTTGTGTTATCTTTGTTCCGTTGTTCAATTATGTTGTTATCTTCCATTGCGTTCCAATCAATTGCTTATATTGAAATACTGTAGTGGGTGGTGGAGGGGGGTGGAGGGGCAGAGTGAATGCAGTATTTAGACAATTTTGTAATATGGTTGACTACTAAGAAAATCTACAATCTATAGAAACCTTAAGCAAGCTACAGTGAAGAGAGTAAATGGAGAATGAACACAACGATTTATAATAGTTTAAATGTTTTTAATTTTATTCTATTATCATTTTACTTTTAAAGTAGATTCCAACGTCTTTTATAAAGACCTTCAAAAAGATGTTTTGGTGGTATTAGTTGGACCCGAGAAAGATCTTATGAATGATGGTTAAACTCTTGTGGCTTTCGCATTAAGTCTTTAGGTTATTAAGTAACATAATCCAATCTCATTGTATTCAAGTTTAAGTTTCTCTAATATATGTATATAAAATCATTAAAAAGCGTTTGGTGATTTCATATGGAGACAACTGCTAATATTAACCAAAATTTTTTTGTGTAGGATAAAGTAGATGATGAAAAAGTTGGGCTGAAATCTACAGCATTATTGTTTGGCAATCAAACAAAAGAGTGGACAACTGGCTTTACTGCCGCATGTGCTGCTGGCTTGACTCTCACGGGCTTCGCCGCAGAAATCGGTACTTGTATTTATAGCTTATATGCTGCTAATATTTATTCCATCATCATAATTCTCACAATTTCTTGTTGCCTCTTCTTTCCAATACTATATCGATATTTGCTAGTAACATCTACATGACTATCTATCCATTATTGTAGTAAACAGTTACTAATTAAAGTAGCAAATGTATCTAAGAAAGAAATATCATATTAGCAAGATTTTTATGATTCAATATTTGGATCCAAAAAGTTCGATATTATGTGTTAAGCATGTTAAAGTTTGTCAATGTTCATGTACCCTTTACAAGCAAGTAGTGCATTGTTTTTCCTTCTCTAGCGAATAGTAGATTTTAAGAACAAATTGTAAAGTGATGTTTCTTTTTGTGCTTTAAATTTTTTTTAGAGAAAACAAGAGGAAGGTAGTCGATGATCCTATAAACGTTAAATATTTGTTTCTAGCAGAAAGTAGTTTTGTAGTTTAGATAGCAGGTCAAATTTCTTGAAATTATATTCGGACATTTCTCACTTTATTCCTTAAAACTGAATAAACAATTATCCGGTTTTGAAGGATGGCCATATTATGCATTTCTGGCGGCTGCTTCTACCAATTTTGTTTGGCAAATCTGGAGAGTAGACCTATCCTCTCCTGCTGATTGTGACAAAACGTGAGTAGCATGTGTTTTTTCATTTATTTTGGTTACACGAATAGTCGAAATGAATCTCGTATTCTATAATTAACTTTGATAACATTTTGATTCCTAGGTTTCAAAGCAGTGCACTTTTCGCTGCTCTCGTATTTTGCGGAATTGTCTTCGGGAGACTCATTCAGTGATATTCTGGTCGAAAATCCTTTTTGATCCGCTATGCGGTATTTGTGTATGACAAATTTATTGACAAAGAAACGGTGACGAATGCATTTGAGTAATTTTCTTAATTGCTTTCTTGCGTATAAAAAGAATCCGACACTTTTTACAAGGTATGTTGTTCCTGATTTCGGTAGAAAATGATTCGAATAGATCCCAGCACAAGTTTAACGACTCGCTCGTTTTCTAAAACAAAAAATACAAACTAGCAGGGTTTTTCCAATAAACAAACTAGAACGCAGCATCATGTGCTTGTAGCGACCCGTTCCAAGTCTTAGTAATTGAAACAGTTCATTCGACATATTCTGCTAAAAGAAATACAAGGCGTTGATTCAAATCAATTACACGCAGTCAATCGACATAAACTGATGCCACCGAAGATATAAAATAGAAATCCTCGAAATAATCATTAATCAAAAATATATAAGGTCTAGGCAAATCTAAAACAATAAAATGTCAAAAAGTTGAAGTCTCCAAAAAAGCATAAGCCTCTAATCGATAAACAACCGTCTCAACTAAAATCCTCAATAAATCTCCTCAGAAAGTCCTCGAACATCAAAATCCCCATTCAGAGTTATCTTCCATATAAACTAGGTCATAGTCCTACTTATCTGCAAAACAGCATTAGGTATAGTATGAGTGACAAAACATCGCAGCCTTACTGCACTCACTATGGGATCATACACAGAGAAACAAGTGTTATTAAATAAATAATAATACAGAAAATAGCAAGTTTCATATTTGCAAATAAAATTACTATTTTGCCCTTCTAACAAATAATAAATCAAAGTCAACCAAGTCCAATCATCAAGTCAAACAAATCAATAGACAATCAAATGCTAGTTCAGGTCGAAACCGATGATGCAATTTTCTAATCGATGCAAAGGAAGTCAAAAATCAACTCTCGATTTTCAAGTTTCCAAAATTTCATTTTTTCAATGTGACGCGATACAATTTTCGATACTATATGATTTGATACGATTTTTGATATTCAATTCCAAAACGATTTCGATGCGATGGCTATAGCACTTTCCTTATAAGTAACTTATATCGTACGACTTACGAACTGATCCCCCAATGGTCAATGTGTCCAGGCGGCCTATGAAAATAGTCAAACGTACCTGGACGGCCCAATTGGTGGTCATATGTGTCTGAACGACCTATCGAAATAGTCAAATGTGTCCGGATGGCCCGTTTGTTCGAAACCAATCCGGCATAACGATATATTTCTCTTGTAGGGATGATTTTCAAAATATGCGATGCACGATTTAAAAAGATTTTCAAATATTCGATTTCCAAATATTTCCAAGCAATTTCAGTCTCGATCAAATCTAAATATCAATATTCAAATATCAAATAAAATCCTATCAATATCAATTTACCCATTTTTGATATCCATGTAACCGCCATACACATGTATGTATATAGATATACATGCCGACGCCTATACATGTGCATATACACGTATATACATAGACACACCTCTCTCGACCCACTTCTGCCCCAATACACTCTCCAACTCACCTCACCCCGACCCCATCACCATCGGCCCCCTCTTTGCCCGTCGCCAGTGCCTGGTCCCCACTCTCGATCCCTAGGCCAACCCCTTCCCCACTCTCTAAAACCCTAATTTAACTCAACCCCCTTCCTGACCCTCGGCCTCCATCAAAAATCCACACCACACATATTTTCTCACATCTAACCTCTCATGCAGCAAGCACAGTTCGAGCCTAAAACTCAGCACCCGTGCATGCACCGCCATGTTAGGTCCGTAACACACTCTAGAGGAGGGTGAATAGAGTGTTGGATAGTTTTACAGAATTTTCTTGTTTGGCTCGACTCAAATGAAATTAAAATCAAAGCAAGAATGGGAGATGGGAGACAATGAATGAGTACACCGGATATAGAGTGGTTCGAATCGTAAATGATTCTACTCCATTACCACTTTGTTGCCAAAGTGGATTTTCAACTACTCTTCTTATTAAAGCTAATAAGAACAACACATCAATACTTACACTAACACATTAGTGTAAGCAACCACAACAATAACTTCTTGCACAAAATACCTTTGTGCAACTACAACAACTACAGCTCTAAGCAAGAACAACTTCTTGCTACCTCACAACTTCAACAAAGTTCTCTCAAGAACTTTCTCACAGTGGGTTAAAGAAAGAAGTGGGGACCACACATTTTCACTCGTCTAAACACAAGCAAGAGATCAAATATTTATGGTTCCTCTTATGTTAGACTCACTATCTCTCAAAATACAACAATGAAGATCAAAGAAAGGCTTAACAAGCTTTAAACACTTCTACAAATATGAGAGAAATATACAACAATGAAGAATGAAGCTTGATGATGGAAAAGTTTGTTTTTGCTTCATCCATTTATAGGAGGTGTTCACCACTTTTTTGAGCCTCCACCGTGTCTTCAACTCCATCAAATGTCAAGACAATGTCCAATTAGTCTTTAGCCACCCTATAAAGTGATTTGATCCTCAATAGCCAACCTAGAATAGATTAGACATGGATATAACAGTCAAGGAAGCATGTGTAAGGTTAGAGAAAAGTCCACAAGAAATTTGAGCAATATTGGAAAGAGAAAATACCATGAATCTCCCTTGGATTTCGTTCCAACATTCATAAAAATTTGAATTCTGGGGGACATTGATCGATCGAAGTGCCTGCGCTGAGAGATCGATGTCCTCTAGAGAGTTTTCAGTTTTGAATCTGCTTGACATCTATCGATTGAAGTCTCGCTTGGAGAGACTGATGTGACGTTGATCGATCGATATCTCCTGCACTGAGAGATCGATGTTGGACAGAAACTTTTTAGTTTGAAACTGCCTGACATCGATCGATCGAAGTCTCTCTTGGAGAGACTGAAGTGACATCGATCGATCGATGTCCATAAATTTGAGGGTTCGATGTCTGACAGAGAGTTTCTGATTCTAGACTTCTGTCACTTTGATCGATCGAAGTCTCACCTTTAGAGGCTAAAGTCACTTCGATAGATCGATGTCCCCTATTTTGAGAGATCGATGTTGCACAGTAAAGTTCCAACCTTAACCATTTCTGACATAATGTATTTTTCTCATTTTGCATCAAATCTCAAGTGTGAATTTAACTTATTTAAGAAAATTTCACATCATCAAAACGTTTTATATCTTAACAATCTCTCCCTTTTTGATGATTTCAAAACCATGATTCAAAAGATGTTTTTGCTTGAAAATTTACATTTGAGCTAGCTAAATATTTCAAACTTGATATTTTACAACTCCCCCTTAGTCCATGCTCCCCGATTACGTAAACCATGTGAACATATCAAAAACTCCCCCTGAACATGTAATCTTTCCAAAACCAATGAATATGTTGAAGATATCAAAATACTCCCCCTCAACCGAACCATGCATCAAATGCAAATGCATCATGCCATATTTTCAATTACTAAACATATGTGCCAAAACTTTACTCAAGCAAATATATTATGCATAGTATACCAAAGTACTCATATCAATGTCAATCATTTTAATCACTACCAAGCAAGAATACTAATATCAACTTCTCCAACATTGTAATCACGTGCCAATATCTTTCCATCAAGCAAGCATATACCATCATTCATCCAATATCGCGTACCAATATCAACTTTAGTCAAGCAAGCATACCATCACTCATACCAATACCAACTTCTCCCCCTTTTTGAAAGCATAAAAAAATAATGAAGGATAAGTAAAAACACACGATGAAGGATATGTGGAAATATCATTAATATTACACGAAGTTTAAGATACATAATGAAACTCAACTTCTAAGCTATAGCTAAGAGGGAAATGGGAGATCTAAGAGAGTTATTCTTCATCAAAGGAGAAGGTCAGTCCTGGAACGCATGCCTTGAATTTTGCTTTGAGCTTGTTATATTTCTTCTCAATTATGGAAACTCGCTTCTTGAGGCTTGTGTTTGCTTTCTCAAGGTCGTCAATTCGAACTTGTTCCTTGGTAAGATCTTCGCCCTATTGGTCCAAAATATAATGAAGCTCTTTAACTTCATCCTCAGCATTAAATGGTAATTCGAATCCACTACCTTCCTCCATCGGAGCTTTTCCTTTATCCACTCTAGAAATAGGGCTTTGAGGTTGAGGTTTTGTGGGAGGTTCGGTGGGATGTGCTGGAGGGACTTGATCTTCAATAGGGACGTTTTCAGCTTCTTCCTCTTCCGGTTCATTTTGACCACCCCATCTTTGTGATTCCTTTCAGGATTTGTGGATTTGTTGAATGTTGGCTTTGGTGTAATAGTCTCTAGTGGCTATCTTTTCATCATAGCCGTCATTCAACTCCACATTTGACTTTCTTAGCAATCTATAAATGAGATTGCTATAAGGAAGCGCTTGTGATTTCTTAGTGACCGCCTCCATCACATTCGTAAAGAATATCTCTCCAAAGTTTAATTGTTCCCTCATGACTATACGATATGCAATGTAAAAGTCTAAATTACTTGGGAGTTTGGCTGACTTACCATTGATACAAAAAGTGACAGCGGGAAGCAAAACACGATATACCAAAGGCATATCGTTAGTGTTCTGGTGGGATGGAAGCCAAGGAAGATTTTGACCTCATCTTCGGATACCTTATACTTATAATTGTCCCACTTATAAGGATCAAAATCATCTACACCCTCATCAGGAACACCAAGAAGGTCATTTATTGTTTTTACATCAAATGCAACAAGTTGACCTTCTATAACTGAGTTCAATGAAAATGGCATTCCATTTAAGTATTCCACCCATAAGTTAGCATAAAACAAGAGTGTATACCGAGTAGACATATAATTCATCTCCGAAGTATCCCAAATAGGTCTCAATTTCTGATCATCAAACCAATTAATGATCGATCTCAATTCCTCATTGCTCAAAATGTCTTCAATTTTGAGCAATTTCAACAGAATGGTGGACCATTTCTTTTCTTTACATTCATCAAATAATGCTTGAGCTCTAAGTGAGATATGTACAAATTTACCTGGACCCAATGGCTTGCTTAAGGCATTCTCATATTCACCGGAATTAAGCCATGGGAGGTTGTTTAGCACAAGTCTCTTTCTCACCTTGGCCAACATGTCTTCTTGAGATTGGTCTGCTCTTTTCCTTAATCCCTTTGTTCTAGGATCAGTTGGGACTTGAGAATATAAGATTGTTGAGGCACATTCTCTTTCTCACGATATGTTCTCTACCTTTGGGAAGCAGTGTTTGTTTTTGGGGACATTTGGAGGGTTAGGGCACGAAAATTTGTTGATGAAAACGATGAAATTTATGCAGAGATTTATTGAATTGAAGAAAAATGAAGTTTGGTGTAAAAAATCTGTAGTTTAAGGGTCGTATCTTGGAGGTAAGATCGATTGAGGAATTTTCTAATTTTCACAGCTTTATAGTTCATGTGTCCGAGGACATCGATCGATCGATGTCATGGACTTCGATTGATCAATATCTTCTACTTCGATCGATTGATGTCCGATTTTACATCAGTCTCTAAAATAGCTATATAGATCTATCGGTGTATGCTGATATCTGTCTTTTTGGCAATTTTGACCCTCTAAACATTGTTTATCATCCCTAATCTTGTTCTAATATATTCGAATGTCTCATTAGGAAGGAATTTGGTAAAGATATCCGCTAGTTGGTCATTGGTTGGAACAAATTCAACGCATACCAATCCTTTTTGAATGCAATCCCTTATAAAGTAATGTCTCACTTCAATATGTTTGGTCCTACTATGGTGTACCAGGTTTTTTTGCTATACTTATGGCTGATTTGTTGTCACATAATATAGGAACTTTGTCAAACTTGACATTGTAATCATTCAAGGTGTTTATCATCCAAAGTAGTTGGGCACAGCATGTAGCGCCCCGTCCCGAACGCTAGGGTCAGAACCGGTACGCCCGCCGTATTCCACTAAGGGATATACAAGGCGTCTGTACGAATCCCTGCACTTATCAAAATGACAGAGTATTCGATTGCGGAAGCGAAATAAATCAATTCAAAACCTTAAATCGAAAGTAAAATTCTCAAAATCATATATAGTCAACATCAAGTCAAAATCCCCTAAACAACATCGTGAAGTGTGTAAAAAATGAAATCTCTAAGCTAAGTCCTCAAACGAAATAATAATAAAATAAAACTCCTCTAATTCCTCGATCATCAATCTCCAATCCGTCTCTCTATGAGTCCCTGTGAGCCCACTCAGAGTCCTCTCCAATCATATGTAATCATACCATGGATCGTCTGCAAAAAACCAAAACAAACGGTGTGAGCGACAAAAACGTCACTCAGTAGGTACCCTGCCTGCATCGGCCCTGTGAGATCATACATGCTAGGACAGTAGTGAAATACATATACGTACTGTAATACGAAAATAGACTGTCCACGTTTTCGCAAATATGTATAACGGTCATAACTTCTTAAAACAATCAAACACATAATCATGCGAAATGAACGTGAAATGCAATGCCACATACGTGATGCATGATACCTTACATTCTCATAAATATTCATCTAATCGTGCAATGCATGACCCCAGATCCTAACAGAACGGAACGGAACGGAATGGAACGGATCAGATATGCGACTTACGTCTCGCATATCCTAACAGAACAGAACAGAACATAACAGAACATAGCAATGTCGTGATGCATGAATGCACAGAAATCACATTCGAAATCTTCCTTTACTTTCCTTCTTCATTCTTCCTTTTTCTTTTTCTTTTTCTTTTTCCTTTTTCTTTTTCCTCTCCCTTACTTTTCTGTGCGCCTCAGTTCCTGCGACTTTCCCTCGAATTACTGCCCCTCAGAAATTTGTTCCCCCTCCTGCTACTTCCAACTTTTGCCCTCCCCAACCGACCTTCTACATCAGCCCGCCCCACTCTTTCACCCCACGCCCTCAGCCTCTCCCCTCCACTCCCTCACCCCCTCTCAGCCCACCTCCCTCAGCCCCCACCCCCGACCCTCAACCGCACCACCCTCCAACCGCCCACTCCCCTAACTTGCACCCCCCATCCACCTCCTTCCTCTCCAACCGCCCCCCACTCAGCCGCCCCCCATCCTTGTTCCTTCATCTAGCAGCACGTGGTTATAGCCCACCACCACCGGCCACGCGCCGCCAGCACAAACACTTCTTCCTACGATTCTGGTATTCAAATGCACATCAAAATCAAATCTTTTTTGAGTTTTCATACGAAAATAACATCATACATATATATACATATACAATCATATATACGGATATACAATTCATCACATACACATATAATCTAATAATCAAGCATCTATACAATCACAAATACTAATGCACGATCTTGTTTTCATAGAGAAATTAAAGATTATCGTTTTTACATTCAACAGATGTTAAGGGGACACCTACCTGATAATCGATACGCGTTGAAGAGCGTGATCAAGTGGTGGTATTTCTCCTAAAAGTGGTGGCCTGGTTTGGAAGCAAGAAAGCGTCGCTGCTTCTCTCTGTCTATGCGGCGCACGGTTAATGAGGGAAGGGAGAAACCTAAGCGTGATTTAAATAGAAATTTGATTAGGGTTTAGGGAAAATTTTTATAATCAAATTAGGTTTAGTAATTAATTAAGCCTCAATGACTCTTTCCCCTTTAAAAAATTGGATATAACATTCTCCCTCCTTACAAAAAGTTTCGTCCTCGAAACTTGCGTGTTACGTAATCGGTAACTTAGTATAGTCCTGCATAATTCATTTACCTAAATCATGACCGAACTTAGTATCCCTTGCGTATTCGATATGTTACCCATTTCACTTTCTCGATACGAGACTAAGTCCTCCATTCATTCAGTGTGTATACTTACAGTGTAATCTTTAAATCCACTATCCTCCGCCTGATAGATCGTAACCTATTCTTTCTATAGTTCTCGAATCAACCTTAAAGGTATTGTCATTAAGCCGACTTCATAACTTAATCGTCGGTCTATATCGTACCTACATTTGCTATTATGAGCAACTCTCTAAAATCTGTTCCTAGGTGTAGTACAATCTTTAACTTAACGCCTTGTTCGCAAAACTCATCCCTGAAACTGTATGTATTTCTCAAAATACGTTGAACTCTAGTACGATTTAATTTAGTAATAACTAGCACCTCACAAGATGATCTAGTCCTTATAGGGTTCAATCCTAACTTAATTCTCTATAATTAATGCTTACAAACTTCCACTTATACTACTTGACGTGTATCATTCAACTTATTACAATCTTCAATACCGGATTCTTAAACTTATCACATATGATCCATCCCCTATATAATTAACCATACTAACATCCTTTAATGCCAATATGGTAACCGTTACCCTTCCTTAACACAAAAAAGTCTTCAAAATCAGTTCTTATATACTTACAAACTAGCTCTATGATCGTGCTCTTAATTTCTCAATGATATCGTCAGCAACCTAGTATACGAAATATGTGTATGGACATATATTTCTTCAAGTTAAAAGAAAAGTAGCTTACGTAGCTATTATTTGAATATAGCTTTAGCTATTTAATACAACACCTTCTAATTTTACTAAACACAAAACTCAAAGTATCATAGATTTGTTTCTGCAACGCAATATCTCAAATGACCATTTTAAAAACGATAATATAACTTGTTCGCAAGGCATTTTGATAAAATTGCGCCAAAACAATTGAAAACTTATAATATAAGGTTTTATGAAACGATTTGAATACGGTACCTTTCATTTTCAAAAACAGGTATATATTTTGAAAACTACTTTTTTTCTTTTGTCTTCACCAAAGTTAAGTAAGTTCATCGCAAGCGGTTAAATAACTTCGAAAACATTTAAACGGTTAAACTACTTGCGATATTGATAGTCATCAAATTAAATTAATTTTGACTAAAACAGAATGTAACAAAAATGGAAATTTTGAAATATGCGGTAAGAAATATATATAAACACATCGTTGTTGCAAGAACTTCAATATTTGAAAAGTTTCTCCCCTTTTTCAAGGTCGTCAAAAGAATTGAATTTTTTTATTATACTGATTTACAAGTACGGATAAAAAATCTAGCCTCGTAATGTTCAGTAGACTATATAAATAAATTTGACTTAATAAGGTATTTTCGAAAATAAAATGTCTTTTGAAGTCCCTGTAAAATATAGGTATAACTCGGTGTACGCGCTTATATAAAATATTTATCTGCTAGAGAAATAATAGTCCAATATTTCGTGTAATTTCTATAATCTATCCTTATTTTCAAAAGAACAATCCGTCTATGTAACGTTTCTTATAGGTCAAACCTTCGCATACTATGATAAAATCTCTAACTTAAATTGTCCAATCCTAGCATGGCACACTAAATATTTATCGACTTAAGGTGTTGTATTTCACCATGCTTCCGCTCGCCATACTGATCCACTGTATTTCTTTACTTGGTTATTTGAACCGCTAATTATCCTAGTTAAATCTCACCTGAACAAGCAACCACTACTGGTTCATGCTTACTCTATTTCGATTCAAGCCTACTAGATTCAAACCAAATGTTCCGATGTCAACACTTAACCCACAATTTTGTAATGATATAGTATTCTAAGGCACATACTATAGTCGATTCTCGCATGTCTCTATTGTTCAATACCTCTAATAAGACTAACATCATCGACCTATTTTGATTACCCTAAATTCAACATCTTAACCCTAAACTATAAATTCCTTTGTACAATAACTAAACTCTACTGATTATAACGGTATCGTTATTTAGTTTCTATCATTCTACTATAAATCATCTCTTAGTATATATCATACTATTATAATTCTTTTCTTAGTAGCTATGATCCCAACTTAGACCTAAGTTTGCTCTAATGTTACCATCTGAATAGAGATATGGACCCACTTTACTTTACCCTAATGGTACCATGTACCATGTCGTAGTTAAGGTAAGGCAGCCCGAGTTACTGCTTGACCTATTAATATGTCAACTAACGTTCGTAGTAGGGTATTTTGGTTAACATTGTAATTCATTGAAATCAATTATATAGTATTCAACTAGGGTTTCTACAATCACAACTTAGAGAGTTATAATCAACCTTAGATAAGGAAGAATTGTATGGGATATCCTAGGTATACGCGTTTCAAAATTGATCGACTTCTTAAGTTTATGATCATAACTTATTTCTAGGATCGTTCTTAGCATCATCATTTCTTAAGTCTAAGATCACGTCTTATTTCCAAATCATATTAGTACATAATCAACACTTGTTACTACATCAGTACTCATGTCTAGAGTCAACTCTTAATCGAGATCGTTACTTATGTTTAAGATAGTAACTTATGTTCAGGATCATCACTTATAACTGAGATCAGTACCTATGCCCATGATCATCGCTTATGTTCAAATCATCACTTATGTCTAAAATTGAGACTCAGAGGCAAAATCGTAACCTATTTTCTAATATTATGGCCTAATTCTACATTTCCGCCTGTGGATCTAGAGCCATGCTCTGAAGATCGTACTGTCATCACGTAATACCTCTTGAACTCATTCTGAAATTAGATCCAAATGATTGGCGGTGTCAGTTGTGCTGCACCACCACTCCTCTGCATCCGTTTTAGAAGAGTCTCAAGTCCGAGTGCGGTGGTGGTGGAGCTTGTGGCTGCCGATGTTGTTGTGCCACAGCTTGGGCCTTGACCTGTAGTGCATCGGTCAAGGCCTGGGGAAGCTTGACCTGCGGAGTGATTTCCATTGTCGTTCCTACCGCTCTTCTCGGCAGCATGTTTGGTACGACAAGGAAAATTTCTGTTTTTTTTGTCAAGGGCATTTTAGGAAATATATAGATTTAAGATGCAGAAAACAGTCAAATACAGACAAATAAAAACAAAAAAAACCAACCGTGCCCCCAGTTCGATCATCACTTAGTCTAAATCAAACCTATTCTAAGATCAAACTTAGTCTCAGATCATAGCTTACGTCTAGAACCAAACTTAGTCTCAGATCATAGCTTATTTCTAGAATCAAACTTAGTCTCAGATCACAGCTTATATCTAGAATCAAACTTAGTCTAAGATCAACTTACATCTACGATCGAAACTTAAGTCTATAGTCATCTCTTACGTCTAAGATCATTTCTTAATTCTACGTTTTCCGCAGTAGATCTAGAGCATCGACTCTGATACCACCTGTAGCACCCCGTCCCGAACCCTAGGGTCAGAACCGGTACGCCCACCGTATTCCACTAAGGGATATACAAGGCGTCTGTACGAATCCCTGCACTTATCAAAATGACAGAGTATTCGATTGCGGAAGCGAAATAAATCAATTCAAAACCTTAAATCGAAAGTAAAATTCCCAAAATCATATATAGTCAACATCAAGTCGAAATCCCCTAAACGACATCGTAAAGTACGTAAAAAATGAAATCCCTAAGCTAAGTCCTCAAACGAAATAATAATAAAATAAAACTCCTCTAATTCCTCGATCATCAATCTCTAGTCAGTCTCTCTATGAGTCCTAGTGAGCCCACTCAGAGTCCTCTCCAATCATATGTAATCATACCATGAATCGTCTGCAAGAAACCAAAACAAACGGTGTGAGCGACAAAAACGTCACTCAGTAGGTACCCTACCTGCATCGGCCCTGTGAGATCATACATGCTAGGACAGTAGTGAAATACATATACGTACTGTAATACGAAAATAGACTGTCCACGTTTTCACAAATATGTATAACGGTCATAACTTCTTAAAACAATCAAATACATAATCATGCGAAATGAACGTGAAATGCAATGCCACATACGTGATGCATGATACCTTACATTCTCATAAACATTCATCTAATCGTGCAATGCATGACCCCGGGTTCTAACAGAACGGAACGGAACAGATCAGATATGCGACTTACGTCTTGCATATCCTAACAGAACAGAACGGAACAGAACAAAACATATCATATATGCAATGTCGTGATGCATGAATGCACAGAAATCACATTCGAAATCTTCCTTTACTTTCCTTCTTCCTTTTTCCTTTTTCTTTTTCTTTTTCTTTTTCCTTTTTCTTTTTCCTCTTCCTTACTTTTCTATGCGCCTCAGTTCCTGCGACTTTCCCTCAAATTACTGCCCCTCAGAAATTCGTTCCTCCCTCCTGCTTCTTCCAACTTTCGCCCCTCCCCAACCGACCTTCTACATCAGCGCCCCCACTCTTTCACCCCACGTCCTCAGCCTCTCCCCTCCACTCCCTCACCCCCCCTCTCAGCCCCACCTCCCGCAGCCCCCACCCCCGACCCTCTGCCGCACCACCCTCCAACCGCCCACTCCCCCAACCCGCACCCCCAGCCACCTCCTTCCTCTCCAACCGCTCCTCACTCAGCCGCCCCCATCCTTGTTCCTCCATCTGGCAGCACGTGGTCATAGCCCACCACCACTGGCCACGCGCCACCAGCACAAACACTTCTTCCTATGATTCCGGTATTCAAATGCACATCAAAAATCAAATCTTTTTTGAGTTTTCATACGAAAATAACATCATACATATATATACATATACGATCATATATACGGACATACAATTCATCACATACACATATAATCTAATAATCAAGTATCTATACAATCACAAATACTAATGCACGATCTTGTTTTCATAGAGAAATTAAAGATTATCGTTTTTACATTCAACAGATGTTAAGGGGACACATATGCATTCAAGAGCGTGAACAAGTGGTGGTATTTCTCCTAAAAGTGGTGGCCTGGTTTGGAAGCAAGAAAGCGTTGCTGCTTCTTTCTGTCTATGCGGCACACGGTTAATGATGGAAGGGAGAAACCTAAGTGTGATTTAAATAGAAATTTGATTAGGGTTTAGGGAAAATTTCCTAATCAAATTAGGTTTAGTAATTAATTAAGCCTTAATGACTCTTTTGCTTCTTTAAAAAAATGGGATATAACACAGCATGAAGCGGCCGACACATATTCGGATTCTGTCGTTGAAAGTGACACACTATTTTATTTCTTGGAGAACCAATAAACCAAGCAATGTCTGAGGAATTGACATGTCGCGGAGGTGCTTTTTCTATCGACTAGGTTTCGGCGTATTCGGAGTCACTATTCCCTCTTAAACCAAAGCAACCATTTTTGGGATAAAATAACCCAAAGTTCAAAGTTCCTTTCAAATAATTAAATATACGTTTAACGGCAACTAGATGCGATTCTGTAAGCATACTTTGAAATCTAGCACATAAACACATAGCATGTAAAATATCCGATCCACTAGCAGTTAAATAAAGTAGACTACCAATCATACCCCTATATTTGGTTACCTCAACCGTCTTTCCTTTTTCATTTTGGCAAGCTTTGTACTTGTGCTCATCATTACACTTCTTCCATCCTCAAACTTTTATTTCCTGAGTAAATCCTTTGTGTACTCTGTTTGAGATATGTGTACTCCAGCTTGAGTTTGCTTGGTTTGTAGTCCAAGAAAGTAATTTAGCTCATCCATTTTGCTCATCTCAAATTCTCCTTCCATCAATTTAGCAAAACGCTCACAAAGAGAATCATTAGTAGCATCAAATATAATATCGTCCACATAAATTTGAACAAGCAATTGATGGTTTCCTTGTTCTTTAATAAAAAGAGTAATGTCGACTTTTCCTCTTGAAAACTCATTTTCAAGTAAAGAAGTTACTTAATCTTTCATACCATGCCCTAGGAGCTTGTTTAAGTCCATAAAGAGCCTTTTTGAGTTTAAATACATGATTTGGATAATCATGATTTTCAAACCCCAGTGGTTGAGCTACATACACTTTTTCTTGAATTATTCCATTCAAGAAGGCGAATTTCACATCCATTTGATATAGTTTGAAATCCTTATAGCTTCTAACATAGCTACAAGGGCAAACGTCTCATCATAGTCTATGCCTCCTTCTTGTCTAAATCCTTGAGCTACTAACCTAGCTTTGTTTCTAGTGATGTTTCCTTTATCATCCATTTTATTTCTAAATACCCATTTAGTACCAATTATGGGGTGATCACTAGGTTTAGCAACTAGTTCCCAAACATCACTTCTTTCAAATTGATTAAGTTCTTCTTGCATGGCTAATACCCAATCTTCGTCATTTATAGCCTCTTTTATATTTTTAGGCTCAACTTGTGAAATGAAAGCATTTTCATTAAATTTTCTTCTAGTCAATATGCCTTGACTTGTTTCGTCTAATATCAACTCTCTTGGATGTTCTTTCATATATTTATATGAATCCGATAAATTTGAAGTATCTCCTCTCACTTCTTCATCTTCAACCTTAGGTTCATTTTCAAATGGATCAATCCTAAGGTCAATGACAATATTCCATTTTGGATTCTCAAATTTTTCTATATGACTTACTTCAATTATTTCTTCATCATCATGATTATTTTTGTATGGTTCATCCTCAAGAAGTTCAATAAACTTGACATGGAATGATTCTTCAACTTTCATAGTTATTTTGTTATATACTCTAAATGCATTGCTATTTTGAGCATATCCCATAAAGATTCCTTCATCCAGTTTGAAATCGAGTTTATCCAAGTTATCTTTGGTGTTAAGTATAAAACACTTACAACCAAATACCTTGAAATAACAAATATTTTGTACTGTACCTTTCTAAAGCTTATAAGGAGTCTTTTTGAGAGATGATCTCAAGTAAACTCTATTTATTATATGACAAGCGGTATTTACCGCTTCATCCCAAAAATACTTGGGTAGCTTAAATTCATTTAGCATGACTCTACTCATTTCTTGAAATGTTCTATTTTTTCTTTCCGCAACAACATTTTGTTGAGGAGCTCTTGGAGTCGAGAAATTGTGTCCATACCCTTTGGATACACAAAATTCTTGAAACTCACCATCAAACTCACCACCTCTATCACTTCTAATTTTATTAATAGTGTCTTCTTTTTGATTTTCCAATATCCTACAAAGTTTTATAAACTCTTGGCATGCATCATTCTTTTTAGCTAAAAACACGAGCCAAGTGTGCCTAGAGAAGTCGTCTATCACCACAAAGGTGTAATGTTTTCCACCTAGACTTGCCGTACCAATATCTCCATACAATCCATATGAAGCAATTGTAGAGGTTTGCTGGTGGAAATTTCACTTTTGGACTTGAAGCTTACTTTAACAAGGTTTGCCTTTTGACAAGTGTCACATAAGCTATGGTTTTCGAAATTTAATTTTAGAAGACCTTGGACCTTTTAATATTTTCAAATCTCTTTGAAATTTTTGAAACTAATATGTCCAGTCGTCTATGCCATAGTTGAGTCAAATCATTTTTGGCAACTAGGCAAGAAACTATTTGTGATATCAAATAATGTTTGCTAAATTTATAAACTTCAATTTTCCTTATAGCCTCAAAAAAAATTTTATCATTCTTTTTCACAATGCATTTTCTTTTCACAAATTCAACTTAAAAATTAGCATCACATAGCTGGCTAACACTTACCAAATTATACTTAAGCACTTCTACATATAATACATTATTGATAGTGAAAGAAGAGTTACCAATTTCTCCATGTCCAAGGATTTTGGCTCTCCCATTGCCAAAATGCACTGTTCCACCATCTTGGACCTTGAGCTTGGTGAACAAGGTTTTGTCTCCTGTCATGTGTGTTGAACATCCACTGTCCATAAGCCATTTGGTTCCTTCTTCTTTGGCTACTCCATTTATCTTGAGAATCTACAAAACCAAGAGATCTATGCATTGACACCCTTTGATGATTAGGTCCTTTAGGGTTAGCTTGTCGATCCTTAGGCTTCCAAACATACATACTATCAAATCTAGCTCTACATACATTCTTCACATATGCTACTTTGTTACAATGAAAACAAGTGGGTACATGCTTTGGTTTATAAGATGATAATACATATTGTGTTTTTCCCTTATTGGGCTCTTTCTTTAATGCCTTGGGCTTAATAGAAGAATTTGATGAATTAAATCCTAAACCTGATTTATCATTACGAATCCTTTGATTTCCAAGTAATTTGTCTAGATTATTTTTACCATAGGTTAGTTTTTGTATGTCTATTCTCAATTTCTCACATTCTTTTCTAATTTCCACATTTTCAAGAGCTAAGTTTTTATGCATGGTGAGTATGATGTCATGATCTTGATACATCAAAATATTCTTATCATGCAAGCTCTTGTTTTCTAATATGTATTTTTTAAATTCTTTCTTCAAGTGTTTATATTTTAAATTCAGTTTTTCAAACCCATCATGCAAATCTACTATTTCATCTTGTAAATTTGAAGAGTTAGAGTTTACCTCAAGTTCGTTCTCAGTTTCCATGAGACAAGTTTGTTGTGCTTTTGGAGTCTCAACTATTGCAACAAGTCCAACATCCTTGTCTTCACTTTGTTCTCCTTCCAATTCAGAAAGGAGATCATCCCACGTGGTTACCTCCGCATTTAGGGCTTTCTTCTTTTGAGGAAAAACCTTCTTTTCTTACTTTTGCGGCTCCTTGACATGGAAATCAGAAATGAAGTGACCGGGTATACCACACTTATAGAATTTTCACTTGCTTTTTTATCCTTGAGTGGTCTCTTGAAAAACTTCCTTGCTTGGGCCTTGTTTCTTATGGCCATTCTCTTAAATTTTCTCACTAGAAAAGAAACTTTCTCATCTGATTCATCATACTCTACCACCGATCCATTGTGTGATGCCTGTGTGGGGTTGATAGGATTCATCCTATTTTGTTCATCAATAAAAATTTCATGAGTGAGAAGACGACCGGATAGCTCATCAAGGGTAAGAGTCTTGAGATTCTTTTATTTGGTGATGGCGGTGACTTTAGGTGTCCATTCTCTTGGCAAAGAGTTGAGGAGTTTTGAGACAAGGTCTTCATTTGAGATTTTCTTGTCCACCATGGAAAGTTGATTCACTATTCGAGTGAATCGATTGATTGTCTCCTCAATCTTTTCACCACTCTTCATCCCGAACATTTCATATTCCTTTATGAGCATTAGTGTTTTAGCCATTCTTACTTGCTTAGTCACTTCGTGTAACATTTCCAGCATTTTCTATGATTCATGGGCTGTTTCAAGACCTTGAAGTCTTATGAGCTCGGTGGTGGTAAGAGCACTTGAAAGGATATCGAATGCTTTACCATTAATAGCGAAGTTTTTCTTCTCTTCATCAGTGCAGTCATCCTCATCTTTGAACATTGATTCTCCTTTTGAGTTGGTAATCATAGGAACTTCAATTCCTTTGACAAAGGCTCTCCGTGTATCTAATCGACATCCTTTCAAATGATTGATCATTCGAAATTTCCACAAAGAATAATTTTGGGCATCAAACAGAGGTGCTTTAGCGTTTGATCCCGAGAATAGTGTAGTTGGATTGGAAGTTGGCATGTAGGATGAAGAGGTTGTCATTGTCATGATCTTTAACCTTGCTACTTGCAATGATTTGCCAAGCAATCAAGATTAGGCTCTAATACAAATTGTTAGGTCCGTAACACACTCTAGAAAGGGGGTGAATAGAGTGTTGGGCAATTTTGCGGAATTTTCATGTTTGGCTCAACTCAAATGAAATTCAAAATCAAAGAAAGAATGGGAGATGAGAGACAATGAATGAGTACATCAAATATAGAGTGGATCGAATCATAAATGATTCTACTCCACTACCACTTTGTTGCCAAAGTAGATTTTCAACTTCTCTTCTTATTAAAGCTAACAAGAACAACCACAGCAATACTTACACTAACACCTTAGTGTAAGCAACCACAACAACAACTTCTTGCACAAAGTACCTTTGTGCAACTACAACAACTACAGCTCTAAGCAAGGACAACTTCTTGCTACCTCACACCTTCAACAAAGTTCTCTCAAGAACTTTCTCACTGTTGATTAAATGTAGTAATGGGAATTACACTTTTTCACTTGTCTGAACATAAACAAGAGATCAAATATTTATGGTTTCTCTTGTGTTAGACTCACTATCTCTCAAAATACAACAATGAAGAACAAAGAAAGGCTTAACAAGCTTTAAGCACTTTTACAAATATTGGAGAAATATACAACAATGAATAATGAAGCTTGATGATGAAAAAGTGTGTTTTTTGCTTCATCTGAGCTTCATCCATTTATAGGAGGTGTTGACCACGTTTTTGGAGCCTCCACCATGTCTTCAAATCCATCAAACGTCAAGACAATGTCCAACTAGTCTTTAGCCATCCTATAAAGTGATTTGATCCTCAATAGCCAACCTAGAATAGCTTAGACATGGATATAATAGTCAAGGAAGCATGTTTAAGGTTAGAGAAAAGTCCACAAGAAATTTGAGCAAGATTGGAAAGAGAAAACACCATGAATCTCCTTTGGATTTTGTTCCAACGCTCTTGAAAATTTGAATTTTGGGGAACAACGATCTATCAAAGTGCCTGGGCTGAGGGATTGACGTCCTCCAGAGAGTTTCCAGTTCTGAACCTGTTTGACATCGATCGATCAAAGTCTCCCCTGGAGAGACTGATATGACATCGACTGATTGGTGTCCCCTAGACTGAGAGATCGATGTTGGACAGAAACTTTCTGGTTTGAAACTGCCTGACATCGATCGATCAAAGTCTCTCTTGGAGAGATTGAAGTGACATTGATCGATGGATGTCCATGAATTTGAGGGTTCAATGTCTGACAGAGAGTTTCTGATTCTGGACTTCTGTCACCTTGATCGATCGAAGTCTCACCTTTAGAGACTGAAGTCACTTCGATCAATCAATGTCTCCTATTTTGAGAGATCGATGCTGGACAGTAAAGTTCCAACCTTAACCATTTTTGACATAGTGTATTTTTCTCATGTGCATCAAATCTCAAGTGTAAATTTAACTCATTTAAAACATATTCACATCATCAACACATTTTATATCTTACACGCCTTGCGCTGTAACTTGGCTGGCGCATGTGCTTCACGCGATGTCACTGTCCGCCGCCCCCAATCACCTGAATTAATATTTTTCAATTTCAAACCTTATTCCACCATCAAAATAAACCAAATCCCAATTTTACAGCATATCAAATTTGTTGGAATATAGATTGTTTTGATGAAGTTAAAAGATGTTTTAAAAGAGAGTTAAAAGGGTATTTCATGCATGGGAACTAACGAAAAATGAGAAAAACACTCTATAAGACATCGATCTCTCACATGGAGCGATCGATATATACATCAGTCTCTCAAGAAGAGACATCGATCGATCTACATTTGGATTGTCCAAGGTTGGAACCTTACTGTGAGACATCAATCTCTAATGTTGGGACACATCGATCGATCGATGTGTCATCGGTCTCTAAAGATAGAGACATCGATTGATCGATGTAGTGAAGGTTCAAAGTTGAAACTTTATTGTGAGACATCGATCTCTAAATAATGAGACATCGATAGATTGATGTATATCAGTCTCTTGAAGAAGAGACATCGATCTATCGATGAATGTAAGGTAAAAAACTGAAACCTTACTGTGAGACATCGATCTCTAAACAATTAGACATCGACCAATTGATGTATACATCCGTCTGTCAAAGAAAAGACATCGATCGATCGATGTATAAAAGGTGCAAAACTAGAACCTTATTGGTAGACATCGAACTAAACACAGACATATCGATCGATCGATGACATCCAGGATTCAAATTTTCATGACCGTTGGAACGAAATCCAAGGTAGATCTAAGGTTTTTCTCTCTCTCCAATCTTGCTCAAATTTTTTGTGGAGTTTCCCCTGACATTAATCATGCTTTCATGACTATTATATCTATGTCTAAGACATTCTTGGGTGGCTTTGGAGAATCAAATCAATCCATAGGGTGGCTAAAGATTATTTGGACATTGTCAAGATAAATGATTCAGTTGATGACTTGGGGGAGGCTACAAAAACGCAGCTCACACCCTCTATAAATTGAAGAAGCTGAGATGAGGGCAATATGCACTTTTCATCCTCTTCAAGCTTCATATTTCATTGTTGTAAAAATCTCTTATTTGCGCAAAAATGCTTAAATCTTGTAAAACGCTTATTGCTTGTTCTTTATTGTTGTAATTTGTGAGAGTGTAAGTCTAACAAGAGGAACCATACATATTTGGTCTCTTGCTTGTGTTTAAACTAGTTAGAAAGTGTAATCCCCACAACTTCCCAAAACACACTGTGATAAAGTTCTTTGAGATGACTTTGTTGAAGTTGTGAGGAAGCAAGAACTTCTTTTTGCTTATAGATAGGAATTGTTGTTGTTGCACAAAGTTGTTTTGCACAAGAAGTTGTTGTTGTTCTGATTGCTTACACTAAGTTGTTAGTGTAAGTATTGCTATTGTTGTTCTTATTAAGAGTAATAAGAAGAGTAATTGTTGAAAATCCGCTTTTGAAACAAAGTGGTAGCAGAGTAGAATCATTGATGATTTGAGCCACTCTATATCGGGTGTATTCATTCATTATCTCTCATCTTCCTTCTTTATTTGAAGTTCATTTGAGTTAGAGTTAGCCAAACACGAGAAAATTCCGCCAAATTGCCAAAACTCTATTCACCCCCCTCTAGAGTGATTGTCACGGACCTAATAATTGGTATCAGAGCTTAACCATGATTGCTTGGCCAAGTTTTGCAAGTAAGAAGGTTAAAGATCCTGGCAATGACACCTCTTCATCTTACACCTCAACTACCAAACCAACCGAATTATTCTCAACCTCAAAAAACAAAGTCGGACATCGATCTTGATGACTCGGATGCTAAAAACATCCCAACGAAAGATTATTATGACAATATTAACATTCAACAAATCCACAAGTCAGAAAAGGAAGCCAGGAAAGAAATGGGGCAAGTGGAAGAAGGAGATGAAGAGGAGGATGTGGGCCTAGCGCTAGTGTCCCGGAGCTACAAGAACAAGTTGTAGAACAACAACACGAAGTGGGCACCTTGAAGAACGAGCTTGTGAGATTCAAGGACAAAATAAAAGTGTGCATTCTTGGCTTGTCTTTCTCATCGGACGAGGGTTGGGATAGTTTTTCCCTTCATCCCTATTTCCTGTTCTAGCTATAGGTCCTAGCGTATGATGGATCAAGTACTTTTATCATGTTGTTGCTAACATTATTTTGTCGCATTTTTTATGATTAATTAAATCCTTTATTTTCCCTTTCTTGTTCATTTTTATGATTACAAAAAGGGGGAGAATATGTTGGATATGATATGCTTGTTTGGTATGATATAGTGAAGCTATGGTATGCTTGTTTGGTATGACATGGCGAAGCTTGACTTTCTATGTTATATGCTTAGATGCATGAAGCTTAGCTTACTTGCTTGCTTGATGTGGAAATGTAGCTTTCTTGCTTGCTTGATGTGGAAATGAAGATTTTGGGATACTTGGCATATATGTTGAATGCTTAGTGTAAATAGAAGAACATGCCATGGCGTATGTGTTGAAATTAATGCATGTTTGAGTTGAGGGGGAGCTTAAAAAATCTTGTCATATCAATTGGTTTTCGGGATGACTAAATATTGAGGGGGATTTTTCGAATAATTTTGAATTGATCTAAAGTATATATATTGAGGGAAAAATTTAAAAAGCTTTGAGTATGGTTCATGTATTGAGGACGAGTATATATGCATTGACTAAGAGAAGTGACAAAAATTTTAAGTTTTGAAACAATAAGCTAGTTCAAATAGAGTTTGTCTAACAAAAAGCATCTTTTAAAAGGCTTGGTTTTGAAATCATCAAAAGGGGGGGGATTGTTGGAATATAGATTGTATTGACGAAGTTAAAAGATGTTTTAAAAGAGAGTTAAAAGGGTATTCATCCATGGGAACTAAAGAAAAATGAGAAAAACACTCTATAAGACATCAATCTCTCACATGAATCGATCAATGTATACATCAGTCTTTCAAGAAGAGATATCGATCGATCTATATTAGGATTGTCCAAGGTTGGAAAATTACTGTGAGACATTGATCTCTAATTTTGGGACACATCGATCGATCGATGTGACATCGGTTTCTAAAGATGGAGACATCGATCAATTGATGTAGTGAAGGTTTAAAGTTGAAACCTTATTGTGAGACATCAATCTCTAAATAATGAGACATCGATCGAGATTTATATCATTCCCTTGAAGAAGAGACATCAATCTATCGATGTATGTAAGGTACAAAACTGAAACCTTACTGTGATACATCGATCTTTAAACAATTAGACATCGATCAATCGATGTATACGTCCGTCTCTCAAAGAAGAGACTTCGATCCATCGATGTATGAAAGGTGTAAAACCAGAGCCTTACTAGAAGACATCGAGCTCTCAACACAGACACATTGATCGATTGATGCTATCCAGGATTGGAATTCTCATGACCATTGGAACAAAATCCACGGGAGATCTAAGGTGTTTTCTCTCTCCAATCTTGCTAAAATTTCTTGTGGACTTTCCCCTGACATTAATCATGCTTCTTTTACTATTATATCCATGTTTAAGACTTTCTAGGATGGCTTTAGAGAATCAAATCAATCCATAGGATGGCTAAAGATTATTTTGACATTGTCAAGACAAACGATTGAGTTGATGACTTGGGGGAGGCTGCAAAAACGTGGCTCACACCCTCTATAAATTGAAGAAGCTGAGATGATGACAACATACACTTTTCATCCTCTTCAAGCTTTATATTTCATTGTTGTAAAAATCTCTCATTTGTGCAAAAATGCTTAAATCTTGTAAAACTCTTATTGCTTGTCCTTCATTGTTGTAATTTGTGAGAGTGTAATTCTAACATAAGAGGAACCATGCATATTTGATCTCTTTCTTGTGTTTAGACTTGTTAGAATGTATAATCCCCACTACTTTCCAAAACCCACTGTGACAAAGCTCTTTGTGAGGATTTTGTTCAAGTTGTGAGGAAGCAAGAACTTCTTCTTGCTTATAGCTAGAATTGTTGTTGTTGCACAAAGTTGTTTTGTGGAAGAAATTGTTGTTGTTGTGATTACTTACACTAATTTGTTAATGTAAGTATTGCTCTTGTTCTTCTTATTGAGAGTAATAAGAAGAGTAATTGTTAAAAATCCACTTTTGAAACAAAATGGTAGCGAAGTAGAATCATTTAAGATTCGAGCCACTTTATATTGGGTGTATTCATTCATTATCTCTCATCTCCCTTCTTTATTTGAAGTTCATTTGAGTTGGAGTTAGCCAAAAATGAAAAAATTCCGCAAAATTGCCAAATACTCTATTCACCCTCCTCTAAAGTGATTGTCACAGACCTTGACAATGACAATCTCTTCATCTTACACCTCAACTTCCAAACCAACCGCATTATTGTCAACCTCATATAACAAAGTCGGACGTTGATCTTGATGACTGGGATGTTGAAAACATCTCATCGAAAGATTATTATGACATATCAACATTCAAAAAATCCACAAGTTAAGAAAGAAAGCAAGAAAAGGAATGGGGCAGGGGGAAGAATGAGATGAAGAGGAGGATGCGAGCCTAACGTTGTTGAAAAATCAGGGATTTAGTGATTTGAAAATGCATGATTTAAATGTTACGTGTTTACGTAATGCATGAATACATTGTTACTTGACATGCTTATGTGATAAATATGCTTTACATGCTTATATGTATTGTTGTCATACTAACGTGCCATAAATCATTAAAGCTTACATCATATGGCAAACATTTGTTGTCTTTATACTATTTTCAGGTGCCATGATTCATGAACTAAACTAGTTCATTAAGTGAGTGCTTAAGGAGATGAACTTACTAGTTCATTAAATAAAGTATTGAAGGAGATATATTTGTAAACGACTACTTGGCAACAAATTTGGAACGTAAAGTTTTCTTTTCACACCTATACACACGGCATATATATATATATATATTATATGCATACACATATTTTTTTAAATTACGAATTATACATTTTTATTCCGACGTTCCAACGACACATCATACATATCATAAACGTACGTGGACATCACATCACCATATACACGTCATATTTATGAGTATATACAGTTCTCATATCATATATTACAAGTCATATTGCTATCAAAATTATAACACGTTGTAACCGTAAGTTTTTAAAGGAAAAAAAAGAAAATTGAAATTAATTAAATTAAATTAAATTTATAAATCTGAATTTAAAACAAATCCTATAATTTAACTACCCTTAACCCCCAAATCACTTCCACTATCCCATAACTTCCTCCCCCACTACCCAAATTAATTTCCTCAATTTATTCTTCCCCCTCCACACATTCAAAAGCGACCAGTTTAGCAAGCAAAAGGAAAAGGTGCAATTGTGAGGCAGAGAGAGACATTCGGCTGGGAGGAAAAGAAGTAAAAAGAGGAAAAGAAAAAGAGAAAAGAGAGAGAGGAGGGGAAGAAAAGAGAAATAGGAAGGAAAAAAATTTGCCATCCACATCAAATCCAACACCGTTTTTGTCAGTGAGTTCGTATTCAAGAGGTAGGTTATCCTCCTCTCTGTCAGATTAACACCCTGTGTGTGTTGGATTTCTTGCATGCTGTGTTGATGTTATTTGTTTATAGTTTGTATGTGTTGATGTTTATATTTTTATCATTACTTCCTTATGTTGGCATGAAAACTGCTTAAAGGGTTCAATTTTTTGAACATATATTTGTACAATTGAATGTGTAGATGTGTGTATGGATAAATATATATATATGCAATTAGGATTGGGGTTACGTATATATTTAGGTGCGTGTGTGTGTGAAGTCGGGTGTGTATTAATATATTTTGGGAATGGGAATTTTGATCGGCCAGCCACTGTATACATAAAATATGTAAATCTATGTATTTGAGTGTTAAGAGAGTTGCTTATGGAGTGTTATTATTAAATTATTACTATTCTTATTATATATATATATATATGATGTGGATATATATATACACATATATATATATACATATATATATATATATACATACATATATATATACACACATATATATATACACACATATATCCTCTGCCAAAAGTGAGGCCTCCATAATAAAATTTTCCGTTTTATAAAAAAATATATACACATATATATATACATACACACATATATATATACATATATATATATATACATATATATATATATAATGTGTCTCTGGCGATCGCAGACGTCTAGGCGGCGATAGACGCCGCCGCAGTCCTTCTTGCGTTTTTCTCCACCGATTGGATACACATTGCTCTTTCCGGTTTCAATTTTGCCTTCGTCCATCACCTTCGATTGCAAAGCCTTATTATTTTTCCATTTTTAGTGATGTCGACTACACACATGCCATCTTTTGCGGCTGTGGTTTTCGGCGCCACCACGACGCATAATATCTCCATTTTGCCCAAGACGGTATCACGATACAAAGGCATTCCCATGATTTCATTATTGGATTCAGAGATTGATGCGCTTGCTAGGCCGTTCAGATACTCCTTGGTTGATACTTTCTGGTATGGTCGTCCTCCCTTGAAGGTTATATGTGAAGTTCTTGAAAAGATTGGATTTCACCATGATGCGGATCACTCTCAATGAAGCTGACTACCTGCTCTGTTTTTATCGTCGATCATGGCATATTTCTGGCTGTCATATGCGCATAACAAAATGGACAGTTGACTTTGATCCCACTGCAGATGTCCCAATTGTTCCAGTATGGATTGTGTTCCAAGGACTCCCAATACATCTTCACCTCCGCGAAGCATTATTTGAGATTGTACGTCCTAATGGCATTCCTATAAAATTGGATGTGGCTCGTCTGATGGACTGAGGCCGTCGGTAGCAAGAGCATGCGTTGAGGTAGATGTATCCCAAATCAGTTGTTTACGAAGATCTCCCATTATTCTGTACTTTCTGTCGTCGACTATGTCATGCAACAGGTTTATGCCCTTCGAAAGTTCCGTCGTCTCTGCCACCTCCACTGCTGCCTCCACCACCTTCTCCACCGGCCAAGAGGTGGACACCAGTAAAGAAACCACCTGCGGTTTCACACCAGGATCAGCAAGATCCTCCAAATGATTATCCTACTGCGGATTCACCATTTGAACTCAACAGTGAACAACACGTCGTAACACTAGGCGCAGCCGCAGAGGTTCCCCCTCAGCATGATGCTATAGATCATTGTGACTTGGGACATTCCTCAGATACGGAGTTGCATGAAGATGATCAGAACATAGATTTGCCCACTGTTCCAGATGAAGTGGTCCGAAGGATGCAGTTGATTCCTCCATCACCTGATGAGGATATTCTGATCTCGTGATTAGAGGAGACCACTGAGAATGCGGGTTTTATAACAGTAGTTCCTCGTCGGAAACGCCGTACAAGGAAGGATTTACCACCGCTACCACCCTCTACCATCTTGACGCGTAGTGCCTCACGGGTCTCTCAGGGAAGTGATACTACTCTTTCTAAATGAATATTTTAATATAGAATATAAGAGGCATGCGTGCCTCTCTGCCTAGATTACATCATTTGATATGTGAGCGTCACTTAAACTTGCTTGCACTAATTGAGCCAAAACATTCTCCATCTCGTATTTCTAGGTTTGGATTGGATCTTGGTTTTTCACATTATTATTCTTCTCAGTCAGAACGTATTTTGGTTTTTTGGCGCGAATCAGTGTTTCACCTGCTTGCAACGCAGGATCAGGATCAGGTTGTTCATTTCAGTTTGATATTCCATCCGCTTCGATTGACTTTTGTTTTGTCGGTGGCATATGCTTAGCACACGCCACTGTTGCGTTGACTGTTGTGGCAATCATTATGTGACTTCTCACGGGCTTCCACTTTACCATGGATGGTAGGAGGGGATTTCAATACTTTTCGGACTCTTGACGATCATAGTGGATGTTCACACCCCTCACTTACAATATTAAAAGATTTTAATGACTGTATTGAATCTTGTTCTTTGATGGCTCCTCCATTTCATGGGTCCAGATTTACTTGGATGGATGGCAGGGGCCTAGGTCGTGTACGTAGGCGTTTGGATTGGTTATTCATCAACTCTTCCTTTCTAGATGTTTTTGAAGACATGCAACTGACACATTTGCCAAGAGTTTCCTCGGATCACACGCCTTTGTTGTTCATATGTCGACTACACGACAGGTGGCCATTGCTCCTTTCGATTTCTTGACTCTTAGTTACTACATCCGGATTTCCATACTTATGTGAAGGATGCTCGGAGTTCTTCCAACCACTGGTGGTATGTATAGATTTTATTCGAAATTATTTCGTTTCAAGAAGGACATCCAGCGTTGGAATAAAGAAAATTTTTGGCAATATCTTCACCAACCTAATGCAAGCCGAAGCTACTTTAACCAGCGCCGAAAGAAAATGGGATGCAGACCCTACTAAAATAAATCGCGAGGCATATCATAGAGCCAAGGCGGAGTATCTTCTTGCTTCCAAATATGAGCTGCATTTCTGGAAGCAAAAAGCACGTGTTAGATGGTTAAAGGAAGGTGATGCAAATAGGTGCTATTTCCACTCTATTGTCAAAGGAAGGCGGTTGCAGTTATGTAAACAGCAAATTCGCACGTCCACTGGTGATTTATGTACCTCTCTCACAATCATCATGGATGAAGCAGTTTCTTTCTACACCTCATTATTTGCTCGGGAGACAACAAGTCATTATGATGAGATTCTTCGTCACATTCCACGGTTGATCATGGAGGGCAATAACACTAAGCTTATGAAACTACCACTTGAGGAGGAGGTTAAGGAGGCAGTTTAGCATTTAGACCCTCAGAGTGCTGCAGGGCCAGATGGATTCAATGGTAAGTTTTACCGTTCTTGTTGGCCAGTTATTCATACAGATGTTGTTAAGGCAGTGCAAGAATTTTTTCTTGGAGTTCCCCAGCCTTCAGTGATGGCTAGTGCGTTAATCACTTTGATTCCAAAGACGTCATCTCTGAATACATTTAGTGATTTCCAGCCTATTTGTCTCACAAATTTTTTGAGTAAAGTCTGCACGAGAACCATTGCCACCTGTTTGAATATATTGCTTCAAAAGTTAATATAACTGGAACAAACAGGATTCATGCAGGGACATGATATCTCCACACAAGTCTTATTGGCAAGGGAGATGGTTCACATGCTAGATAAGGGCTGTTCTCAATTGTGTTTGAAACTGGATATGATGAAGGGTTTTGACAGAGTCAGCTAGGAGTATCTTGAATTACTGCTACGACATTTTGGCTTTTCAGACTTTTTCATTTTGATCATACTCAATCATTTAAGCTCAACTACTTTAGCAGTCTTTATTAATGGTCAGCCTTCTGCATCATTTCGGCCATACAAGGGCGTGAAACAAGGTGACCCTTTATCCCCTTTGCTTTTTATTCTTTCTTCTGAAGGATTCAGTAGAGGTTTGAAATCATTAGTGGCCTCTGGAGAATTGCAACCGCTGCATTTAGGAAGGATTCCTTTTCATATTACACATTTGGCTTGTGCGGATTACCTTCTAGTGTTCTTAAGGGGCTCAAAACGAAAATTGCGGTGTTTCCACGCATTCTTAACGTCATATGAAACTGCCTCTTGTCAGAAGGTAAATTTCCAAAAGAGCAGCTTCATCCCATCTGCATGCACATCACTACATCAACGGAGAGGTTTTGAGGATATATTGAACATGCAATGTTCTGGCTTACCATTCAGATACTTGGTTCTTATTTGCATAAGGGAATCAATTGTTCCAGATACTGTACTTCATTATTACAGCATATTGATGACCGTCTACATGGATGGCATTCTCGGTTACTCTCTTCAGCACGCAGACTTGTTTTGCTTCGTTCAGTGATTTTGGCCGCACCATTGCATGTTCTTGTTGCCGGCGGTTTGCCAATACCGGCAATTAAACTTATAGAACAGAAAATGGCTACATTTTATTGGGGTTAGCGGCATCATTGGATTGCATGGTCCAATATTACTACACCTTGTGAGGAAGGAGGTTTGGGCATTCCTGATCTTCGCATGCTGCAGCAGGCTTACTATTGTCGCATTTGGTGGTCTTATCAGCAACATAGTACACTCTGGAGTAAATATATGCATGTAAAATATGGAAACCGAGGGGATTATCAACCTAGGCTGCCGGATTCACCTCTTTGGAGAATCATTTGTAGAATCCATGCTATCTGCATTACTCAGACAGAAGAGCACGATTCGCATCTTAGCTGGAATCCTACCGCTACAGGTGAATTTTCTTTGCGTATTGCATATGCTATTTGTCGTTCACAAAGACCTACACTGCTTTCTGTGAAATTCATTTGGTATAGACACCACTCGCCTGCCATCCAACAATTATTATGGCGAATTTATCACTCTACTTTGCCTTTTGAGGACTATATTGGTAAGTACAATACTGCTCGCCCCACACAATGCCCTTTTTGCAAGCATTCATTGACTACGGTGGATCACGTGTTTTTATACTGTGATGGAATTCGAACTATATGGGAGTTTTTTGCATCCGAGTTACATTGTATTCCCCCATCATCAATTAACCTTTGGCAATATCTCTTGTCTTGGTGGTATCGTTCCACATTATCGTCTCTTTTAGGGGTACTCAAAATAGTGGTTCCGGCTATTATCATGCATAATATATGGCGTGCTTATGCATCATTATTGTATGGTGATATGATCTCTTTTGCTACGGTCTCCCTTCGGGCTTCCATCCACTATGACATCGCTATGTGGGGTAAAACAATTGAGGGTTCTAAGCTGGCGGCAGGGTCTACACGACAGCTTCCTTGGATTCCTAGACTTCAGTGCCCCCATCCGCAACTGGTTCGCTGGAGATCTCCCCCTTCGGTTAGATTGAAGTTAAATGTAGATGCGGCGGTTGGAAGACATTATGCAGCAGGAGGTGCTATTTTGCGTGATCATGCTGGTTTCTGTGTGGGAGCAGTTTCATTTCGTTTGCCTCAAAGTACACCTTTGATGGCAGAGATTCAAGCAGCGGTGTTTGGCTTGCTATATTTCTTGCCACTATATCGTCCACTTATTCTAGAATCGGATTGTACTCAGATTTCTACGCTCTTGGCACGGCCACAGGCCATTTTTGGGAATTATCATCCGCGGTTATTACAGACATTGATGAATCACCATAGACTAGACTTTAATCATGTTTATAGAGAGGCAAACATGTCTGTCCATTACCTTGCCCAGCATGCAATGTTGGACCCTCGGACACACTCATTTTCTCATAACACTCTTCCGCCATTAGTCCGTAGTTCCATTACATTGGATCTCTCATCCGTACATCTACGCATCGCTTGAGCTTTATTCGGTCTTCCATATGGATTGGTGCTCACTGACTCTTTCTGCCTATATCCTGAGGGGTGCAGGCAGACTTGGTATCTTTGGTTTTTATTGGCTTTTCTGTTTTCGATGTATCTAGTATGCTCATTTAACTTTGGACTTCTCTTCACATGTGCATGGGTTGGACTCACTTCTTCGGTGACTAGTCTATCGGGACTGAACGTGGATGCCTATTCTCGGAGGATCATACGTCAGTTTTCAAGGGTAGATGATCAAGTGATGGACATGCAGGAGCAAATATATTGTCTCTTAGGATTATATTTTATCCGATAATGTACTCTATCACGTATCAATGCTCCAATTATATAAATATGTACGCTTTTTCCTTCGCCAAGGTTTTATCCACAAGGGTGATTTTACTTGGCAAGGTTTTAATGCGGCATATGATATATGATTGGAGGTTGATAATCATTAGTTCTTTGCATTCGCTTTTTTCTTACGATGACTCAATTATGTAATATGGTTTTCATCCGCCACAAGTGAGGCCGTATTTCAATAAAATCTGTTTCCTAAAAAATATATATATGATGCTTTTAGCCGTTGTAGAAGGTATTCGATATTGATTATGAATTGGTATGTGACATAGTTTTCAAAAACTGCAGTCTCAGGAGAGACAGCCTCAAACATGTAGTTTTGACCTTTAAACAAAGTGTTATGTTTATATGTGGATATACGAAAGAAAAAAAAGTTAGGCGTACAAAAAAAAAGGGCTGGCGGATTACTGTGGAAAATGTTATTTTTATATAAATTCATTGTGGGTATGATGGTAAATTGAGTAGTCTAGTAATTTGTTTTACTCTATATATGTTGTAAGAAGTTAAAAAAAATGTTTGAGGAACATTTAAATAACAAAGAAAAGGGCTGCTGGCGGAAATTTACATTGTGCACGAGTATATTTTGGATTCGTAACAGAATTAGATTATATGTTTAAATATTTGTTTGCCTGAGATTTCGTACAAATTATATATATTTGCATAGCGTGCAATTTCCAGAGATAGCTATATATATATATATTTATGAATAATTACGGTTCCTGATGTATTATGTCTAATTATATGCAAACTGTTTAATAACATATATATACGCACTTGGTTAGTTACTAGTTTCGGGTTTTCATTTGAATATATATACAACACTAATAATAACAAATTAATAAATTAAAGATTCAAGTGTTTGAAAGCCTAGGTAAAATAAAATAAAGTTTAGAAACCTAAAATAAAGTCTAGAAAGATAAAATAACTGTAGAAGATAAAATACAAGAATGAACCCCACGCAACATAGGGTAATTACGCAATATAGGTAATATGCAACATAGAACGGAGCATGCAACATAGGAGAAACCGAAGTGTGAAAGTGTGAGACATTCATAGCACGAGCATTGCATTTGGCCTATAAGCCGTGTGGTACTACGGGACGTGTGGCCTAACGAGGCGTGTGATGGGTGTATGGTAATAACGGTTACCTTCACCTAATAGGACCCGAGACATGCATAGCATAACATGGAAAAGAAAGAGCATAGTGTGTGATATTAAATGACTGCGTGTGACACAGAGATAGAAGAACATGCATCATGAAGTTGCGCATTGCATTTGTTATTGTTGTGATTATCGTTGATCTTATTATTAAGTTGTTTCAGTGCTACGTTTTAGGATTCAGATTAGGTCAGGTATGTGATATTCCTTTATTTATGTTGTATTTCTTTATTTATTTATCTGTTCCTGCTTTACATGCTTTATTTGTTTACCCACTCAGTATGGGAAAGTCCCTTTTCGGGAGAGACGAGTAACCTACGAGTGACTCCCATCCCCAACCCCCTTACTTCCCCTCAGCAGGACTTTGAGTATATCTTTATAGAGGATGGGGTTGATCGTGCGAGCTGGAGAGAGTGAGCTGGGCTCAGGGCTTGTGTTGGGATCGTCTGGCCGGATGGTTTCAGTGGGATAGATAGATGACACTTTCTTTACCTAGACTCTTTATTTGTATTCAGACTATTCAAGTTTTCATGCTTGACATAGCGGGCTTCATCAGCCTTGGTACTTTGTTTTATTTTCGAAGGATTTAGTTTAATTAAGTTGATTATCTTTATTATCGTTTCCACGAAACAAATTTATACGTCCTTTCCAACGTGTAAATAAGTTTGAACGACGGCTTATAGTTCTCGTAGCAGGCTACGGCGGGTGCGTTGTTCCCGAAGCTAGGGTTCAGGAGCAGGGCGCTATAGGTGGTAGCAGAGCTGAGGCTCTAGATCCGCCTCGGAAACGCAGGATTAACTAGACCACTTAGACTTAAGCTACGATCTTTTCCTAAAATGATGATTTTACCCTTAAGCAACAAAATAGGGTTAAGTGATGATCTTAGACTTAAGTTATGATCGGGTTAAGGGTACAAGGGTGAGCGATCGTTTCCTTACGTAATTACTCTTTTGCCCCTAACCTTTTGCATTTATTCCGAAAATGACAGAATTTCCTAGATTACCCTTGAACCTTTGCATACAACCCCCTAAGTTGTTAGAAATCCTCAAAATACCCCTTAATTTAGCATGTATATAAATAAATATATTTTCGACCGTTCTACATTCCAGAAAAATACAGGCAAGACGTGAACAAGCCGGTAATAGAGAAAACGATGGTGAGAACCACCAGAGCTAGGGGATCATCCCCAAGCACTTGAAGATACCATAGTCACCATGATCAATACCTTAGCGCAATAGCACCAGCTGCTAAACTAGCAGGCACCGCCTCCACCACCACCGCACTTGGGCTTGAAATTCTTCTACAAGGAGATACGAAATATTGGTGGCGCAATACAACTGACACCGTTGATCGCCTGGACCTAATGTCAGGATGAGTTCAACAAGCACTACGTGTCCGACATTGCGATCCTTCAGAGCATGGGTCTAGTTCCACGGTGGAAATGTAGATTAAGGGAATGATGTTAGAAATTGAGTTACAATTTTGCTCCTAAGTCACAATCTTAAACTTAAGTAACGATTCCGAGTAAGAGTTGACCTTGGACATAAGGACTAAAGGTAGTCATAAACGTTGATTATATACTAGGCATGATTTAGAAATAAGACATGATCTTAGACTTAACAAATGATAATACTAAGAACAATCCTAACAGTAAGTTATGACCTTAGACTTAAGGAGACGCTCGGCTACGAAACACATATACCTAGGGTATCCCATACAATCCTACCTTATCTAAGTTGATCATAACTCTTTAAGCCGTGATCTTAGTAACCCTAGCTGAACATTATATAATTAATTTGAATAAAGTACAAAGTTAGCCAGAACACCTTACTGCAAACGCTAGTGACATATTCATAAGTTAGGCAGTATCTCGGCCTGCTACACCGCAATAACAGCATGGGATCTAGTAGCATTAGGGTAAAGTAAAGCAGGTCCATACCCCTACTTGGACAGTAGCATCAGAGTAGACTTAGGTCTAAGTTGAGACAATAGCTACTAAGAAATGAATTATTATAGTATGATAGATACTAAGAGATGATTTATAGAGAAATGATAGAAACTAAGTAACGATTCATAAGCATTGTAATCAGGGGCATTTAGTAAGAGAACCTTACGAAGTAATTTATAGTCTAAAGTTAAGATGTTGAAATTTAGAGCTATTAAGTAGGACGACGGTATTAGTCTCATTAGAGATATTGATCGGTAGCGAAAGGCGTGAATCGGCTATAACAAGTACAGGGGAATAATGAATCCCTACAAACTTTTGGCTTAGTGTTGATTTATAGAAACATCGAGTTACTTAACTTGAATTTAGTAGGCTTGAATTAAAATAGAACGGGCATGAACAAATAATGGCTACTTTTCATATGAACTAGAATAAAATTAGTGGTTCAAATAACCAAGTAACGAGATACAATGAATCAGTGTGGCGTGCGGAAGCATGGTGAAGTAGAACACCTTAAGTCGATCAATAATTTGTATTTCCTGCTAGGATTGTGTAGCGCCCCAGCCCGATACCGTTATTGGAACCAGTGCACCCGCCGTAGTCTACTATGAGAACTACGAAGCGTCAAGCAGATCAAGCATACATCCTTCATAATGTAAGATAAAACCAGCGGGAACGTCATAAAATCTAAACCTTCATTGTCAATATTACAACCAGAAACTGCAGCGGAAATAAAACTGTTTGTTCATCTAGCCAACATAGGTTTTAGAACAACATAATAACAATAAGTTTTGCAAACTTAAACAAAATAGTCCAGCATCTATCTATTCCCTTGTCCATCGTCCCATTGAGCCCACTCGCCGTCGTCTTCGATAAATATCAACTCATAATCAAGCTCACCTGAAAAGAAGATAGAATGATTGTTCTTAGCGAAAACTTCGCCAGCAAGTAACCCGTCTATACACCTTACGGAATCACACACGTCGAGTCACCAGTGTATAAAACATTGCCCAAAAATAAGGTGCTCGGGTTAGCAAATAGCGTCTTAATAAGGATTACTCAAAACAGATAAATTCCATATAGGTACACAGTTACGAGAACCAACATGTATTAAAACAACGTATCACATAAGCAAGTCATAGACTAATCACATTTCTTGCATGTCAAGTCTTATGCTTCGTGTATCATGATGCATGTACTTCTTTAAAATCACACACAACACCCATGCATATGCCTTCTTTCATAAACATGTCATGCATGTCATTTCACAAACATTTCATCACTTTATATATCATATTCTTCGCGTAGCAGAACTTTATACCCTGTGGGTGATCAGTCCACAGCCATCATAACTTTATACCCCGTGCTGAAAGGTCCACGGCCCCATAACATATACTTTATACCCCGCGCTGAAAGGTCCACGGCCCCATTACATATATCATATATCCGTGCTGATAGGTCCACGGCCCCATAAAAAACTTCATTTTCCGTGCGGATAGGTCCACGGCCCCATAACATACTTTATACCCTGCTGTTGATTCACAGATCACGCTCTTTATACCCTGCTTTCGCAGACGTGACTTTTATACCCTGCGATCAACCAGCAGCCATTTTGTCTTTCGAAAACTTTAAACCTTTCTTGTTCTTTTGCAAAACATATCTCAAATCAAATACAAGTGCCCATGTCATGATGCAGGATGCACAAATAGCTTCATATCAACATGTAACACACACACATACATCTTGCCTATCAAGCATACGGTCTTGCACCTCAAACACTCTATGGTCGTGTCTTTCCAAGCCCATCCTTCTTACAAACTCACTCAAGATTCAATCTTATTCTAACTTGATCAACCTACCATCCACACCTCAAATATACCTCAAATACCCTTGCATTTTATGTTCAAAAGAAGTGTATAAAGTTACTACACTTACATAGGGCGCTTAAAGGGTCAAAAATACTTCCAGAATACTTGGAACGCCACTTCGAGCGCCTAATGTGGACATGGAGCGCCTCTACTAGGCGTTCGAAGTGTTCGGGGATGATTCAGGACACATTGAACACCACATGAAGCGCCTAATGTGACTTGAAGCGCCTCATGTAGGCGTTCGAAGTGTTCGGACGGTTCTAAATTGCAGTTTTTCTGTACGGGAAAGCTCCAGGACACATGGAACGCTACATGAAGCGCCTATAGTGACATGAAGCGCCTCATGTAGGCGTTTGAAGTGTTCTGACGATGCCAAACTGCAGTTTTTCTGCAGTAACTTCCACCCAACTCCTTTCTTCTTCAACCCTTCCAGATTCAACACTTAAAGATCCATCTTAACAACTAGATTCATCATACTTAACATACATCTAATCATGAATTGATGCTTAGTTATGCCCAACAACATCCACTCTAACTCTCCAATCATACACCACCTTCAAAGGTTATCATCAACAATTCCCACACAACAAGTCTACAACAATGTCATCACTCATCCCTCAATTTCCTGCACTTACTCTCAACGTCTAAGTGTAGACAATCAACATAAGAGTAGAGCAAGACAATAAGCATGTCAAAATATATACTTTCATGGGCATGCTTGGTAAATAACAAGGCACCACACAACTATTTTCAGAATTATGGCCCAAAGAACAAGACTTTACTCAATTAGCAACAAGACTCACATATAACGAAGCATTTAAGATAGGCAAGACAAGAATACTAATGTGTGATTCATGTTTTCTCTTTGTAAGAACATAGGGCCTAAAGTATCAAAATTTACATAAAGCGCATAGAAAGATTACTTGCCTTGATTTCTAGTTAACCTTACGGATTTACTGCAGAACCTTGATAAGGATTGATCCTAGAATGACCTTTTCCTTCCTTTCCTTCCTCTCTTCTTCTTCTTCCTCTCCTTTTCTCTTCTCTCTCTTTTTCCTGCGGTTTCCCTTTCCCTTTTTGATGTTAAAACCGTCCCCCCCTTAATGCCAATGGGGAGTTATACCAAAGTGTGGTGTAACTCCCCTATCTTTAGTAGGGCCTATTATGCAATTACCCGTAATTACCTTTAATTCTAATTCTAACCCCTTTTCTTACTTTCTATATTTAAATAACTAAATACCACAATCTACATCATTAATTAAATTGAATTCAAGGTTGACCTAGAGTGTTGAAAGTCGTGCCTAAAAGTCACGGGGTGTAACAGATTGGACCAATTAAAATTAGAGATTTTATCATGAGTAGACAAACGTTAGACATATAGGAAACTGTACATAGGAGAACTTATCTGAAAAAAAGGATGACCTATAGAATTTTATGAAAACATTGGAATGATATATTTTTCAAACAGTTAAATATTTTATATAAGCACGTACACCAATATATAACTAAAATTTAAAGAGTTCTTAAAAAGTTGTCTTTGGAAATACCTTACTGAGTCTCATTTTTTTGTAGTGTACTAGACTTTACAACGCTAAATTCTTCTCTGTATCTGTATATCAACATAATAATAGTAAAAAAATTTCAATTCTTTTGACGACCTTACAAAGAGGAAAAATTTTAAACTATTGATGTTCTTCAAAAACAATATGTTATATATATTTCTTACACAAGATTTCAAGTTTTCGTTTCGTTACATCTCTTTTAGTCAAAATAAATTTTACCTGACGACTATCGATATCGCAAGCATTTTATCCATTAAAGGGTTTTCGAGGTTATTTATTCGTTTGCGATGATCTTACTTAAATTTTGCCAAGTCAAAAGCAAAGCGTTCAGAATATATACTTGTTGTAGAAAACAAAAGGTACCGTACTCAAATTTTTTTATAAACCTTACCTTATTATGTTTTTGACAGTTTAAAACGCAATTTTACTGAAATACTTTGCGAAAAAGTTATATCATTATAAGAGGCCATTTGAAAAGCCGCCTTGCGGAAACGAGTAAGCGTTTACAAAAAAATGGTATTATTTATTAACAACTAAAGTTATATTTCAAATTATAGCCATGTAGGCCACGTTTTTATTAGAAGAAAAGTATGTCGATACACATATTCTGTATATTAGGCCGATGATATTTCCAAAGAAGTAAGGTTATGATCATAGAATTAGTTCGTAAGTAGATAAGTATTGATTTTGAGGACTTGAGTGTGTGTAACAAGCACCATATTCTCGTACATCAGGAATATTAGTTCGGTTAATTATCTAGGGGGAATGAATCATACATAATGAGTATAAAAATTCGAAATTGTAGACTGCGATAAGTTGAATGATACACGTCAAGTGGTATAAGTGGAATGATTTACATACCAACTATAGAGATTTAAGTTATGGATCGAGCCCTATAAGGACTAGATCACCTGGTGGGATGCTAGCTATGACTAAATTGAAATCATATTAGAGCAAAATGCATTCCGAAAATACATAAAATTCAAGAGATGAGCCTTGTGAACAAGGCGTTCAATTAAAGATTGTGGTACACCTAAGAACTGATTTATGAGGGTTGCGGATGACCATAGATAAGAGTAAGTTATAGACCGATGATTGGGTTGTAGAACGCTTAGCATAATGACAATACCCTTAAGGTTGATTCGAAAATCATAGATAGATTATGCAATGATTTAATAAGCAAAAGGGCAATGGATCAGAAATTACTTTGTTGGTGTACAATGAATGGTTTTGAGGCCTTAGCCTGTGATAAAGAAGTGAAGTGGTTAACATGTTGGAAAACGCAAGGAATATCTAGCTTGATCATTATCTAGGTGAATGGACTAAGTAAAACTAAATTAAGTATTGACTATGTAATACGCAAGTTTCGAGGACGAAACTTTTTGTAAGGGGGTAGGATGTTGTAAGCGTAAGTTCTTTTTGAAAGAAAAAAAAGAAAATTGAAATTAATTAAATTAAATTAAATTAAAAATCTGAATTTTAAAAAAATCCTATAATTTAACAACCCTTAACCCCCAAATCACTCCCACTATCCCATAACTTCCTTCCCCACTGCCCAAATTAATTCCCTCAATTTATTCTTCCCCCACACATTCACAAGCGACCAGTTTAGCAAGGAAAAGAAATAGGTGCAATTGTGAGGCAGAGAGAGAGATTCGGCTGGGAGGAAAAGAAGGAAAAAGAGGAAAAGAAAAAGAGAAAAGAGAGGGGGGGGAGAAAAGGGAAATAGGGAGGAAAAAAATTGGCCACCCATATCAAATCCATCACCGTTTTTGTCAGTGAGTTTATATTCAAGAGGTAGGTTACCCTCCTCTCTGTCGGATTGACACCCTGTGTGTGTTGGATTTCTTGCATGATGTGTTGGTGTTATTTGTATATGGTTTGTATGTTTTTTGTTTATATTTTTATCATTACTTGCTTATGTTGGCATGAAAACTGCTTAAATGGTTTCATTTTTTGAACATATATTTGTACAATTGAATGTATAGATGTGTGTATGGATAAATATATATATGCAATTACAATTGGGGTTATATATATATTTAGGTGCGTGTGTGTGTGAAGTCGGGTATGTATTGTTATATTTGGGGAATGGGAATTTTGATGGGCCAGCCACTGTATACATAAAATATGTAAATCTATGTACTTGAGTGTTAAGATGGTTGCTTATGGAGTGTTAATATTAAATTATTACTATTCTCATTATACATACATATATATATATACACATATATATATATATATATCGCGAAGCCAACATGCCGGCACATTATCTTGCTCAGCACGCCATGACATCCCCTATCACATGCTTTTTCACTAGCAACAGTCTACCACCCATGGTTCGTGCCTCTATTTCTTTGGATCTCACGTCAGCTACATTACGCATTCATTGATGTCTACGTCTTTCATATGGATTGGCGCACAACCCTCTCTTTTGCCTGTGCTCATGTGAGTACAGGCAGACTCGGTATGTTTCTCCCGCTTCTTCATGACATCTACTATCGATTGCCATCTATTGCTGCATCCTTTACTTCATGGTATATAATTTGTTGTGGCTGGATGATTTTCATTGCCGATGGTGAGTGTCTACACTATCAAGTCTTCCAGATGGATTGGCATACAATTGCATTGGCTGCCTGTGCTTTTCTAAGCGCAGGCAGTTTCGGTGAGATTCGCATCTTATTGATTTATCAGCCTCTTATACATTTTCTGCTTCTGCTTCATGCCCTTTTCTGTATTTTTGATGCATGGCTATTTACACATTTTCAAACTGGTCCCGCTGCTGCTGCACTGGTCTTCCATATGGATTGGCGCTCTCTTCATTCCTCTGCATGTACTTCTGACAGTACAGGCAGGCCTGGTATGCGCTGTTTTCATTGGCTTGCCTGCATTTACTTTGCATTGTTTGGCTGTATCACATCTTCTCCTGTTTTTGCGATGCATGGACGTCCTCAAAATTACACATGGCTAATCATGCGCACGAGGCTGCTGAAGGTTCTGCGGATGGTGATCGGATGATCCTCGAGCAACACTATCTCCTGTTTCAAGTGTCTCACATAAGCATTAATGTTTTTTCATTTTTCTCTTGTAAAGCGTCTCAACATTCCAAGAATATAAATATGTACGCTTTTTCCTTCGCCAAGGTTTTATCCACAAGGGTGGTTTTACTTGGCAAGGTTTTAATGCGACATATCATATATCTCTTGGCTGTTGAAACTTCAACTTTCTACTTTCCGTTATACTTTCTTCATGTAATAAGGTTTTCCTCTGCCAGAAGTGAGGCGTAATTAATAAATTGTTAAATATATATATATATATATATATATATATTATGCTTTTAGCCGTTGTAGAAGGTATTGGATATTGATTATGAATTGGTATGTGACATAGTTTTCAAAAACTGCAGTCTCAGGTGAGACAGCCTCAAACTATAGTTTTGACCTTTAAACAAAATGTTATGTTTGTATGTGGATATATGAAAGAAAAGAAAGGTAGGCGTACAAAAAAAAAAGGGCTGGCCGATTACTGTGGAAAATGTTATCTTTATATAAATTCATTGTGGATATGATGGTTAATTGAGTAGTCTAGTAATTTGTTTTCTTCTATATATGTTGTAAGAAGATGAAAAAATGGTTGAGGAACATTTAAATAACAAAGAAAAGGGCTGCTGGCGGAAATTTACATTGCACATGTGTATATTTTGGATTCGTAACGGAATTAGATTATATGTTTAAATATTTGTTTGCCTGAGATTTCTTACAAATTATATATATTTGCATAGCGTGCAATTTCCAGATAGCTATATATATATATATATATATATATATATATATAAAATTACAGTTCATGATGGATTATGTCTAGTTATATGTAAACTGTTTAATGACATATATATACGCACTTGGTTACTTAGTTACTATTTTCGGGTTTTCATTTGAATATATATATGACACTAATAATAACAAATTAATAAATAAAAGATTCAAGTGTTTGAAAGCCTAGGAAAAACAAAATAAAGTGTAGAAACCTAAAATAAAGTTTAGAAAGATAAAATAACTGTAAAAGATAAAATACAATAATGAACCCACGCAACAGAGGGTAATTACGCAATATAGATAATACGCAACATAGAATGGAGCATGCAACATAGGAGAAACCGAAGTGTGAAAGCGTGAAGCATTAATGGCATACGCATTGCATTTGGCCTATGAGCCGTGTGGTCCTACGGGGCGTGTGGCCTGACAAGGCGTGTGATGGGTGTATGGTAGTAATGGTTACCTTCACCTAATAGGACCCGGGACATGCATAGCATAACATGGAAAAGAAAGAGCATAGCGTGTGATATTAAATGACTGCGTGTGACAAGGAGATAGAAGTGCATGCATTATAAAGTTGCACATTGCATTTGTTATTGTTGTGATTATCGTTGATCTTTTATTAAGTTGATTCAGTGCTATGTTATAGGATTCGGATCGGGTCAGGTATGTGTTATTTCTTTATTTATGTTTTATTGCTTTATTTATTTATCTGTTCCTGCTTTACATGCTTTAGCTGTTTACCTGACTCATTATGTGAACGTCCTTTTTGGGTAGAGACAGGTAACCTATGAGTGACTCCCATCACTCACTCCCCTACCTCCTTTCCACAGGTGAGAAGGACTTTGAGTATATCTTTATAGAGGATGGGGCTGATCGTGCGAGCTGGGGAGAGTGAGCCGGGCTCAGGGCTTGTGTTGGGATCGTGTGACCGGATGCTTTCAGTGGGATAGATGGATGACACTTTCTTTATCTAGACTCTTTATTTGTATTCATACTATTCCAGTTTTCATACTTGACATAGCGGGCTTCATCAGCCTTGGTTCTTTGTTTTATTTTCGAAGGATTTAATTTAATCAACTTGGTTATGTTTATTATCGTTTCTGCGGAAAAAATTTATACATCCTTTCCGACGTGTAAAAAAGTTTGAACGACGCCTTGTAGTTCAGGTAGCAGGCTACGACGGGTGCATGGTTCCCGAAGCTAGGGTTCGGGAGCGGGGCTACATAATGACATGTTACAAAGTCATAAACCAAAAATCGTCGTATCGGATGACTACCGAACCTTCACTGACATATCACGTACTTACCATATAAATATGGCCAACCCATATATACTCAAAATACACATAAAATTTTTGCTCCACATGTCAAAATCAGCCCCAAAGTCATACCATGTTTACACACATCAATCACCCACAATTTAGCCTTAATTTGTGAAAAATTCAAACTCATTTTTAAGGCACATGGCGTTTTTAACATCAGCCATAGGAGCTGAAACTACACTTTATTTTATGTATATTATGTGTGACATAATATATATTACATGTCCAAGAAGTTTTAGGTTAATCGGAGAAAAATCGCGTAATCGACGAAAGTCAAAAATTCGGTTTGCTACACTTGCTATGCTTGGACGTGTTTGGTCATAGTTTAACATGTATCTAGACACTTTTTACATATTCAAAACATATTAGAGTGTTCTAGGAATATAAATTAAGGGTTGAATGCAATTTACCATTTGTGTGAAGATTAGAGATCATTATTTGACAAAGTTTACCAAAAGAGAATTCAGCACATATTGCAGCTGATGTCCACGCCTATGAAACCTCATTTGGACCTAGGTGGAGCTTGTTTGGTACTTTAATTGGTGGAGGATAACCCACATGTGATTGGTGACATTGAAGACGGCTGGACACTCATGGAAACATTTCAAAATGAAACAAGTGCTGGAATTTAAGCACATGTTCATAGCTGGCCGATTTTTTGCCCTAATCTTGCATCAATTTTCTTCCAAAATTATGGGCCAATTACATCTTGATTGATTGGTAATCAACATACTTGATTTTGAGTATGTGTTTCAGATTTTAAGTTGAATTTCCAGCTCAAGTTTTGAAGTGTCAAAGTGAATAAACAATGGTAAATCATGAAGTGACAACTAAGCGAAGACAAGTCATTCGTCTAATCATATTTCGCCAAGTGAGAAAGGGTGTGTCACCAATTATACAACGTATTCTTCCAAGGGTATTCAAGGCAATCTTCAAGGAAGAATTCAGCCCTAGGGTGGGTGGCCATACACCTATAAATTGAGGCAAAGTGTTCAAGACATAGGTAAGCCAAAGTTCAAATTCATTCAAGATCAAATAAGACTATTCTATTCTTCTCTTATTCTTTTCTCTTGTTCTTAGCCTCAAACCTATCATTATTATATTCTACATACTATATAGGCTTTGTTCATACCACCCACATACGTTCATCTCTTGTACAAGATTGATCAAGGTGTGATCAAACCTTCATTTATTCGGTGGTGGTGTTCGTATTGTTGTGTTTGTTCATTTGATTGTAAAAGGGTGGAGTTGGTGTTTAACTCCATTCACCCTTGTGTCAAGTTTGTTTTTGTTATTAGTGAATACCGAGGAAGGTCTCCTAGAAGATTGGAGTAGGTTGATTTAACCAGACCATTATAAAAATCTCGGTGTTATTTACTTTCAAGACTTCTACTTTAAGTTTTCAGTTTTTTGCATCATTTTCATGCTCACGGAAAAAAATAGCAAAAATATTACAAAAATCACAAAATTTTGCATAAACATATCCACATGTCTTAACTTTCATTTGGGACAAGTTTCATCACTTATGGATAAGTATAACTCAGTCAAATGTTCATAATTCTAAGACTAGTGCAATCTGATTCTCAGATTTGCAAAGGTTGAAAACATCAACGTGGTTGACATACTTACCAAGAGAATTTTGAAAAAAAAGGTTTTAACCCATTAACTTAAACAACTTAAGGGTCATAACATAAAAGGTTTAGGTCATTTAGATTTGTCAATTAATAGGAATAAAATTTTCATTTCGAAGCACAGTTTCTGCCAGATTGACGCAATCTGTGAAAAAATGGTTTTTCAAGGGGTTGCACTTGGAGTTTTAATCTGAAAATTTTGTGACACATTAATAACATCTGAGAGCACATTGTCATAAAATTTCACAATTTGTGGAGGTCTACAACCGGTCAACTAGTTAATTCAAATCAGGATTTGAAAACAGAAACTGTTTTCAGAAGTGAGTTTTGTTTAAAAAGTTTTAAAAACCAAATTTTCCGCACTCATTATTAAACCCTCCTCCTCTTCTAGTGGTGCTATACATATCCTATAAGTATTTTCAGAGCACAGGTGTAGCGCCCCGACCCGGACAGCGGAATCCGAACCGGTTCACCCGTCGTAGCTTACTGAGAAGACTACCAGACGTCTCATCTCTCGGTTACACATCATCAATGACGTAAGAGAAATAAATGCGAGAACATATCTCCATAAATCTAAATCATCAATCAATACGTCAAAGATAACGAGAATACTCAAATGTATATGGTCGCAGCCATCTAAAACCTCAAATGAAGAACAAAGCAGACTGAAACAAATGGAAGCGGTTTAAACTAGCTAATCAATCTCCTCAACAAGGTCTAGGTATCCCATTCAGCCACTCGCCGTCGTCTTCAATGAAAATCATGTCATAGCTAGGCTCATCTGCAAGATCAAAGGCAGTACCCTTAGCGAAAAACGCTAGCAAGTAACCCACTTATAAGACGTAGGGGATCAACACATGGCAAGACATGAGTAATAGATAACATGAGGGATGTGAGGGCACATGTCTTGTAAACTTTCAAATATAGAATTTCGGATAACGCAGTAAACGAGTACAGCGATTCGTTCACAATTAACACTTCATAGGCAATCAAGTACCACTCACGTTCATACCACATTGACTCTCATGATGCATGCCAAAAGATGCACTACACTACACATTCACGTATGCATGAACGCTTTCTCTTTCAAAACAGTGCAATGCATGTCACAATGTCCGGTCACTTCACATAACTTTATACCCTGTAACGCGCCCCGGCTTATATTTCCATCCCGGTTTACGTTACAGCCAACTTTATCTGTAATGCACCTCGGCTTATATTTCCATCCCGAGTAGCATTACAGACAACTTTATACCCTGTAACGCGCCCCGGCTTATATTTCCATCCCGATTTACGTTACAGTCTTTTGTGCCCTGCAATGCGCCCCGGCTTAAATTTCCATCCCGGTTTACATTGCAGGTCACCTTCGCAAATCTGTGCCGAAGCACCTTTCTTTTCAAATCAATATGCAAATGCACGTGCCATGATGTAAGACCCCTCTTTCCGATCACACTTCTCGTTCACATATTCAATTCACATTCACATGCGCAGGTACAAGTAACACACAAGAGTTCGCTAGCTTATTCATCAACACGTAGACTTCAACTAGCTCGTCAACACATACCCTTGATTCTAAGGTTCACAACCCAACGAGAGTATCCCTATCTTTCCTTCATTGAACTCTAAGACACCTCGTACGTTCATTTCCTAACCCGTCTAAGTCATTCCCGTTGAAACTCGATTCGAGAATCCGTTGAGAACACCGAGATTGATTCACCATCCTAGGGCATGTTCCCAAGACTTAAACTAACTTCAATCAGGTCTTAAGAAGTCACTAAGGTCACCCAAAGACTTCCCGAACGTCCCCCTTTCTTCCTCTACTTTCCACAAAATTTCAGGACTTCATCCCCTATACATCGATCGATCGATGTCCAACTGGGGACATCGATCTCTGACTTCGATCGATCGATGTCCTTCTGAGGACATCGATCTCTCAGGTTTCACCTACATCGATCGATCGATGTCCAACTGGGGACATCGATCTCTCAGCTACTACTACATCGATCGATCGATGTCCAACTGGGTACATCGATCTCTCAGCCGCCTGTACATCGATCGATCGATGTCCTTCTGAGGACATCGATCTCTGACTTAGATCGATCGAAGCCTGCGTTTTTCCCAAACTTTCCGCTGCAATTTCTGCAGAACCATGAATCAATGATTTTTTTCCCAATCCATCCACACCTAGCCCTTACTACAATCACAGACTTAACTACAGAATCAACGCTACCAACATACCAATCGTGATTCAATCCTAATCCGCGCGTTCATCACCCACACTCGGCCAAAGATCCTACCTTTCTCCCTCAACCCACGTAAGCACACAATCTCGTCAAGAGGGGATCCAAGGGATAAGGATTTGCATGATTTCACATAATCAACAACATCAACAAAAGCTTTTCCATATACATTGGCCAAATCACGAGAACAAATCACATAGATCGTATACAAATAATCAAGAACAAATCTACTGCATGGTGATCCAATTTGATAATTAAAATAGGCCGTTTTCTTTCACAAATCGTAGGAACTTATAAACAGATTACTTGCCTTTGATTACTCGAGAACGGATTGAAAAACAGACGGAGGTTGGATCGGTTCCTGGAGGCTGTCTTCTTCTTCTACGTGGCTTAGGCAAAACGGCTAGGGTATGAGAAAAGAAGCGTCGTTGTTTTCTGTAGAAAACTGACGCTTTGTCAGTTTATATATGGTCAAGGGGGAAAGTTTGGTGTTTCTAAATTATATTTCATTTCTTATTTATCTTAAAGGATAAATCCTAATTATTTAATTCTAAAATTAATTACAATTAAACTCTAATAATAAATCCTCTATTTATTCTAATTAATCCTCATATTAATGTCTAATTAATTTTCATTGACCGTCATTAATTTCTGCAAAATCCTTCTTTGTCTTTTAATTTCCCTACTGAGGGTGCGGGGCATAACATCCCTCCCCCCTTATAAGAAGTTTCGTCCTCGAAACTGGCGTACCTTATTGGAAGAGGTGTGGATATAACTCCTTCATTCGCTCTTCAAGCTCCCACGTGGCTTCGCGCTCCGTATGGTTACTCCACTGAACTTTGACATACGGAATGACGCGTCGGCGTAGGACTTGATCTTTCCTATCCACAATCTTTATTGGATGTTCTTCGTAAGTGATATCTTCTTTCACATCCCATGGTTGAGCCTCAATGACGTGACTGGGGTCAGGTACGTATCTCCTTAGTTGGGATACATGAAATACGTTATGGACTTGGAATAAACTCGGGGGTAAAGCTAGTCGGTAGGCTCTTCCACCAACCTTACCAAGAACTTCATAAGGACCAATATATCTCGGGCTTAACTTGCCCTTCACCCCGAATCTAGCAACTCCCTTAGTTGGTGAAACTCGTAGGTAAACTTTATCGCCCTCCTCAAACTCCAACGGTCGTCGTTTGGAGTCAGCCCAACTTTTACTGCGATCTTGGGCCACCTTGAGTTTCTCTCTTATCACCTTAACCTTTTCCACCGTTTGCTCAACCAACTCTGGTGCTGTGATTGTCCTTTCTCCAACTTCGTCCCAACAAACCGGGGATCTGCACTTACGTCCGTACAAGGCTTCAAATGGCGCCATGCCAATTGCACTGTGATAGCTGTTGTTATATGAAAACTCCATTAACTTCAACATGCTATCCCAGTTCCCTTTGAAGTCCAAGGCGCATGCTCTCAGCATGTCTTCCAATGTTTGGATGGTCCTCTCGAATTTTCCATCCGTTTGCGGGTGGTATGCTGTGCTCATTCTCAACTCTGTACCCATAGCTTTCTGGAATGCTCTCCAGATTTAGAGGTGAACTTGGGGTCACGGTCCGATACGATGCTGACTGGGACCCCATGTAGGCTTACAATGTTATCCACATAGATATTGGATAACCTTTCATACGAGGTACCATGAGGCATGGCTATAAAATGAGCCGTTTTCGTCAATCTGTCTACAATTACCCAAATCATTTCGTTTCCATTGCGGGTCTTGGGTAGTCCCATTACGAAGTCCATCGTCACGTGCTCCCATTTCCATTCTGGAATCTCTAGTGGCATCATTAAACCACCAGGTCGTTGATGTTCCGCTTTGACTTGTTGGCATATCAAACATCTCTCAACATATGCCGCTATTGACCTTTTCATCCCTGTCCACCAATAGTTTCTTTTGAGGTCCTTATACATCTTAGTACTCCCCGGGTGGATAGACATTCTTGAATTATGCGCTTCTCGGAGCAATTCTGTCCGGAGTTCATCTGTACTTGGCACGCATAATCGATTTTGAAACCATAGACTTCCATCTTCTCGCAACTGGAAGTCCTTTACTGGTTCCGCAGCTAGTTTGTCTCGGATTTCTCTCAGTGCCGGATCCTCATACTGTACTTCTTTAATTCTGTCTACCAAGTCTGGGCTGATAGACAAAACTGTGAGGACATTTGCCACTGAGTCTACCAATTCAAGATCAAATTCCTCTATCTCTCTTTCTAATGGAGATTGTCTCGCGTGGTTAGACTTTCTGCTCAACGCATCTGCCACTCTGTTGGCTTTGCCCGGATGGTAGTTGATGGTCAAGTCATAGTCCTTGAGTAACTCTAACCATCTTCTTTGTCTCATATTCAGCTCCTTCTGCGAGAATAGATACTTCAGGCTCTTGTGATCGGTGAATACTGCACACTTCTCTCCATATAGATAGTGTCTCCAGATCTTAAGGGCAAATACCACAGCTGCGAGTTCCAAGTCATGAGTCGGATAGTTCTGCTCATATGGTTTCAGTTGTCTTGACGCGTACGATATGACTCGTTCGTTTTGCATCAAGACACAACCTATAAACAGAGGGTTAGTTTAGGACTTGCATAAGTATATACAATGCATTAATTGTAATTGTGTACATACCTAGTCCTTTCTTGGACGCGTCAATATAGATCACGAAACCGTCGGTGCCGGAAGGTTGTGCCAACACCGGGGCTGTGGTCAATCTCTTCTTGAGCTCCGTGAAGCTCTGCTCGCATTCGGCAGTCCATTCGAATTTAGTCTTCTTCTGGGTAAGTCGACTCAATGGTACTGCTATCGTTGAGAATCCCTCAACAAACTTCCTATAGTAGCCTGCCAAGCCTAGGAAGCTTCTGACTTCGGTCACATTTGTGGGTCTTGGCCATTCAGTGATGGCTTCTATCTTCTTAGGATCCACAGAGATCCCATCTTCAGAAATCACGTGACCAAGGAAGGCTACACTTCTCAGCCAAAATTCACACTTGCTGAATTTGGCATAGAGCCTTTGTTGCCTCAGAATTTGCAACACCACTCTTAGATGTTCAGCATGAGCTTGTTCGTCGGGGGAATAGACCAAGATGTCATCGATGAACACTACTACAAATTGGTCTAACTGTTCTCGGAATACAGTGTTCATCAAATCCATGAAAGCTGCTGGGGCATTAGTTAGTCCAAAAGGCATCACTAAGAATTCATAATGCCCGTATCGAGTCCGGAAAGCCGTTTTAGGTACGTCTCCGGCTTTCACAAGCAGCTGGTGATACCCTTGACGGAGATCGATCTTTGAGAACCAACGAGCTCCTTTAAGTTGGTCAAATAAGTCCTCTATCCTTGGCAAAGGATATTTGTTCTTAATGGTAATCTTATTCAGTTCTCGGTAGTCGATGCACAGCCTCATGCTGCCATCTTTCTTCTTTACGAATAGAACTGGAGCTCCCCAAGGTGATACACTGGGGCGTATCAATTTCTTGTCCAACAACTCCTGAAGTTGCCCCTTTAGCTCCTTAAGTTCAGCTGGAGCCATTCTGTAGGGTGCCTTTGATATAGGCTCGGCTCCGGGTATCAAATTGATTTCGAACTCCACTTCTCTCGATGGCGGAACTCCCGGTAAATCATCCGGAAATACGTCCTTAAATTCATTGATTACCGGAATTTGATCCATGGAGGGAACTTCTTGTTGAGCATCTATAGCATACACCATATATCCCTCTGCTCCTTTCTGTAAAGCCTTAAAGGCCTTAATCGCCGTCATGTATATTTTCTTAGGAGCCTTGGTTATCTTGGTATTCCCTTGCACCGTGATGTCATTCATCTCAGGGTCTTTGAGGGTCACTCGCTTAAGTCTGCAGTCGATGTTGGCGTGATTCTTGGTCAACCAATCCATGCCCAAAATTATGTCAAAGTCCTTCATCGGAATTGGGACTAAGGTCACTGAGAAGAGTTTCTCACCTACTTCCAAATCACAGTCTTTGTACTGATGGTGAGAAATCAGTACTTGTTCACCTGCTGCCTGCACCCTAAATGGGTTCTCAAGCCATTCGGGTAGACAGTCGAGCCCTTTGGCGAATCGCTTAGAGATGAAGGAGTGGCTAGCTCCACTATCGAATAACACGTTGGCAGGTACTTTATTAACTAGGAGCACACCTAGACATGAAAGGGTAGCACATAAAGACTTCACATAAAAACACATTTGTTCATCAACTTAGAAACTAAAATTCAACTTAAGCTACTATTATTGAACTTAAGTCGTACCTGTCACAACATTAGCGTCCTCCTGGACTTCAGCGTCCGTCATCGCGTGGACCCTCGCATTGGGCCTACCTCTCTGCTGTTGAGCTGGTCCTGCTCCGGCTTGCGGTTTAGGATTCCATTCTGGGCAGTCCTTGATCCTATGGCCTGGCTTTCCACATCTGAAGCACGCACCTGATATTTTCCAACATTCGCCCATGTGTCTTTTATGGCAGTGCGGGCATTCTGCAGGTGCTTGGCGATCAGGTTGATTTGGCTGCGGTGCCCTTTGAACTGGCCCCGCTTGTCCCTTCCTGGGAATCTTGACCCAACGTCCGGGTCTACTTCCGCTTTGCTCCACCCTTGGTCTCTTGCTCGATTCTTCCCGAGCCTCTCTTTGTTGCGACCTACGCATGTCACTCTCCACCCGGTAACATGCGTCTAACATTTCCTCAAACGTTTTCAAGCTCGACCCCGCTATTGCAGTCCGAATGCGGGGGTTCAGTCCTTCCTCAAATTTTAGCATCTTCATTCGGTTGTTTTCCAATACCAAGGGTGTGAACTTACCCAAGGCATGGAACCGATCTGCGTAATCAGAGACAGACATCCTTCCCTGTTCGAACTTGTCAAACTGTCTCATTTTCTCCAAAATGGCAGTCTCTGGCACATAGTAGTCCTTGTAGGCCTTCACAAATTGACTCCACTGGATGGGAGAAGTCATCTTGGGCGAAATGCCGTTCCACCATGCATTCGCTCTGCCAGTTAGGAAAGGCGTGGCCACATCCACCTTGTGTTCTTCAGGCACTTGCACTAGCCTGAAGCATTTCTCTACTTCGTCCAGCCAAAACCCAGCCACTTCTGGGTCAGTTGTCCCTTCAAAGTTTGGGGCATGCATCTTTCGCATTTCCCCAATATAGTACCTTATGCCGTGCTGTGGCGGCGGGGGAGGAGGTTGCTGCGGTTGTTGCTGCTGCTGAGCAACCCCTTGCGCTATCACTGTGATAGCATCAATCAGCGCTTGTGGGACTAGAACTGGTGGTGGTGGAGGAGGAGGGTCATTGCTCCTATTGCCACCGTTACCTTGGTTATCTCTGCGAGGAGGCATTTTCTGCAAGATCACGCTCATTAGTGTCGAGCAGTTCCAAAATAAAACTTGAAATCCACAAGGGGGTACAAGGCGTAGTTCATAGGTTAAAACGATTACATCTATTTGATTTCACTAATCGCGCTCGTACACACACCCATCCCTGATCAAGCTTAAATCTGAAATTGTATACTTAAACTAATAGATCAACTTAAAGTGAAGGTCATAACTTAGAACTCTACATGTCACAACCTAGGTCTCCGAGGTAGATCTGAAGCCTAGGCTCTGATACCACCTGTAGCGCCCCGACCCGGACAGCAGAATCCGAACCGAATCACCCGTCGTAGCTTACTGAGAAGACTACCAGACGTCTCATCTCTCGGATACACATCATCAATGACGTAAGAGAAATAAATGCGAGAACATATCTCCATAAATCTAAATCATCAATCAATACGTCAAAGATAACGAGAATACTCAAATGTATATGGTCGCAGCCATCTAAAACCTCAAATGAAGAACAAAGCAGACTGAAACAAATGGAAGCAGTTTAAACTAGCTAATCAATCTCCTCAACAAGGTCTAGGTATCCCATTCAGCCCACTCGCCGTCGTCTTCAATGAAAATCATGTCATAGCTAGGCTCATCTGCAAGATCAAAGGCAGTACCCTTAGCGAAAAACGCTAGCAAGTAACCCACTTATAAGACGTACGGGATCAACACATGGCAAGACATGAGTAATAGATAACATGAGGGATGTGAGGGCACATGTCTTGTAAACTTTCAAATATAGAATTTCGGATAACGCAGTAAACGAGTACAGCGATTCGTTCACAATTAACACTTCATAGGCAATCAAGTACCACTCACGTTCATACCACATTGACTCTCATGATGCATGCCAAAAGATGCACTACACTACACATTCACGTATGCATGAACGCTTTCTCTTTCAAAACAGTGCAATGCATGTCACAATGTCCGGTCACTTCACATAACTTTATACCCTGTAACGCGCCCCGGCTTATATTTCCATCCCGGTTTACGTTACAGCCAACTTTATACCCTGTAATGCACCTCGGCTTATATTTCCATCCCGAGTAGCATTACAGACAACTTTATACCCTGTAACGCGCCCCGGCTTATATTTCCATCCCGGTTTACGTTACAGTCTTTTGTGCCCTGCAATGCGCCCCGGCTTAAATTTCCATCCCAGTTTACATTGTAGGTCACCTTCGCAAATCTGTGCCGAAGCACCTTTCTTTTCAAATCAATATGCAAATGCACGTGCCATGATGTAAGACCCCTCTTTCCGATCACACTTCTCGTTCACATATGCAATTCACATTCACATGCGCAGGTACAAGTAACACACAAGAGTTCGCTAGCTTATTCATCAACACGTAGACTTCAACTAGCTCGTCAACGCATACCCTTGATTCTAAGGTTCACAACCCAACGAGAGTATCCCTATCTTTCCTTCATTGAACTCTAAGACACCTCGTACGTTCATTTCCTAACCCGTCTAAGTCATTCCCGTTGAAACTCGATTCGAGAATCCGTTGAGAACACCGAGATTGATTCACCATCCTAGGGCATGTTCCCAAGACTTAAACTAACTTCAATCAGGTCTTAAGAAGTCACTAAGGTCACCCAAAGACTTCCCGAACGTCCCCCTTTCTTCCTCTACTTCCACAAAATTTCAGGACTTCATCCCCTATACATCGATCGATCGATGTCCAACTGGGGACATCGATCTCTGACTTCGATCGATCGATGTCCTTCTGAGGACATCGATCTCTCAGGTTTCACCTACATCGATCGATCGATGTCCAAATGGGGACATCGATCTCTCAGCTACTACTACATCGATCGATCGATGTCAAACTGGGGACATCGATCTCTCAGCCGCCTGTACATCGATCGATCGATGTCCTTCTGAGGACATCGATCTCTGACTTAGATCGATCGAAGCCTGCGTTTTTCCCAAACTTTCCGCTGCAATTTCTGCAGAACCATGAATCAATGATTTTTTTCCCAATCCATCCACACCTAGCCCTTACTACAATCACAGACTTAACTACAGAATCAACGCTACCAACATACCAATCGTGATTCAATCCTAATCCGCGCGTTCATCACCCACACTCAGCCAAAGATCCTACCTTTCTCCCTCAACCCACGTAAGCACACAATCTCGTCAAGAGGGGATCCAAGGGATAAGGATTTGCATGATTTCACATAATCAACAACATCAACAAAAGCTTTTCCATATACATTGGCCAAATCACGAGAACAAATCACATAGATCGTATACAAATAATCAAGAACAAATCTACTGCATGGTGATCCAATTTGATAATTAAAATAGGCCGTTTTCTTTCACAAATCGTAGGAATTTATAAACAGATTACTTGCCTTTGATTACTCGAGAACGGATTGAAAAACAGACGGAGGTTGGATCGGTTCCTGGAGGCTGTCTTCTTCTTCTACGTGGCTTAGGCAAAACGGCTAGGGTATGAGAAAAGAAGCGTCGTTGTTTTCTGTAGAAAACTGACGCTTTGTCAGTTTATATATGGTCAGGGGGGAAAGTTTGGTTTTTCTAAAGTATATTTCATTTCTTATTTATCTTAAAGGATAAATCCTAATTATTTAATTCTAAAATTAATTACAATTAAACTCTAATAATAAATCCTCTATTTATTCTAATTAATCCTCATATTAATGTCTAATTAATTTTCATTGACCGTCATTAATTTCCGCAAAATCCTTCTTTGTCTTTTAATTTCCCTACTGAGGGTGCGGGGCATAACAACAGGCACACTCACTGCGAGAAGAGTCAACGATATTTGTGAGATGGCATCCACTAGTTATAAAACCGAGCAAGAACGAATGTCAAGCGTCAGCCTCTCCTTTTCGACGGTGAGTCTTTTATACAATGAAAACTTCATATGGAATTTTTCCTTATGTCTATTGATATAGAGTTATGGTCCATCATAGAAGACGGTCTTTTTATTCCTTCTAAGTTATCCACGGTTGACGGTGTCACTTTAGAAGTCGTAAAACCGAAGCAAGAACTTTAGTGATGATAAAAAGAAATTAAGTTTAAATGCTAGAGCCATGCAACTTCTTCTAAAAGGTTTATGTAAAAGTGAATCAAGTTATGTGTCCAATTGTTCTAGTGTCAAAGAAATGTGGAGAATTCTTGAAATGAAACATGAAGGTACTAGTCGAGTTAAAGAGTCTAATATAAATATGCTTATGTCTACTCTTGAATCCTTTAAATTATTACCGAATGAATCTATTGTTGATACGGATCTACGATTGACTAACATTTACAATTCTCTTGAGTCTCTTGGAAAAGTATTTTCTTCACAGGAAAAGGTTCAAAAATTATTACGAAGTCTGCCATCCGAATGGGATCCCAAAGTCATTGCAATCAAAGAAAGTAAAAAACAAAAATGATAAAGATGGAGGAATTAATCGGATCACTAAAGTTATACGAAAACAAACTCACATTAAGGAAATCGGAATCAACATCAAAACAAGGTAAGGCTATAGCATTAAATCAAATGAACACGTCTCTACTTCTTCCGATCACGTAGATGATAGTGACACAGAATTGGATAACGAAGATCAAATATTATAGACTAAAGGTTTAAGAAAGTTTATGTTAAAGTCATTAAAGAATAAACCTAAGGATGTTTCAACTTAGAGAAATAAAAATAACAATAACGATAAAGATGTAAAATGCTATGAATGTGGAAAACTTGGAGACCTATCATATGGTTGCCCGAACAAGGACAAACCGATAAACAAAAACCATGACAAGGACTAGACCAAAAATAGACCCGTCTCAGAACCTAAGCAAAGGAATGTAAGAAGAGCACTCAAGGCCTCCACTTGGGGTGACTCATTCAATTTTGAGACTAATGAGACTAAAGAAGAAACGGCACAAATATGCTTTGCATCTAAGGCATTAAACGAGGTATGTTCTGACTGCGACTCTGATTCCGGACCCTCTTATTATGATTTATTTAGTCAATATATTGAAATACATAAATTCATGAAGACTCTTACAAAAGAAAAGAAATGGTTAATTGAAGACAAGAAGTTGTTAGAATCTTCTAACACGAATCTTGTATCTCAATTAAACGATTCAAAAGAAGAGTCGTCTTGCACGATTAATGCATTAAAATCTGAGATTTCATCATTAACATTCGAAAATAATGAGATGAAAGCCGAGATTTCAAATTTGAAATCAAGAAATGCAGATTTAGAAAAGATGGTAAAATGGTTCGATACGGGTACTTGCATGCTAGATCGTCTCATTTCCTCCCAAAAGCATGAAAATAATGAAATCGGAATAGGGTACATTGAAGATAACAAAGTACAAAATAAGTCGACCAACTTTATTCTATCGTCATCTAAGAAACTGCATGCATTAAGACAACTATACAGCATAAGAAGATGTTTAGTGTACCACCCATCATGTCTCGTCACAAACTTCTTTTTCAACACATACAAATATAACCATGTACCATATAGATATGAAAAGAAACCGTTGATGCATATGCAACATTCATACAATACCGTATCTAGATCTCGCGCCATGCACACTAACAGAAATGCATATCAAAATTGAAAACTATATTATGCACACCATGATTGTTGTACCCAACGAGGAATCACATTGTACTTGAGACTTGTCTAAGTGAGGTTATGAAAAGTTGCATCTTCAAGTACAATTTATTTAGTTTCATGATTACTTCTCTAATTAGATTTGTGTTAAGGAAAAATATTGTGTAGAAATTCAAGCATGAATTAGGGATTATATGAAGTTACCCCTAAGGACCTAGGAGATTTTGGCCACAAGGATAGAGAGGGCCTTAGAAGATTTCTCAACATTTCAAGAAGATTAATCTTAAGGGCCATCTTTTCATAAGCCCAAATAACAATTAAACAATTTTAAGTAGTGGGCAATCTTTCTCCAACCCACCCTAAATTTCGGCCCTATGAGTCCACGAAGGCTCAACCTTCCCCTAAATTATATTTTTTAAAATCAAGAAAGAGGGGGAAATAATTAGTAAAAAGAATAACTACCTACATAACTTCTCATTAAACCCACTTGGGAAGAGAATTAAGTGTGCCAAGGGCCAATTAATGCCCAAACCGCCGGATTGCCCTATATGGCTAACCAAGGAGAATTTTAAATCTTACCATGATTACTTTATATTAACCACAAGGTTAAAGTAACCCAAGTTAGCCTAAAAGTAAATATGATTGGATAAAGTAACCCAAGTTAGTCATAAAGTAACCTTGATTAACTAAAGTAACCAAGGTTAATTAACTTAACCATGCCATGGTAATCCCTTATCCCCTCTTGATTCCAAACGGCTAACCTTCGCCTAATAAGGAAAATTCTCTCCAAGAAACTGTAGAAATAAGAGGGTTTGAGTGATTTCAAAATAGGAAACGTTGAATATATATACATATATACAAACGTGTATAAGTGTGTACATGTATGCATGATAACTTGTCATTACTTGCCTTATTTAGCTTATATATTATGTTGTCGTACTAACGAGCCATGAAGCATTAAAGCTTACGTCATATGGCGAACATTTGTTGAGTTTATACTATTTTCAGGTGCCACAATTAATGAACTAAAGTAGTTCATTAAGTGAAGTACTTAGTTTAATAAACTAAGTAGTTCATTAAAGGAAGATGCATTTGGAAAAGGCACAAAGGCAACATGGCTATGGAAGGAAAGTCTTCTCCTCCTCCCCACATTCATTCCACACGCCTTTTACACATATATATACTATATTTTCAGATTTTTTATAAAAGGCACATACACATGTATTCCAACGTACTACCGACACGTTATATATCTTACGTACGTACGTTATCGTCACACCACTATACTTAACTCATATTTATGAGTATATTCAGGTCTTATATCATATGATATAAGATATGGTGATGACAAATTAAATACGACACGATAAAAGGTTCTAAACCGAAATTTGTCGTATCGGGCGAATACCGAAACTTCGCCAACGTGTCACGTACTTGCCATAAATAAATGGCCAGCCCATATACATCAAAAATTGATGGAAATTTCGTGATACACATGGTGTTATTAGCCAAAAAATACTTTCCATGTTGGCACACACAAATCACCCCACATTTAGGCCAAAATGTGAAGATTCCAATTTTATTTTTGTCACATGTTTATGGTACCATTTTAAATCAGCCAAGAGCTGAAATTTAAAATATATATTATAGATTATGTATAACATAATATATATATCATGTGCAAAAGTTGGAATTTAAATTAGAGAAAAATCGGGTAATCGATAAATATCGAAAATTCGGTTTTCTACGCACTTAACATGGAACATTTTTCTTGACCATAATGTGACACGTATCTAGACACTTTTTACATATAATATACATCTTAAAGTGTTCTAGAAAATTAAATTAAGGGCTGATTGGAATATTACATGTGTGTATTATTAAATGTACACTATTTTACAAAGTTAGCAAAAATAAATTTCAGCACATGTATATACACATTTAAACGTCACTACAGCTGAGATGAAACACATGTGGAGCCTTGTTGGCATGTTGATTGGTCAAGGATCAATCATACAATGTTGAGAAATCAAAGAGAGAAGCTACAAAAGGTAAGTATTCAACATATACCTCTCTTATGTCACATGCTGAAAATTTCAGCATGTCACACTAACCATGGCCGAATCCTTCATGATTAAGCAAGGTATTTTGTCAATTTTTCATTAAAGGATAAATCAAAGGAGTTATGGAAATGATTTGAATTGTATGTAAGGTAATCAAGTGTGATATTTTTCATATCACACATGCTGAAATTTTTCAGCATGTGTGAGGGGATGTGGTGGCCGAATGTTACTCCCTTTTGGTGTCCAAGTTCATTCTTCATCTTGTAGCAAGACTTACCTTATATAATTAATTTATTTTTATGGAAAAAATTCAAAAGAAAATGGAAGAAATCTTGATTTATTTCATGTTGTAAATGCTGAAAATTTCAGCATTGAAACTTAGGGTATGGCCGATTTTCATGTGATGGAAAGAAGGGATTTTTGTGTCTTGCACTTTATGACAAAAATGTGACAATTATGGCATGATTTAATAATTGATTATTTGGCAAATATTTAGTGTTTATTTTTAGATTTTCCATGTCATCAAATGATGAAAACTTTGAGCCAATCAAAAGGTGCCAAGTAAGCAATGACTAAATGATGGTCCAATGGAGTGATGCCAAGTAAGCAAAACATTGTCACCATGATGTCTCACACCCTCTCAAGCACTCAAAAGGAAATTTTCAAGAGGGGGAGAAGCATAGGGGGGACGGCTGGACTTCATAAAAAGAGAAGAGAAGAACAAACAAAAACAACACCAAGATTTGCATTCTAAAGTGATCAAAGTGCCAAGCCTTTCTTCTCCTACACTTTCTTTCTTTCTTCTCTTGTAAAAAGCCTATTGTATATTACTTCTTTCAATCTTTAATAGGCTTCATAGAAACCACCATTCATACATCTTTGTAAAAGATTGATCAAGGTGTGATCAATCTTCATCCTAGCGAGGTGGTGGTGTTCGTGTGAATTGTACTAGCAATACAAGGTTTGTAAAGGGTTGGAGTTAAGGTGTAACTCTATCAACCCTGCGGTAAGGTGTACTGCGTGTGTGAAATTAGTGTGAACCAAGGAAGGTGTTCCTTGAAGACTGGAGTAGGTTGTTTATAACCGAACCAGTATAAAATTCTTGGTGCAATTTACTTTCAGCATTTACTTTTCAGTTTCTGCACTGATTATACGTTTTGTTCACGTTCGGAAAAATAGCAAACGATTTTCAAAAATTATAAAAATTTCCAGAAACATACATAAACATTCTAGGGTTAATTTGGCACAAGTTTCAACCCTTTTGGACAAGTATAGGTCAGTCAAACATCAAAAGTTCTGAGACTAGTGCAGTCTGATTTTCAGACTTGCAAAGGTTGAGACTTTGGTTGTATTTGACCTACTTACCAAAAGAATTTTCAAAACCTGTTTCAACCCATTTCAATATAGTGTGTGAGGAGTTATTGGTCAATGTTTCAGATTATTTGGACATTCACACAAATAGGAATTAATTTTTCAAAACCATCTACCGTTTCTGGCAGATTTGCACAATCTGAGTGCCAACGGTTTTTGAAGGGTTTAAAGGTTGAATTTTGATTTGAAATTTTTAGGGGACCCTCATAACATCTGAGGCTAAGTTCTCTCAAAATTTCATAATTTTTGGAGACCTCTAACCTGGTTTTAAAAACGTTTTAAAACAGGTCCTGAAAACAGAATCTGTTTTCAGAACTTGAATTGTTCAAGTTTAAAGAAATTTTAAAAAGCACACTTTCCGCACCATCTATTCAACCCCCCCCTTCTAGTGGTGCCTTGCAGATCCTACAAGTGGTATCAGAGCGCAAGAATACTCACTACAAGGAATCCAACGATTCAGTGAGATGGCATCCACAAATCTCAAAACCGAACAAGAAGGTATGTCGAGCCAAAGGCCTCCACTTTTTGACGGTGAGTCTTTTATTCAATGGAAACTTAGGATGAAACTTTTTCTTATGGCTATAGATATAGATCTTTGGTCAATAATTGAAGATGGTCCATATGTCCCATCTAATGTATCCACTGTAGACGGAGTTACTTTAGAAGTTATTAAAACTAGACAAGAATATACGAGTGATGATAAAAAGAAGCTTAGTATGAATGCTAGGGCTATGCAATTGCTTTTAAACGGATTGAGTAAAAGTGAGTCTAGTTATGTGTCAAATTGTTCGAGTGCACAAGAAATGTGGAGAATCTTAGAAATGAAACACGAAGGCACAAGTCAAGTAAAAGAGTCTAAAATTAATATGCTCATGTCTACTCTTGAGTCTTTTAAGTTGTTGCCTAATGAGTCAATTGTAGATATGGATCTTCGTTTGACTAACATCTATAACTCTCTTGAGTCTCTTGGTAAGGCTTTTACTACGCAGGAAAAGGTACAGAAAGTCCTACGGAGCCTTCCTTCGGAATGGGATCCTAAAGTAACTGCTATAGAAGAAAGCAAGGAGACTAAATCAATAAAAATGGAAGAACTCATTGGTTCACTCAAAGTTTATGAAAACAAACTTATTATTCAGAAATCGGAATCAACCAAACAAGGTAAGACAATTGCTTTTAAATCAAATGAATACGTCTCCCCTCCCTCCGATCACGTAGATGACAGTGATTCCGAATCGGATAATGATGACTTAATTCTGTTGGCTAAAGGACTAAGAAGATTCATGAGAAAATCATTTAAAAATAAAAACAAGGGGACTACATCTAAGAGAAACAAAAACAAGTCAAATGATAAGGACATTAAATGTTATGAATGCGGCAAACTCGGACACTTATCATATGACTGCCCTAACAAAGAAAAGCAAACTAATAAGTACCCTGACAAGGAGCGGAACAAAAATAGACCCGTCTCAGATCCTAAACAAAGAAAACGTGCACTAAAGGCCTCCACATGGAGTGACTCATCAGACTCTGAAACTGAGACCGAAGAGGAGACCGCTCAAGTTTGCTTCGCTTCAAAGGCGTCTAATGAGGTATCATCCGATTCTGACTCTGACTCTGAACCTTCTTATGATGATCTTTTTAGTCAGTATCTTGAATTACATAAATTTACTAAGACTCTCGCAAAAGAAAAGAAACGTTTAATTGAAGACAAGAAACTGTTAGAATCTTCTAACGAGAATCTTGTCGCTCAATTAAGCGATTCAAAGAAAGAGTCTTCATGTGTCATCACTGCATTAAAAACCGAGATCTCATCATTGACTTCTCAAAATAATGAAATGAAATCCGAGATTTCAAATTTGAAATCAAGGAATACAGACTTAGAGAAAATGATGAAACAATTCGATACAGGGTCAAACATGCTGCATCGCATCATATTATCGCAAAAGCATGACAGTGACAAAACTGGATTGGGATACGTTGATACTAACGAAGTATCAACCAAACCAACCAAGTTTGTTGTGTCTAAGAAAGTAGACACCCCTAAGCATCAAGTGGCGTCTAAGATGACGCAAAAAGCGTCCCCTTCCACATGCCCCACTCCCTCATATCATGTGAAATATAACGTTGTACCATATAGATATGAGAAGAAAAGAACAATGCATACACGAAATACATATCATCCACGCACTACGCACACGCACACAAGGACATATCACAAACGTCCTTCATATAATGAGTATAGAGGAGTCCATGGGCAAAGACCCAAAATACATGCATCACATGTATACTATATCGCACCTTCATCTACATTCTTGCCATTTGATAGACCGAGAAGGATCACCCAAGTATGGGTACCGAAAGGTACCTTTACAAAAAGGTGATTAACTAACTCGAAAGGACCCAAAATTAAAAGGGTACCTAAATCACCTTTTTACATTGCAGGGAGACCACTCATCGAAAGACACATCAATAAAGTGGTTCCTTGACAGTGGTTGCTCGAGGCACATGACGGATGACCCGAGCCTGTTCTCCAAATTAAAGAAGGTCACAAAAGGCGGATCCGTGACCTTTGGAGACAACAATGAAGGCAAGATCATCAGAAAAGGTACGATTGGCAATCCGAATACACTTCAAATCTCCAACGTGTTTTTGGTAAGCAACTTATCTTACAATCTTCTTAGTATTTCTCAATTTGTTGACAATGGTTTCAATGTGTGTTTTACTCATCCTTATTGCAACATAATAGATAAAAATGGAGAAACCGTTTTAAAAGGAAAACGAGAAGGCAATGTTTTTACGCTATCTATGGATGATGTAGTAGACGCTAAAGTTAAGTGTTTTATGTCAAATGAACCCAATGTGAATTTATGGCATAGACGTTTAGGACACATAGGTATTTCCACACTAGAAAAATTGCAACGAAAGAACCTAGTACGAGGATTGCCTACGCTTGATTTAGACAACTTTCAGTTGTGTGAATCTTGCATAAGAGGCAAACAAACACGTGAGTCACTTAAGCCGAAAAATGAAATAAGCACGACTAGAATACTAGAACTATTGCATATCGATTTGTTTGGTCCTAGTCGTACTACAAGCCTTGGTGGGCGTCACTATGCATGCGTAATTGTTGATGACTTTTCTCGTTATACTTGGACTTTATTTCTTGCACATAAGGATGATAGCGCCGTAGAGATTGCTAAATTAATTAAACAACTTGAAAATCAATACGGTGTAAATGTGAAAAGAATAAGAAGCGATAGAGGCGGTGAGTTTAAAAATAAAGAGATGATTTCGTTTTGTGAAGAAAAAGGAATTAAACATGAGTTTTCGCCACCTAGAACTCCACAATTAAATGGAGTAGTAGAAAGAAAGAATCGCACATTACAAGAAATCGCTAGAACCATGCTTTGCGAAAATAAATTGCCTAGATTTCTGTGGGCGGAAGCCGTAAATTGTGCATGCTATATTGTAAATCGCCTATCTATAAGAAAGAAAATAAACAAGACGCCTTACGAAATTTTGAATGATCGCATGCCTAAGATTGATTATTTTCGTGTGTTTGGATGCAAATGCTTTGTCTTGAATACAAAAGATAATTTAGATAAATTTGAATCCAAATCAATTGAGTGCATTTTTGTTGGGTATTCCATAAATTCAAAAGCATATAGATGTTATGATCCTCTCACTAGACAAATCATAGAATCTATTCATGTTAAATTCAATGAATTTGGTGAGATTGATAAAGATAAGGAATATGATGATGATTTTGAATTGAAACCCGTTTTGAATGAAGATAATGACTCTTTTGATATGCATGAGATGAATGAGACACTAGCAATGCATGATCATATAGAAATGCATGATAACTTAGAAAATAGTCAACTAAGATGGCATAGAGATCACCCACATGATCTCATCATAGGCGACATCACTCACGGTGTGCGACCATGTAGAAGAATCACTTCGGATGAAATAAATGAATTTCATGCTATGATTTCTGAAATTGAGCCCAAAAATGTGCATGATGCTTTGAGTGATTCATCTTGGATTGATGCTATGCATGACGAACTTAATCATTTCGTTAGAAATGATGTATGGGACTTAGTACCACGACCACAAGATAAGACAATAATAGGCACAAAGTGGGTATTTAGGAACAAAATGAATGAAGAAGGAAAGGTCGTTAGAAATAAAGCAAGACTCGTAGCTCAAGGATATAATCAAGAAGAAGGAATAGACTACGATGAAACATTTGCACCCGTAGCACGTTTAGAAGCTATACGACTCTTACTTGCTATTGCTTGCTTGAAAGATTTTAAATTATATCAAATGGACGTCAAAAGTGCTTTTCTAAACGGATTTATACAAGAAGAAGTATACGTGAAGCAACCACCCGGTTTTGAAGATTTGAAACATCCAGATTCACGTGTACAAACTAAAGAAGGCACTATATGGCCTAAAGCAAGCGCCGAGAGCATGGTATGATCGTTTTGCCATTTTTCTTTTAGAAAATAATTTTAAACGTGGTACTATAGATAGTACACTATTTTTGAAACAAGAAAAATCAGATTTACTTATTATTCAAATTTACGTAGATGACATTATTTTCGGTTCTACCTCACATAGACTTGTTCAAGATTTTGAAAATTGTATGAAAGCTGAATTTGAAATGTCTATGGTTGGTGAACTTAATTATTTTCTTGGCTTGCAGATTAAGCAAACGAGTAAAGGAATTCATATAAGCCAAGCTAAGTACGTAAATGACATGATCCAGAAGTTCAATTTTGAAAATTTGAAACCATCCCCCACGCCTATGAGTGTTACTACTAAATTAGACAAAGATGAACATGGTAAAGACGTTGATAATGGATTATATCGATCTATGATAGGTTCTTTACTATATTTAACTGCTAGTAGGCCTGACATTATGTTTAGCGTATGCATGTGTGCTCGTTTTCAAAGTCAACCTAAGGTGTCACACTTAAATGCGGTAAAAAGAATATTCCGCTATATTAAGCACACGCCCACCTTAGGTATTTGGTATGATAAGGACTCTACATTCGACTTACATGCTTACACTGATGCAGATTATGGTGGCTGCAAGATAGATAGAAAAAGCACGAGCGGAACTTGCCAATTTATAGGAAATTCCCTTATTTCATGGTTTTCCAAAAAGCAAGCAAGTGTTGCTTTGTCCACTACTGAGGCTGAGTATATGGCTCTTAGCCTTTGTTGCACACAGTTGTTGTGGATAAAACAACAACTTTCGGACTTTGGAATTACCGTAAATAAAATTCCTATATATTGTGATAGTATGAGTGCAATAAATTTGTCTAAAAACCCCGTATTACACTCTAAGGCTAAGCATATAGAAGTTCGCTATCATTTTCTTCGTGATCACGTTAACAATGGTAATATTGTCATAGATCACGTACGCACAGAATCACAAGTAGCGGATATATTTACAAAGGCCTTAAATCAAGCCACATTTGAATCTCTTCGTTCTAAATTAGGCATGATTCCTGTTGATGTGATTTAATGCGATATTATTTGATTTACTTTCCTTTTTGACAGGAATCTTTTGATTAACTTTCCAAAATAAAGGGGGAGAGAGAAGCATGATTTAAGGGGGAGAGAGAAGCATGATTTAAGGGGGAGAGAGATCACTAATTGATCCTAATTGCATGAATCAAGGGGGAGCCGGATTTGAAATTCGAAATTCAAATTTCAAATCTGTGCATAATTCAAGGGGGAGAGATAGTACTTAAATCATGTACACTAGTTATTTTGAAAATCATCAAAAGGGGGAGATTGTAGAAATAAGAGGGTTTGAGTGATTTCAAAATAGGAAACGTTGAATATATATACATATATACAAACGTGTATAAGTGTGTACATGTATGCATGATAACTTGTCATTACTTGCCTTATTTAGCTTATATATTATGTTGCCGTACTAACGAGCCATGAAGCATTAAAGCTTACGTCATATGGCGAACATTTGTTGAGTTTATACTATTTTCAGGTGCCACAATTAATGAACTAAAGTAGTTCATTAAGTGAAGTACTTAGTTTAATAAACTAAGTAGTTCATTAAAGGAAGATGCATTTGGAAAAGGAACAAAGGCAACATGGCTATGGAAGGAAAGTCTTCTCCTCCTCCCCACATTCATTCCACACGCCTTTTACACATATATATACTATATTTTCAGATTTTTTATAAAAGGCACATACACATGTATTCCAACGTACTACCGACACGTTATATATCTTACGTACGTACGTTATCGTCACACCACTATACTTAACTCATATTTATGAGTATATTCAGGTCTTATATCATATGATATAAGATATGGTGATGACAAATTAAATACAACACGATAAAAGGTTCTAAACTGAAATTTGTCGTATCGGGCGAATACCGAAACTTCGCCAACGTGTCACGTACTTGCCATAAATAAATGGCCAGCCCATATACATCAAACATTGATGGAAATTTCGTGATACACATGGTGTGATTAGCCAAAAAATACTTTCCATGTTGGCACACACAAATCACCCCATATTTAGGCCAAAATGTGAAGATTCCAATTTTATTTTTGTCACATGTTTATGGTACCATTTTAAATCAGCCAAGAGCTGAAATTTAAAATATATATTATAGATTATGTATAACATAATATATATATCATGTGCAAAAGTTGGAATTTAAATTAGAGAAAAATCGGGTAATCGATAAATATCGAAAATTCGGTTTTCTACGCACTTAACATGGAACGTTTTTCTTGACCATAATGTGACACGTATCTAGACAATTTTTACATATAATATACATCTTAAAGTGTTCTAGAAAATTAAATTAAGGGCTGATTGGAATATTACATGTGTGTATTATTAAATGTGCACTATTTTACAAAGTTAGCAAAAATAAATTTCAGCACATGTATATACACATTTAAACGTCACTACAGCTGAGATGAAACACATGTGGAGCCTTGTTGGCATGTTGATTGGTCAAGGATCAATCATACAATGTTGAGAAATCAAAGAGAGAAGCTACAAAAGGTAAGTATTCAACATATACCTCTCTTATGTCACATGCTGAAAATTTCAGCATGTCACACTAACCATGGCCGAATCCTTCATGATTAAGCAAGGTATTTTGTCAATTTTTCATTAAAGGATAAATCAAAGGAGTTATGGAAATGATTTGAATTGTATGTAAGGTAATCAAGTGTGATATTTTTCATATCACACATGCTGAAATTTTTCAGCATGTGTGAGGGGATGTGGTGGCCGAATGTTACTCCCTTTTGGTGTCCAAGTTCATTCTTCATCTTGTAGCAAGACTTACCTTATATAATTAATTTATTTTTATGGAAAAAATTCAAAAGAAAATGGAAGAAATCTTGATTTATTTCATGTTGTAAATGCTGAAAATTTCAGCATTGAAACTTAGGGTATGGCCGATTTTCATGTGATGGAAAGAAGGGATTTTTGTGTCTTGCACTTTATGACAAAAATGTGACAATTATGGCATGATTTAATAATTGATTATTTGGCAAATATTTAGTGTTTATTTCAGATTTTCCATGTCATCAAATGATGACAACATTGAGCCAATCAAAAGGTGCCAAGTAAGCAATGACTAAATGATGGTCCAATGGAGTGATGCCAAGTAAGCAAAACATTGTCACCATGATGTCTCACACCCTCTCAAGCACTCAAAAGGAAATTTTCAAGAGGGGGAGAAGCATAGGGGGGACGGCTGGACTTCATAAAAAGAGAAGAGAAGAACAAACAAAAACAACACCAAGATTTGCATTCTAAAGTCATCAAAGTGCAAACGATTTTCAAAAATTATAAAAATTTCCAGAAACATACATAAACGTTCTAGGGTTAATTTGGCACAAGTTTCAACCCTTTTGGACAAGTATAGGTCAGTCAAACATCAAAAGTTCTGAGACTAGTGCAGTCTGATTTTCAGACTTGCAAAGGTTGAGAATTTGGTGGTATTTGACCTACTTACCAAAAGAATTTTCAAAAACTGTTTCAACCTATTTCAATATAGTGTGTGAGGAGTTATTGGTCAAAGTTTCAGATTATTTGGACATTCACACAAATAGGAATTAATTTTTCAAAACCATCTACCGTTTCTGGCAGATTTGCACAATCTGAGTGCCAACGGTTTTTGAAGGGGTTAAAGGTTGAATTTTGATTTGAAATTTTTAGGGGACCCTCATAACATCTGAGGCTAAGTTCTCTCAAAATTTCATAATTTTTGGAGACCTCTAACCTGGTTTTAAAAACGTTTTAAAACAGGTCCTGAAAACAGAATCTGTTTTCAGAACTTGAATTGTTCAAGTTTAAAGAAATTTTAAAAAGCACACTTTCCGCACCATCTATTCAACCCTCCCCCTTCTAGTGGTGCCTTGCAGATCCTACGGAAACCCTAACACTCAACCCTCAAGAATTCACAAGAAGTTTTCCCTCTCTTTCCCTCAAGGCACACGGCCATAGTGAGCCAAGAAGGTTTAGGGTTCATCCAAGATCAAGTTGTCCTAGGTAAGTATATCCTAAAATCCTTAAGAGAATTTTTACATTTTCATAAAGTGAAGCTCACTTTGCTACTCTTCTTGCTTAAAATCGTGACCTCCGTGGTCACTAGGTTCAAGCTTTCAAGGTTCTAAGAGGTGCTAGGTTCTTAAGAGCTTTTAACACCATTCAAGCTCCATCTTTCTAAGTCAATCTAAGCCTCTATCTAGCTCTATATTTTACATGAGATAAAAGCTAATGTTTGTTTTTTTCCCTCCAAAACCGTGGGGTATATGTAGTGAAGAGGAGGAAGACTTCACTCATTTCATACTCATTTCAAGCTTAGGAAATGGGTAAGTTTGAAAAAGGCAAGTACACTATAAATGTTCATGACTTGTGTGTGAAAGTGCATGCATGAATGGCTAGATGCTACTAAGTTTTAATCTTAGATGTGAAATGGTAAGTTGAAGCATGAAACTTTCGGTTTTCTTAGAGAAGTGGCTTGCATGTATGAGATTCTCTTCAAAGGTGGATTCTTTTCTCTTTTTAAGTATGAATATAATGTCTAGCTAAGATGAATGTGGCAAAGTTTTATTCCTTGACATGTAAGGGGGACGGTTGGATGAAAATGGGGGATAAATGTGGTTCTTGTGGTAGATTGTAATTTGTGGGGTAAAGGATGTGTTCAAGATGCATGCTTTATGACATAAGTTTAATATGTTCATTTTGGAAGTATGATTTAAGCCCTTTCATGCGTATGAAATGGGCTGTTTTGGGGGTATGGTACGTACACACCAAATATACCAAGAATAGATTCTAGTAGGAGCAAAAAGTGCAAGACCAAGGAGTGATTTGTGGAAACTTCAAAACTGTTTTTGAAGTGATGTATAGATGACCTTTGGAATGTATTAGTACCTGCAAAATCTCATGTTAAAGGTGTATTTGATGATTAGAAAGGCATTTATGAAAAATAACTCAAGTTGGGACACTTTTAGTAAGGAAAAGTGACAATAATGGGAATTACTGGAACAGGGCAGAATAATGATACATTTTGCAAGCCCTGAAAATGGATCTTAGAAGTATGAAATTAAGCTAATTTTTGGTATGACATTAGCCCTATTTATGTAGTAAATATGAGAGTTTGAATTTTGGTATAATTAGTTGTGGTTTGTCCTTAATGGAATTTTTAGTAAAATTGGTCAAACTGAAATTCACTGGACTGGACAGAATTTAAGTGGTGTATTGAATGACCCGAAAATGGACCTTAGGAATACGCAAATGGGATGATTTTTGGTAGGATGCTAGACTTATATGTTTATTAAGTTTGTGAGTTATAATTTTTGAAAAAAGGACTTACAGTTTGATCACAATAAAATTCGTGGTAAAACTGGTCATTCCAGAAATCAGCGTGTACCCGTTTTAGAAAAAATGGATAAATAACCCCTTGAATGTTATTATGTTACTTCGAAAACTTTATGACATTTACTTAGGACATTGATGAACACATCCACGTAAATTTTTCACCTTGGAATTATTATTTTACTGGGTAATTGCCAAAGTTAAGTTGGTATCACTAATCTGGAAAACTGGGCAGAATTAAGGACTTGGTTGTATGGCTTTATTCTTTTGGGCTTAGACTCATTTGTAGGGTTTGGGCTTATGAGCTATAATTTTCGGTATGTCTACAGTATTTTCCAGGTGTTGGCCAAATTAATGAGACTTAATAGGCTTAAAAGAAAAGTAAAAGAAAGGACACTGCACTGCTGAAATTCAGCAGTACCCTGTTTCGTAATTAAATAAATTAAGGGTCTTATACGTCTCGTAACGTTTTGAAATTTATATAGCAAATCGAAAAGACACCCTTATGCGTATGTATGACAAGAAATCATGATAATGGTCCTAAAACACGAGGTTTAGAGGCCGTGCAAACGGAACGATAATTCTGGAAGTTTTCCAGCCTAAAGAATAAGTTTGTACTGGTATGTATGTAACACATCATGTCACAAATTGCATGGTACATGTCATACATTGCATCACCATCATTTACATGATTCATGGAACTGGTTTTATGAGAAAGAATGATGAAAAAGCGTTTTTAAAGAAAAGAATTCCATTTTTAAAAGAACGATTTCCACCGGTACCGTATGTTTCTAACCAGCAGGATCCGCTCCAGATCCGTGGTTAATTGATCTGATGATAATGACCGTTCAGGCCCGGAGAGAATAGACCTGATTATAATAATGACCGTACAGGCCCAGAGAGAATAGACCTGGTGATTATGATTGATGACGTGACCGTTCCGAATCCGGAAATAATAGATTCAAGAAAAGAATATGACCGCCTCAGATCTGGAGAGAATAGATCTGAACACTCTCTTGTTTTCATTGATGATGATGTTTTGAAAGAAAGAACGAAATAACTTATCTTCATTTTTATCATGATGCATCACATGTACATACTCATGCATGTTGCATTTAATGAGTCATCGAATATTTGGTACACGTTACTTAGACTAAGTTGTTATGAGTTGGTAGCTCCTAAGTTATGATCTTTATTGAGTTATGATCTTTTATAAGTTATGATCTTTAATAAGTTATGATCTTTGATAAGTTATGAGCTGATTACTTACGGGTTTTGGATGGAAGGTCAGGTATGTTTCTAAACCAAATTTTTTTGGGGTTCGGTTCTTGTATGGACTTTCCATTTAATTCACAATTATTTATAATTTACTTGCTTGTGACGTTGTCACTCACCCCTTATTTTTCCTCCTAGAACCCACAGGAAATAGGGTCGAGTGGATCGAAGATGAACCTAGGGTTCCTTATCCGTATAAGAGCGAGAGGTGGACGACTTAAGGAATTTCTGCTATGATGGGAGTGATTGATGATCTTATTATGACTTTATGATTGAAACACTTACTTTTGGATTTCCTCATTTTTATGAACATGTTGCAAGACTAATGATGGTTGCTTAGATGCTTTATTTTCAATGCTTTTATTCTGCCTCGGTTTTGCTTGTTGGTTGACGTGTAAGCATGAAAGTCCACATATTTTATTCTGGATTATGATATGTTATGGATCGACGCCTGGCACTTTACGTAGTGAAGTATGACGGGCGCACCGTATCCGGTTGGCCCAGGGTGCGGGGCGCTACAATGATTATTTCCGCCATAGGCCATATAGAAATGCCTCCAACATTTATTATATTGCTTCTTCATCTCTTTTCTCACCTTCTGTAAGACCAAGAACAGTCACCCAAGTTTGGGTACCAAAAGGTACTCTTGCAAATGGTTGAACGACTAACCCTTAAGGACCCAAACTAAAAGGTACCTAAATTGTCGTTACACATTGCAGGGAACACACAAATGAAAAGATACATCAATTAAGTGGTTTCTTGACAGTGGTTGCTCGAGGCATATGACGGGTGACCCGAGCTTATTCTCAAAATTGAAGAAGGTTACGAAAGATGGATCGGTAACCTTTGGAGACAACAACAAAGGAAGGATCATCGGAAAAGGGACAATTGGGAACCCGAACACTCTTCAAATCTCCAATGTGTTTATGATAAGTAATCTGCCTACAAATTGCTTAGCATTTCACAATTTCTTGATCATGGTTTTGATGTGTGCTTTTCTCTTCCATACTGCAATATAGTTAATAAAAATGAAGAAACGATATTAAAAAGAAAAAGAGAAGGAAATTTTTTTATACTATCTATGGATGACATGTTAGACATTAAAGTAAAATGTTTTATGACAAATAACCTAATGTGAATTTATGGCATAGACATTTAGGACATATTGGCATCTCAACTCTTGAGAAACTTCAACGAAAGAATCTAGTACGAGGACTGCCTAAACTTGATTTAGACAACTTTAAGTTGTGTGAATCTTGTATTAGAGGCAAACAGACACGTGAATCACTTAAATCTAAAAATAAGATTAGTACATCTAGAGTCTTAGAGTTATTACATATTGATTTGTTTGAACCTAGTCATACTAGAAGTCTTGGTGGGCGACACTATGCATGTGTCATCATTGATGATTTTTCTCGCTATACATAGACTTTATTTATTGCAAATAAAGATGATAGTGCCGTTGAGGTTGCTAAATTAATAAAACAACTTGAAAATGAACATTAGGTTTAAATGTGAAAAATATTAGGAACGATAGAGGCAACGAATTTAAAAATAAGGATATGATTGCATTTTGCGAAGAAAAAGGTATTAAGCATGAGTTTTCACCACCTAGAACACCACAATTAAACAGAGTAGTAGAAAGAAAGAATAGGACACTACAAGAAATTTCATGAACCATGCTATGTGAAAATAAACTTCCTAGATTTTTGTGGGCGGAAGCTGTAAATTCTGCGTGTTATATAGTCAACCATTTATCAATTAGAAAGAAAATAAACAAAACTCATTATGAGATTTTAAATGATCCATGCCTAAGATTGATTATTTTTGTGTGTTTGGTTGTAAATGCTTTGTATTAAACACAAAAGATAATCTAGATAAATTTGAGTCTAAATCTATGGAATGCATCTTTGTTGGATATTCTGTGAACTCTAAGCATATATGTGTTATGATCCTATCACTAGAGAAATTTTAGAATCTATTCATGTGAAATTTAATGAATTCGGTGAAAACAGATTTTGTTTTCGAATCTTGATTTGATTTATTTAAATGACCTCGTTGTAGACCTCCAAAAATTATCAAATTTGGTGAAGATGTGCTCTCCAATGTTATGAGAGACTCATAAAAATTTCAAATTAAAACTCCAAGTCTAACTCCTTAAAAAACGTTTTTGTGCAGTTGCATAAATTTGTCACAAACTGTACTCCGAAATAAACAATTTATTCCTATTAATTGGGAACTCTAAATGGCCTGAAAAATTTTATGGTAAGACCTTCAAGATATTTACTTTAAAGGGTTGAAACAGTTTTTCAAAATTCCTTTGGCAGGTATGTCAACTACATTGATGTTCTCAACCTTTGGAAATCCGAGAATCAGATTGCACTAGTCTTAGAACTATTAACGTTTGACTGACTTGTACTTATTTAAATGAGGTGAAACTTGTGACAAATGAAAGCTAGGATGTGTGGCTATGTTTTTTAAAAATTTTGTTATTTTTGAAAATCGTTTGCTATTTTTACCATGTTAATGAAAACAATGCAGAAAACTAGAAACTGAAAGTAAAGTGCTAAAAAGTAAGAACACCAAGATTTTATACTGGTTCGGTTAAAACGACCTACTCCAGTCTTTGAGGAAAGCTTCCTCGGTTTTCACTAAACACAAAAACACCTTACCGCAAGAGTGACTGGAGTTAAACACCAACTCCGCCCTTTAACAATCACACAATCAAACAAACCAATCACGAACACCACCACAGATCGAATGAAGGCTTGATCACACCTTGATCAAACTTTTACAAGATATGAACGAGTATAAATGGTGTAATCAATGCCTGTATAATATGTGAAATATAAGAATGATAGGTTTGAGGCTAAGAGCAAGAGAAAAAAAGGAAGAAGAAGAGAGTAGTCTTGCTTTTTGGACTTGTAAGAATATCAATTTTTTGCTTGGCTTTGTCTTGCACCATCTTCCTCCCTTTTAAAATGTTGTGGCCGCCACCTCGTGTTTATTTTCTTCCTTGAGAATTGTCTTGAATACCTTTGGAATATTTCTCTGTATAGATTATGACACAAGCTTGCTTACTTGGTGCAACACGATTGGACGAATGACTTGTCTTCGCCTAGTTGTCACTTTTTGATAGGCCATCTTTAATCCACCTTGGCACTCCTTAAATGAGCTGGAATTTCTTGTCGAAAACTCTGAAACATGTGCTCAAAATCAAGTTGATTAACTTCCAAATTATCATTGATAAAATTCCCTTAAAGTTTGGAATAAAATTGAAGACAATAAGCACCAAAAAATCAGCCAGATTTGTTTGTGCAGAAATTTTCAGCGTGTGGTTTATTTGAATTGTTTCCTTGTGTGTTGCCCTCTTCAATGTCACCAATCATGTGTGGCTTATTCTTCACCAATTAAAGTGCCAAATAAGCTCCACCTAGGCTCCAAAAATGCTGACTAGGCGTGTACATTTAGCTGAATTCTTGTTATGTAAACTTTGTCAAATAATGCATAATCTTCACATACATGGTAAATTTTAATCATCCCTAATTTGATTTTTCTAGAAAACTCTAACATGTCTTTAACGTGTAAAAAGTGTCTAGATATATGTTACATCAATTTCAAAAACATTCCATGTGTGTAGGGTTGTAGAAAACCGAATTTTCGACTTTCGTCGATTAAGCGATTTTTTTCTGATTAATTCAAAATTCTTAAACATGTAATATATGTTAAGTCACACTTATTATACATAAAATAACATGTATTTTCAGCTCGTATAGCCGAATACAAAAACGCCATGTGCCTTTTAATAAAATGAGTTTGAATTCTCCACAATTCAAGCCAAAATATGGATGATTTATGTGTGTAAATATGGTATGACCTTGTGGATGAATATTACATGTGGATCACAAAATTTTGGAATATTTGTAGCATATATAGGCTGTCCATCTTTATATGAAAAGTATGTGACATGTCGTTGAAGTTTCGATAGTCACCCGATACGACAATTTTCGGTTTATGAGCTTCTGACATCTCGTTATAATTTTGATGTCACTATGACTTGTAATATATGATATGAGACCTATATATACTCATAAATATGATGTGTATATAGTGGTGTGACATTGACATACATTTATAATATATATGACGTGTCGGTGGAACGTCGGAATATAAGTATAGAGTGTGTCTTTAAAAAATTTGTATATGAAATATATATATGCATGTGGCGTGTGATTTGACTGAGATGAGGAGACTTTCCATTTCAAGTTTTTTGTCATATAGCTCTCTCCAAATATGTCTTTATCCAATGAACTAGTTAGTTCATTAACTTAAGCACTTCACTTAATGAACTAGTTTATTTCATTTGAAAATAGTATAAAGACAACAAATGTTTGCCATATGATGTAAGCTTTAACGCTTCATGTCTTGTTAGTATGTAAACATTATATATAAACATGTAAAGCATTTTTATCACGTGCATATATCAAGTAACACTTATTTCATACATTTCGTAAACACGTAAATTCAAATCATGCATTTTTGAATAACTCAAACCCCAATTTCTCAAAAATCTGTCACTTTTGATGATTTGAAAAATAACGTTCATCCATGATTTAAATGTCATCGCTCCCCCTGCAATTATGCATAACTTGAAAATTTTGAATTTCATAATATCATGCTATCGTGCTCCTCCTTAACTTTATCTTTTTCCCTTTAATCATGCTTTTCTCCCCCTTAAATCTTGCTTTTCTCCCCCCTTTATTTTGTAAATCTCATCAATAGCATTACTAAGAATGGAAAGAAATAACATTTTATAACATATCAATTGATACGTAAGTTTAGAACGTAAATTTTCATACGTGGCAATAAAGTGCAATTTATATAAAGAATCATGCATTTTATGTATGCTGTTTTCTTCTATGTCACAAATTCACATCAAAACCATGAAAAAATTTGTGAAATTCCAAACAAGTCGTGGAATACGTTAATGAACAAGAACACGTTGGAGATCTGAAGGATCCTTGTACTTCCGATTGTTCCTTTCCAATTATCTTGCCTCGTGGTTGTCTCCAAAGGTTTGGATCCTCCTTTTGTAAATTTCTTTAATTTTGAGAATAAGATTGGATCACGTGTCATGTGTCTTCAACCACCATTTGTTTGGTACGCCTTTTGTTTTGTACGATCGCTGCAAAGTGTAACAATTTTGTAGGTACCCTTTATTTTTGGGTCCTTAAGGGTTAGTGATTCAACCCTTTGCAAGAGTACCTTTAGGTACCCAAACTTGGGTGACCTTTCTTGGTCTTTCAAAAGGTTAAAAGAAAGATGAACAAGGAATATAGTACATGTTGTGATCACTTCTATTTGACCTATGATGGCTAAAACTATCATTGTAAAAATAAGGTGATTTTCAGATTTGATATGCATTTCATTTTGTATGCATGGTGCGGTACCTAGATGCATTTGTATGACATGAATGTCGCATATGTAGTGCGAAGAAATGCAACATGGGGCTCGCTAGATTGTATTGTCACCTTCTTAGGCATTACGATCGTTTTAAATACATTTTGTTGCTTAGATGAAGATAAAAGTAAAATTGATAGATTTGTTTTGTACCTGATTATCTTCAATATACCCTAATCCGGTTTTGTCAGTTTCATGTTTTTGCAAAGAAATGAGACAATCTAACATACAAGTTCCTCTATCGAATTGTTTTACGGTCTTTTCTAGATCTTCGTTTCTTGATCTCAAATCTGAGATCTCGGCTTTCATTACAACATTTTCAGATTTCAAGGATTGAATTTCAGATCTCAATGAAGCAATCAAATTAGATGACTACTCTTTTAAATCATTTAATTGAGATACAAGGTTTGTGTTAGAGGATTCTAACAATTTCTTGTCTTCAATTAAGCGCTTCTTTTTTTCGCAAGAGTCTTAGCAAACTTATATAATTCAAGATATTGAACACATAAATCATGACAAGATGGTTCAAAATAAGAATCAGAATCAGAATTTACCTCACTATCAAAAGGTGGAGGCCTTTGACTTGACATACCTTATCGCTCGATTTTGTGGCTAGTGGATTCTATCTCACCATGATTATTATATCTTCAAGTCGTGAGTATGCCTACACTCTGATACCACTTTAGAACCTGTGTAGCACCACTGGAAGGGGGAGGGGGTTGAATAGTGAGTGTGGAAAAAATTGGTTTTTAAAACTTTTTGAACCAAATTACTCGCTTCTGAAAAGAGATTCTGTTTTCGGATCCTGATTTGATTTATCTAAATGACCTCTTTATCGGGCTCCAAAAATTATGAAATTAGGTGAAGATATTCTCTCAGATATTATTAGTGACTCATAAAAATTTTAAAATCAAACTCTAAGCCTAACCCCTTAAAAAACGGTTTTTGTACATATTGCGTAAATCTACAGAAACTGTACTCCAAAATGAAAAATTTATTCATATTAGTTGGGAGCTCTAAATGGCCTGAAAATGTTATGGTAAGACTCTGAAGATATGTAGTTTAAAGGGCTGAAACCGTTTTTCAAAATTCCTTTGTAAAGTATGTCAACTACGTTGATGTTCTCAACCTTTGCAAATCTGAGAATCTGATGGCACTAGTCTCAGAACTATGAATGTTTGACTGACTTATACTTATGCAAATGAGGTGAAACTTGTACCAAATGAAACCTAGGACTTGTGGCTATGTTTCTGCAAAATTGTGTGATTTTTGAAAATCGTTTACCTTTTTTACCGTGTTAATGAAAACGATGCAGAAAACTGGAAACTGAAAGTGCTGAAAAGTAAGAACACGAAGATTTTTATACTGGTTCGGTTAAAACAACCTACTCTAGCCTTTGAGGACACCTTCCTCGGTTTTCACTAAACATAAAACCCCCTTACCACAAGGGTGACGGCAGTTAAACACCAACTCCGCCCTTTTACAATCACACAATCAAGCAAACCAATCACAGACACCACCACAAATCGAATGAAGGCTTGATCACACCTTGATCAACCTTTTACAGGGTATGAGTGAGTGTAAGTGGTGTAATCAAAGCCTGTATAATACGTGAAATATAAGAATGATAGACTTGAGTCTAAGAGCAAGAGAAATAAAGAAAGAAGAAGAGAGTAGTCTTGCTTTTTGGACTTGTAAGAATATCAATTTTTGCTTAGCCTTGTCTTGCACCATCTTTCTCCTTTTTATAATGTTGTGACCGCCCTCTAGGGTTTATTTTCTTCCTTGAGAATTGTCTTGAGTACCCTTGGATGATTGCTTTGGATAGATGATGACACGACCTTGCTTACTTGGCGCAACACGATTGGACGAATGACTTGGCTTTGCCTAGTTGTCACTTCTTGATAGGCCAACTTTAATCCAAACTTCTTAATCATATCATTGACATGATTTTAATGTCACAACTCTTTAACAATTATTTATCACATATCTACCAATTTTATACCAATTGAATTGTTTTGAAGACCTCACCAATTACCAATTGTTTCACCAATTCTATACCAATTGTTTTCAAACTATCAATTCTCATGTTTTTAACATTTGTGTTCATATGCTCCCCCTCAAATTATACTCTCCCTCTTAACCTACGCTCCAAACCTTATGCCAATTGAAACTTAGCTTATTATTCAACCAAATCATGACTTACCAACTAAAATCATGTTCCTATTCCATCTCCAACTTTATTTTGCAAATCATGCAAAAGATAGAACTATGCAATTGTATCCTAAGTCATAATACCTAACTTAGCTCGTAAGTTTTCAAAATTGCCTTGATTAAGGGGTTTGTTAAAGGTATCAGCTATTTAGTGATCAGTTCTGACATGATCTATGGTTATATTCCCATTTTAAACATGATCTCGAAGAAACCTCAATGTGTTTTGCCTTAGAATGAAGCACCGGATTCAAAGAAAGAAAATTGGAATCTTATTCATTTTAATGCCAAAATCACCAAGTTGTTTTTTTAAGCCAAAGTATTTGGGTAGTGCATAAACTCAAGGCTATATACTCGGCTACGGTGGTAGAAAGAGCTACACTAGCTTGCTTTTTAGAAAACCAAGAGATCAAGCTGGTTCCTATGAATTGACACGTAGCGCTAGTGTATTTTCTATCTAATTTGTAACCACCATAATCAGCATCACTATATGCGTTTAATTCCAACTTAGCATTTCTATCATACTAAAGTCCTAAGTCAGGTGTGTATTTAAGATATCTAAAGATCTTTTTCACTGCATTGTAATGTGAGACTTTAGGACAAGATTGAATTCTAGCACACATACACACACTAAACATGATGTCAGGTCCTAATGCGGTTAAATATTACAATGAGCCAATCATAGACCTATATAGTGTGTCATCAAAAGGTTTATCATTTTCATCCTTATCTAGTTTTGTGCTAACACTCATGGGTGTAGGTGTGGGTTTCAACTCTTGAAAGCCAAACTTCTTAGTCATATCATTGACATAATTAAGTTGGTTAATATTATTGAGGGGTTTGTTTGATTTGAAGTCCTAAGAAATAATTCAACTCTCCTACCATTGACATTTCAAATTCTGACTTCATACATTCTTCAAAGTCCTTTACTAAGGTAGTGTTAGTTGAACCAAAGATTATATCATCTACGTATATTTGAACTATTAACAAGTCATTAACTTTTCTTTTTAGGAACAATGCGTTGTCAATGGTCCTCCTTTGATAATTATTTGCAATAAGAAAGTTTGCAAATCTATCATACCAAGCTCTTGGAGCTTGTTTCAAACCATATAGAGCTTTCTTAACCTTATAAACATGGTTAAGATTCTTTGGATCTTCGAATCCTGGAGGTTATTTCACAAACACCTCTGCTTGGATGTATCCATTCAAGAACGCACTCTTGACATCCATTTGGAAGAGTTTAATATTGCTTAGACTTGCAATAACAAGTAACAATCTAATTGCTTTGTATTCGTGCAATGGGTGCAAAAGTTTCTTCATAATCTATTCCTTCTTGTTGATTATAACCTTGTACGACTAGCCTAGCCTTATTCCATGTGATGTTTTTTTGTTCATCCATTTTATTCCTAAACACCCATTTCGTTCCTATTATATACTTATTTTCGGGTTTAGGTACTAAATCCCACACGTTGTTCCTTGTAAATTGATCCAATTCTTCATGCATGGCGTCTATCCATGATATATCATCTAAGGCTTCCTTTACATTTTTAGGTTTTAAGTGTGAGATTAAGCTATGTCCTTCAGGTTGACTTATATTACTAGTGTTTAAACCCCAACACATGGATCCCCAGTGATTAACTCTTTAGGTGCCACCAATTCCTAGATTGACTATGTTCATCCTCATCTTGTTCAAATGTTTCATTAGTGTGAACGTTGTCGTATACAATTGAATCATCTTGCAAGTTAGTTGTATTATCTTTCGATTGCAAAATCTCTTCATTCATTTCATCTAAAGGTTCATGCATATCTTATTCAGGGGGAGTTGATTCTACATGATCAAGTGCAGGCTTAAGTAATACACCATCATCATCAAACATATTTTCAACATTATTCTCATGTTTATGTTGAGTTTTATCCCTAACTCTGAAACATGCATTTTCATTGAATTTCACATGTATGGATTCAAGTATCTTTCTAGATGCAGGATTATAACACCTATATGCTCTTGAGTTAGTTGAATAACTAACAAATACGGATTGAATAGACTTTTGTTCGAACTTGTCTAGATTATCCTTAGTGTTCAACACAAAACACATACATTCAAATACTCTAAGATAATCTACCTTAGGTTGTCTATTGTTTAACAATTCATAAAGTGTTTTATTTAATTTCTTTCTAATAGAAAGCCTATTTATTATATAACATGCACAACTAACAGCTTCAGCCCATAAAAATTTAGGTACTTTATTTTCACATAACATTGTTTTAGAAACTTCTTGAATTGTTCTATTTTTACGTTCTACAACTCCACTGAGTTGTGGTGCTCTTGGTGGTGAGAATTCATGTTTAATTCCATGTAATTCACAAAACTTGATTACATCTTTGTTTTTAAATTCTCCACATCTATCACTCCTAATTCTTTTAACATTTTCTTTGTAAATATTTTCGAGTTGCTTGATAAGAGTTTCGATTGCCAATGGAGCATTGTCTTTGTGTGTTAAGAACAATGTCCATGTGTAGCGTGAGTAATCATCTACTATGACACACACATAGTAGTGTCCACCTAGACTTCTTGTCCTATTTGGACCAAATAAGTCTAAGTGAAGCACTTCTAGTACATGACTAGTACTCACTTCGTGTTTCGGTCTTAACGTCTCTTTAATGTGTTTTCCTTTAATACACGTTTCACATAGTTGAAAATTGTTTAGTCTAACTTAGGCATGCCTCTAATTAAATTCTTCTTAGATAAATTTTCAATAGTTGAGATTCCTATATGGCCTAGTCGTCTATGCCATAAGTTCATATCTAAGTCATGTGATATCATACATTTAACCTTAGCATCTAACATGTTATTTAATGATAGTGTGTAAATGTTACCATCTCTATTTCCTTTTAATACAATTTCTCCTTTTTCATTTATTATATCACAAAAATTGGGAAGAAAAGAAACATTATATCCGCAATCTATAAGTTGAGAAATACTTAATAAATTATAAGAAAGACTACTTACTAACATCACATTTCGTATTTGAAATATGTCAGGGTCCCCTATTGTTCCTTTTCCAACAACTTGTCCTTTGTTGTTGTCACCGAATGTCACCTTTCCTCCATTCTCGATATGTTCCAATTCGGTGAATAGTTTAGGGTTGCCGTTATATGCCTTGAACATCCACTATCTAAAAACCATTTAGTTTTTAGATTCTTTGACTTTGTCTCCTTGTGTTCCTTGCGATTTTCCTACAATAGAGACAAAGTTTTAGGTACCGTTTACTCGGGTCCTTGAATATTAGGGGCACCATCCTTGTTTATATACCCTTTGGGTATCCAAACTTGGATGTACCTTTTTGGCACATTTTTAGCATAGTTATAATTGAAAATAAAGAGGATTAACATATACATTCCATGAAGATGCATTGTTGTACATGTTGTACCTTGGTTTATATGTACTTTGTCGAAGCCGATTTTGATAGTGTGTATAAGGCATATGATTTCGTTTCTTGAATGGGGCTATGTATGTGTGTTCATATGCATTTCTATAAGTGTCATATGAATGTTGCCTATATTTAGCTTCATAATAAGTTGGATGCATTTTATTATGTCTAGTTGCATTTGTATACATATAGGCATAATTTCTAGGTTGTCTAGATGCAAAATTTTTCCTAGTAGCATGTTGATATATGTGTGCTTTTGTGGGTGCATGTTGTATTCTTTCCTTATAATAAACAGAAGAAGGAGTAGAAGAAGATGTAGCAGGCAAAGTTGATTTCTTTGTATTGTATGGCAGTTTCGTACTATATGAAACCAACTTAGTCTTTTTATTTACTTTAGCGTTTTCTTTCTTATATCCTAATCCAGTTTTATCGTTTCCATATTTTTGAGATGATATAAGTGTATCTAAATTGTTTGTACCAGATTTAAATTGTTCTAACATTTTTTCTAAGTTTAGTTTAGAGATTTAAGTTGTACTATCTCATTTTCACAAATTTCTAACTTAGACTTCAACATACTATTTTTAGTTTTTAATTTTTGTTCATTTTTCCTATATGATTCAATTTTAATCTGTAAAGAATCAAGAATATTAGTAGACTCTTGTTTGAAAGATTCTGATTGATCGGAAAACTCCAAGTTGGACGTCTTCAACTTGTCGTTTTCTTTCGTTAGTTTCTTCTTTTCCTTGGAGAGCCTTTTACAGTGAGCATGCATCCTTAAGAATTCTTCATACATTTCATCGAATGACATTTCATTATCAGAATCTTCATCAGATGAAGAACTTATCTCGTTGGATACGAAGCAGACTTGAGCTTCCTCAGTGTCAGATTCTGAGTCGGATGAGTCTCTCCATGTGCTCACCTTCATTGCTCGTTCCCCTTTCTTGGCTTGGTCTCCTTTTCCTTTGATTTTTGCGTCTCATTTTCTTGTTTATTGTTATTATTATTATTGTTGTTGACATTTTTCTTTGTCGGACAATCATAGGAGATGTGTCCTTTTTGACCACATTCATAACACTTTAACTCTTTATTATGCCATTTGTTATTATTAAAGTTATTTTTCTTAGGTTGAGAAGAAGAAAAAGAAGATCGTTGTCTATTCCTATTAGGCCTTTTGAAAAACTTTCTAAGTTTTCTAGCTATCAATATTAAGTCATCATCTAATTCATTATCATTATTAATATCATCTTTATTTGCATGTGATTCAGTTGATTTGAAATCTATAGACTTACCCGATGACTTAGATTACACGGACTTCCGTTAGTTTTGTTTTACCTCATAAACTCTAAGTGAACCGATCAATTCATCCATCTTAGTGATTGACTTTGTCTCTTCGATTGCTGTTACCTTAGGATCCCATTCAGCAGGAAGGCTGCGCAACACCTTTTGAACCTTCTCATTGTTGATGAATAATTTGCCTAAAGCTTCAAGGGCATTGAAAATGTTAGTAATCATCAAATCCATAGATGTTATGGATTCATTTGGCAACATTTTGACAGATTCAAGCTCAGACATAAGCATGTTTATTTTTGACTTTTTTACCCCGCTAGTACCTTCATGCTTTAATTCTAATGATTTGCACATGTCGTGTGTGCTTGTGCAATTTGACACATATCCTTCTTCAGAGGTTGTTAGTTCGTTTAACAATAATTGCATAGCATTTGCATTCGTCGACATTTTCTTTTTATCTTCGGAGGACCATTCGCTTTTATATTTTCTACTTCCTGTGTGACTCCACTAACTTGTATAATTTTCATTGGAATGTATGGTCCATCTTCAACTGTAGACACCATTCTAAGTTTCCAATGAACGAAATTATTTCCATCAAAAAGAGGAGGACGTTGTGTGGACAAACCTTCCAACTCACCTTTGTGAGAAACTATGGCCATTGTATGTACCTTTGATTTGAGATAAGGAGGCTACTTTGAAATATTGTTTCTTGGCCTTGTGTTGTTTGTACTGTGTTGAATCTTGCTTCTTTGAGTGGTGTAAAACTAGCTCTGATACCAATTTTGGACTGTGCACCTGCCATAAACACCACTAGAGGGGGGTGAATAGTGGTTAACGGAAATTACACTACTATCCTTGATAAAAATCCCCTTTGAAAACAGAGTCTGAGATTACCTCATATAGAGAACCTGTTTTTGAAAAATTCAAAAATCCTTGTATACAACTCCAAAAATTATGAAAATTTCCAGAACTTCACTTCAATGTGTTGACATGACACTGTCCAAAACTCTGACAAAACTAAGATTTTTGACCCTTCAAACAAATAAAAAGATTCAGATGGTCAATCAGGACAGGATTGGACAGAATGTTGTTGACATTGAAAAATGTGTTTCTCTTTGAATACTTAACCAAAAAGGTTGAAATGTATTTTAAAACACTCCTTAGGATGTCTAGTTTATGATTCCAAAAGGCCTTGACCATAAACAACTCTTGGTTAAAGCAGAAGTCAAGCTTTCTCAAAACTAGTCAGATTGCAGCCAGATTGGAGCAATTATCTTGCAACGACTGAAAAACTAACTTTCCTTGCTCAAATCAAGTGATTCTTGTTGCAAATGAAAGCTAACAGTCTGAAGTATACTCCACCAAAAAGCACCGAATTTTGAAAGTGTTTAGCTATTTTTTCAAAACATGAGTTGTGTGAAAACTGCAGTTGAAAACAGGCAGAATGCAGAAATGTAGAAAAAAGATAAGAACACAAAGAATTTATCCTGGTTTGGTCGATGTGACCTACTCCAGTCCCAAGAAACACATTTCCTTGAATTCCACTATGGTTTGAACCAAATTACAACAAGAACCAAGCTTGATCATTGGGTTAAATACCAATCATATTCAAGACTTGGATGAATACCTTCTATGCAACACTTAGTTGCAACACATCTACCACCTATTTGTTAGGAAATCAAACGAGATCACTGCAAAACGCGCAGCGGAAAAACAAAACTTGATCTCTAATTTCCTACCAAGGATCCATGTTGTTCGTTTAATTGGACAAAAGAAATCAAAAATTATCTCCGTAGATTCGAAATTTGCAGATGGAAGAGGTGCGATATCACGAACACCCTCTATCGGTATCCACACGAACGCTTTCGTCCGGAGTGCTAGCTCTTCAAACGGCACGGCTGAAGAACTCGGTTTTTCACAAAAACGGCTCTAGGGTGTCTTTGATGATTATGTATATTTTTCGTGTATAGTGTATACAAGATACACAAATATATATACACATACGTAGACATCAAAATCCGAGTCCTAATCGGATTAGTTGATTCCAATAAAAATCTATATCAGATACGGATTCTATCAGGATATTCAAAATCCATGTCAGATATAGATTCTCTCGCTATTATCCGATGATACATATATATATATATAATCACCAAAAAGCGAAAATAATAATAATAATAATAATTAATATCCAATATTAATATTATTAATATTAAAAATGATAATAATAATAATTAATATCCAATATTAATATTATTAATATTATTAATCTCAGCCATACGCATTCTTGTGTGTGACCCGATAGGCCCATATTAATTGGCAGTTGATTAAATCTCCAACAAGTCGTAATTGGTCTCTATCAAGACATTACGACTACCCAATTAATACGAGTAAAGTCCAACTAGCCTAATAATAGCACATGCATTAATCCCTTTATTAGATGATATCTAGTTTGAACATAAGTCATGGTCAGCGTCATACTTATATTGTTCAAACATATGATTACTCGATCTCTAAGTAGACTGATAAATCAAATGATATTGATCACACTATCAATTCATTTGAGCACGGCCATGCATTTCACAGTCTCACCAATCGAGGGGCCCAAAGATATCTCTCTCAAAAGAGAGGGACAAATTCTATCTTGATTGTTCAATATCCTCTACATAATTTCTATCACATTCAATCATGACCTTTATTATTATCCAGTTACGGATAACGTTTGATCATGTCAAAATATAATAGTCCTTATGTTGGAAACTATGACAATCTCAAGTCGAAGGATTAAAACATGACTATCATGAGATTTACTTATGACGTTAATCCATGTAGTAATCTCATGATGGGTCTATCCAATACACTGTTCTTTAACAAGTATCTATGAAATTGATTTGTATCACCATGCACATAATCATCTCTTGATTATCAAATCAATACTCATATTGATTATAAATTATTTTATCTCCATAACAATAATGAATCAGGGACATATATCAAAATTGTGTAACATACTAACCAACAATAATGATAATAAAACCTCTTTTTTTAATAATAAATGCATAACATAAATATCCAAATCATGGCCTAGGGCACATACACTAACACTATTGATGTAGCCTTAAATAATTGGCTAATCAATCTTACAAATAAGGCTCAAGAGGCTTGTAGCTCTCTAACAAATAAACAAGAGCACCTTGGCTACAAAGAATGAAACAAGAATGACAAGAAGAGGATAGCTAGACAAATCAACTATTGCTTTCAAGTGAGCTTCAAATGTGTTCTTCTTCTTCATCCTTTGCCTCATGTTTATAGTGTGAAATGACTCTTGAAGGTAAGACCTCCAATGTGTCACCATCTTCATCATCTTGTCTTCACATCATTGGTTGGCCTTGTACACTTGGCAACATCAGGCAAAATGATTGGTCCATCTTGGAACACCTTATGTTGGCCGATTTTTCCACCTTGTCATGTCTTAATTATCCTTTGCAAAATGAAGATAATAAGAAGAAGATAGAATGGCATATTCCTCTACTATACCCTCAAATCCTTGGCTTGAGAATAGGCATGTGGGAGTTGAAAATTTCAAACCAAAAATCAGCTCCAAAAACACCTTAGTAGCCGTTGGCTACTACTTTGAAAATTCCTAGTTGGCAACTTTTGCCAACTAGCTTCTTTCAGGTTGGTCCACTTGTCACCAAGCTGTAAAATGAAATACACATCATCTCCAACTGCATATGAACGTTTTTCAACATATATACATGTATATCAACTAAGATTTTCGAAGGAGAAATCAACAAATAATAGTTGACAAGATTATGCCAACATGTAACATCAAAATTCCAACTATTTCTTCTTATATGTTGTAATCATTTCCACACCTTGAATGTTGTACCCAATCAGGAAGTATATTGTACTTAAGACTTGCCTATGAGGATTTATGAAACGTTGCATCTCCAAATACAGTTTATTTGGTTTTATGATTACTTCTTTAATTAGATCTGTGTTAAGAAAGTATTATATAATAATTCCAGCATGAATATTGGACTATGTGAAGTGGCCCAATTCACTCCCAAGAACTTGGGGGGATTTCGGCCACAAGGATAAAGAATGCCTTAGAGGATTTCATAAGATTTAAAGAGGAGTAATTTTAAGGGACATATTTAAGTGAGCCCAAATAGCAACTAAACAATTTTAGGTAATAGGCAAATTTGTTTCCAACATTCACCCAATTTTTGGCCCTATGAGTCCAAGAGACTCAACAATTCCCTAATTTTATCCTTGAAGAAAAAGGGGAAATAATTAGTAAAAAGACATTTACCTACATGACTTTTGAACCCACTTGGAAAGAGAATTAAGTGTGTTAAGGGCCAATTAATGCCCCAAACCGTCGGATTACCTATATGATTAACCAAGGAGGATTTCAAAATTTTACCATGATTAATTTACCTTAACCACAAGGTTAAAGTAACTCAAGTTAAACCTTAAAGTAACCCTATTTGCATTAAAGTAACTCTAGTTGCATTAAAGTAACTCAAGTTAGCCATAAATTAACCTTGATTAACTAAAGTAACCAAGGTTAAGTACCTTAATCATACCATGGTAATCCCTTATCCCCCTCTTACCCCCAACGGCTAACACCTTAGCCTAATAAGGAAAATTCATCCCAAGAGAACCCTAGAATACTCTTTTACTTCCAACCCTCAAAGAACCCACAAAGAGCAACAAAGTTTTCTCTCTTCCCCCTCCCAAAGCACACGGCCAAAGAGAACCAAGGGAATTCAAGATTCACCCAAGTGCAAACTTGGTCTAGGTAAGTAAATCCTCAACTCTTCAAGGGAATTTTTACATTTTACATAGCTTGAAGCTCATGTTACCCCTTTTCTTGCTCATAAACCATGACCTCCATGGTCACTAGGTCCAAGATTTCAAATCTTTTAAGAGGTGGTAGTTCTAAGAGGTTTGAACACCACTCAAGCTCCATTTTGGTGAGTCCATTTAACCTCTATTTAGTTACATCTTTCACTTAAGGACATTGACTAACCATTGTTCTCTTTTTCCCCTACAAAATCGTGGGGTTCATATGTGAAGAGAAGGAAGGCTTCACCCATTTCATACAAATTCAAGCTAAGGAAAGGTTTAAGTGTGAGAAAGGCAAGTACACTATAAATACTCATGGCTTGTATGTGAAAGTATATGCTTGAATATCTAGATGTTGCTAAGTTTCAATTTTAGATATAAAACACTAAGCTTGAAGCATGAAGTTTTCGGATTCATGAGTAAGGTGGCTTGCATGTATGAGATTTTATTTAAAGATGGATTCTTTGCTTTTTGTTAGTATGAATATGATGTAAACTTAAGATGAATGTAACAAAGATCTCTTCTTTGACATGTATGGGGGACGGTTGGATGAAAATGGAGGAATAAATGTAGTTCTTGTGATAAATTGTAACTTGTGGGGTAAAGGTGTGAACAAGATGTGTGCTTTATGATTTAAGCTTAATATGTTCATTATGGAGATATGATTTTTGCCTTTGCACGCGTATAAACGAGCTGTTTTGGGGGTAGGGTATGTATACACCAATTATACCAAGAATGGATTCTAGTATGAACATGATGTGCAAGACCAAAGGAATGATATTTGTATCATTCAAACTATTTTGAAGCGATATGTAGATGACTTTTTAGAATATATTGGAACCTGCAAAGTGTATTTTAAAAGTTTATTTAGGTTATTCATGAAGAATGACTCAAGTTGGGACACATGTGGTAAGGAAAGGTGACAAAATTAGAATTTACTGGAACAGGGCAGAATATCGTGGCGTTTTGTAGGACCTGAAAAGGGACTTTAGAAGTGTTTTTGGCATGATACTAGCCCTATGTGTGTAGTATATATGAGAGTTAGAATTTTGTGAAAGGGAGTTACGGTTTATTTTAAACAGAATTTTTAGTAAAACTGGTCAAGCTGGAATTACTGGGCTGAACACATTTTATGTGACATATTGATTGACCCAAAAAATGGACCTTAGGAATATGCAAATGGGCTGATTTTTGGTAGGATGCTAGCCCTATGTGTTTACTATGTTTGTGAGTTGGAAATTTTGAAAAAGGACTTATAGTTTTGTCACAATAAGATTCGTAGTAAAAATTGGTCACTCCAGAAATCAGCATGTACCCATTTTGGGAAAAAGAATAAATGTCCCCTTTAAAGTTATTATAATGCTGCGAAATTTTTATGATAACTACTTAGGACATATGTGAGTGTGACCATGTAAACCACTTAGCTTAGAATTTTTATTTTAAGGGGTAATCAACAAAGTTAAATTGGTGTTACTAATCTGGAATTTTGACCGAGTTGAAGAACTTGTTGTGGGGCTTTGTTTCTGTGGGCATAGACTTATTTGTATAGTTTGGCCTTATGATCATTGATTATTGGTATGACTACAGAATTTTCTAGGGTTGGCCCAAATTAAATGAAACTTAATGGGCTTAAAAGAAAAGTAAAGAAAAGGACACGGCACTGCTGAAATTCAGCAGTACCCTATTTTGTAATTAAATAAATTAAGGGTCTTACACGTCTCGTAACGTTACGAATTTTATATGGAGAATAGATAAGACACCTTTATGCATATGTGTGACGAAAAATCATGATAATTGGCCAAAACTGTGAGGTTTTGAGGCCGCGCAATTAGGACGATAATTCTGGAAATTTTTCCAGCCTAAAGAATGAGTTTGTACTTGTATGTATGTAACGCATCATGTCATGGATTTCATAGTACATGTCATACATTGCATCATCGTCATTTACATGATTTATGGAACTGATTTTATGAGAAAGAATGATGAAAAACCATTTTTAAAGAAAAGATTCTATTTTTAAAAGAACGCTTTCCACCGGTACCGTGTGTTTTCTGGTCAGTAGGACCCGCTCTACATCTGGGGTTAACTGATCTGATGGTATTGACCGTTCAGGCCCGGAGAGAATAGACTTGATTATGATGATGTTGACCGTACAGGCCCGGAGAGAATAGACCTGGTAATTATGATTGATGATGTGACCGCTCCGAATCCGGGAATAATAGATTCGAAGAGAAGAAAGTGACCGCCTCAGATCCGGGAGAATAGATCTGAATACTCTCTTGTTTTCTTGACGATGATGTTTTGAATGAAAGAACGAAAGAACTTATCTTCATTTTTATCATGATGCATCACACGTACATACTTATGCATGTTGCATTTAATGAGTCACCGAATAGGGGTACGTGATACTTAGACTAAGATGTTATGACTTGTTAGCTCCTAAGTTATAATCTTTATTGAGTGATGATCTTTTAATAAGTTATGAACTGTTATCAGTTATGAGCTTATATAAGTTATGAACTTTGATAAGGTTTAATCTTTGATAAGTTATGAGCTGATTACTTACGTGTGTTGGATGGGAGTTCAGGTATGTTTCTAAACCGAATTTTTTGGGGTTCGGTTTTTGTATGTACTTTACATTTAATTCACGATTATTTATGGCTTACTTGCTGGTGACGTGGTCACTCACCCCTTATTTTTCCTCCCAGAACCCGCAGGAAATAGAGTTTAATGTATTGAAGATGAACCCAGGGTTCCTTACCCGTATAAGCGCGAAAGATGGACGATTTAAGAGACTTGACGAGATGATTATGATGGATGATTTTTTTATGAATTTAGGATGGAAACATTTACTTTTGGGATTTCCGTACTTTATGATCATGTTGTAAGACTAATGATGGTTTCCTAGACGTTTTTATTTTAAAAGTTTTTATTCTGCCTCGGTTTTGTTTACTTGTTGACGTGTAAGCATGAAAGTCCACATATTTTATTCTGGACTTTGTTATGTTATGGACTGACGCCTGGTACTCTCCGTATTGAAGTACGGCGGGTGCACCATACATGGGACTGCCCGGGTATGGGGCACTACAGGTGGTATCAGAGCCGAGGTTTCAGATCCGAGCAGAATATAGAATTAAGTTTATGATCTTAGTCAACTAAGTTTGATCTTAAATCTTAGTCATGATCCTAGATGTGAGTTGACCTTAGACTAGGATGACTTAGACTGGAAATTAGGGTTTCGATTTAAATAACAAAACCCTTGTTTACGACATTTTATAGATTCTGACCCATATCGTATCTATTTACATGCCACTGGGAATTTTCATTAAGTTACGATTTCCCGCTTATCTCGGTATGACTTCGAATAAAACGGACGCTACGTGGTGCAGATGACATCATAGACCGGTACGCTGACATCAACACTGTCACCCCTGAGAAGCATTGGATTTTATTACCGACAACTAGTTAAATCACAGATCCCAAGGTTTGACGAGGAGGCTAGCCCAGAAGAGATAGAGCAATGGTTGAACGAAGTAGAGAGTAAGCTTTGGTGGGTGAAGGTGCCGGATGAGATAAGGGTACGAAGAGTCCGGCCATTCCTGATAGGTAAGGCCGGCCAGTGGTGGAGAACAAGTACCCAGCCACTACCACGACCAATAGTCTGGGCAAGATTTCTAGAAGAGTTCTGTGGGGCTTTCCTCTCCCTGGACTTGGTCATAGAGAGGATTGAAGACTTCGATATGCTAAAATAAGAACCAAACACCACAGTCTCAGAGCATGCCCGTCAATTTATTATGTTAGGACGATACACTCCCCTGGTTATGGACGATGAAAAGTGTAAGATAACCAGATTTATGCGCGGTCTAAGCTTTCAGATTAAGAATCGGCTGGTCAAGGCACACTCAAGGACCTTTGAGGAACTGTTGCAGGACTATTATAAAGCGGAGCGCGAAAATAAGATAGCGGAAGGATGAAAGAAGATACGTGATGGATATGATAAGAAAAGGGGTAGAAGGTGGCAGTCATACTTATATGGAGACACTATTTGTACGGTGAGAGTTGCGAAATTTTCATAGATCACAAGAGCCTTAAGTACCTCTTCACCCAAAAATAATTGAACATGCGTCAACGTAGATGGCTAGAGTTGATGAAGGACTACGACCTTTCTATTCAGTATCATCCGGGAAAAGCCAATAAGGTAGACGACGCACTGAGTAGAAAGACAAGCCATCCGCGCCAACCACCTCTGCAGCGTGATATGGAAGAATTTGATCTTAAGGAGGTTGATTCCATTGAGGGTATGCTCGCAAAGTTGGTATTGATCTCTTCGCTGATAGACAAGATTAAGGAGGGTCAAGAAAAGGATGAAACTTTAAAGAAAATAAAGGACAAGTTGAGGACGAAACCATCTAAGCAGTTTAAGGTCAGAAATGATGACATCTTGTGGTTTCGAGAAAGACTATGTGTACCCAATGATGAAGATATAAAGAATGAAGTTCTTCGTGAAGCCCACAACTCTCGATTGTCTATCCACCCTGGAGCCAATAAGATGTACCAAGACTTGAAACAAAGATTCCGGTGGCATGGCATGAAAAGACAAATTGCGGAGTTTGTAGAGAAATGCCTTGTTTGCCAGAAGGTGAAAGCAGAACATCAGAGACCCGCTGTGTTGCTACAACCTCTTGAAGTTCCCGAGTGGAAGTGGGACCACATGACTATGGATTTTGTAACAGACCTACCAAGAACGAAGAACGGACATGATACCATTTGGGTGGTTGTTGATCGTCTAATCAAATCCGCTAATTTCATGGCTGTGACAATCAAGGCTCCTATGGAGAAGTTGGCTACAATGTATGTTGATCAAATTGTGAGTCTGCATGGAGTACCCTTAAGCATTGTTTGTGACCGCGATCCTCGCTTTACATCATGATTTTGGACAGCTTTTCAAAAAGCGATGGGCACCGAGATATGAATGAGCTTTGCATTTCACCCTCAAACGGATGGTTAATCAGAAAGGACCATCCAAACGCTAGAAGACATGTTGCGAGCCTGTACGCTAGAATTTGGAGGGAGTTGGGACAAGAGTCTCAAATTGGTGGAGTTTTCTTATAACAACAGTTACCATCGATCTATAGGGTTGGTTCCGTATGAACCACTTTACGGAAGAAAGTGCCGTTCTCCACTCTACTGGGACGAAATCAGAGATAAGATTCTTACCGGACCTGATCTAGTAGAACATACTCGAGAGAAGATAATGATCATAAAGTAAAGGTTACAAGCGGCCCAAGATAGGAGCAAGGTTTGGGCAGATGAGAAACGGCGACCGTTGGAATTTCAAACTGGGGAAACGGTATTCTTGAAGTTATCGCCGTCCAAAGGAGTTAAGAGATTCGGTATCAAAGGGAAGTTAAGCCCAAGGTTTATTGGACCCTATGAGGTTCTTGAAAGAATTGGGGAAGTTGCTTACCGGCTAGCACTACCGCCATCACTATCTCAATTACATGATGTATTTCACGTATCACAACTTCGTCGGTATGTGCACGAGCCTTGCCATATTATAGAGGAACAGCCCTTGAGGATTAAAGCCAACGCGACATACGTGGAAGAACCTGAAAAGATAATTGATCGTAAGGAAAAGGCATTGAGGAGACAATCTATACCTATGGTCAAGGTGCAATGGAAGAACCATTCAATTGATGAAGCTACTTGGGAAATGGAAGAGAACATGAAGAACTTATACCCTCACCTTTTTGATTAACGCTCTTAAGTTTCGAGGACAAAACTTGTAATAAGGGGGGAGGATGTTGTACCCAATGAGGAAGTATATTGTACTTAAGACTTGCCTATGAGGATTTATGAAACGTTGCATCTGCAAATACAATTTATTTAGTTTTATGATTATTTCTTTAATTAGATCTATGTTAAAAAAATTATTATATAATAATTCCAGCATGAATATTGGACTATGTGAAGTGGCCCAATTCACTCCCAAGAGCTTGGGGGGATTTCGGCCACAAGGATAAAGAAGGCCTTAGAGGATTTCACAAGATTTCAAGAAGAGTAATCTTAAGGGCCATCTTTAAGTGAGCCCAAATAGCAACTAAACAATTTTGGGTAATGGGCAAATTTGTTTCCAACATTCACCCAATTTTTCGGCCCTATGAGTCCAAGAGACTCAACAATTCCCTAATTTTTATTCTTGAAGAAAAAGGGGAAATAATTAGTAAAAAGACAATTACCTACATGACTTTTGAACCCACTTGGAAAGAGAATTAAGTGTGTTAAGGGCCAATTAATGCCCCAAACCGCTGGATTACCTATATGATTAACCAAGGAGGATTTCAAAATTTTACCATGATTACTTTACCTTAACCACAAGGTTAAAGTAACTCAAGTTAAACCTTAAAGTAACCCTAGTTGCATTAAAGTAACTCAAGTTAGTCATAAAGTAACCTTGATTAACTAAAGTAACCAAGGTTATGTACCTTAACCATACCATGGTAATCCCTTATCTCCCTCTTACCCCCAACGGCTAACACCTTAGCATAATAAGGAAAATTCATCCCAAGAGAACCCTAGGATACTCTCTTACTTCCAACCCTCAAAGGACCCACAAAGAGCAAGAAAGTTTTCTCTTTTCCCCCCAAAAGCACACGGCCAAAGAGAACCAAGGGAATTCAAGATTCACCCTAGTGCAAACTTGGTCTAGGTAAGTAAATCCTCAACTCTTCAAGGGAATTTTTACATTTTACATAGCTTGAAGCTCATGTTACCCCTTTTCTTGCTCATAAACCATGACCTCCATGGTCACTAGGTCCAAGATTTCAAATCTTTTAAGAGGTGGTAGTTCTAAGAGGTTTGAACACCACTCAAGCTCCATTTTGGTGAGTCCATTTAACCTCTATTTAGTTACATCTTTCACTTAAGGACATTGACTAACCATTGTTCTCTTTTTCCCCTACAAAACCGTGGGGTTCATATGTGAAGAGGAGGAATGCTTCACCCATTTCATACAAATGTCAAGCTAAGGAAAGGTGAAAGTGTGAGAAAGGCAAGTACTTTATAAATACTCATGGCTTTGTGAATGTCTAGATGTTGCTAAGTTTCAATCTTAGATATAAAACACTAAGCTTGAAGCATGAAGTTTTCGGATTCATGAGTAAGGTGGCTTGCATGTATGAGATTTTATTTAAAGATGGATTCTTTGCTTTTTTTAAGTATGAATATGATGCAAACCTTAGATGAATGTGACAAAGATCTCTTCTTTGACATGTATGGGGGACGGTTGGATGAAAATGGGGGAATAAATGTAGTTCTTGTGATAAATTGTAACTTGTGGGTAAAGGTGTGAACAAGATGTGTGCTTTATGACTTAAGCTTAATATGTTCATTATGGAGATACGATTTTTGCCCTTGCATGCGTATAAACGGGCTGTTTTGGGGGTAGGGTATGTATACACAAATTATACCAAGAATGGATTCTAGTATGAACATGATGTGCAAGGCCAAAGGAATGATATTTCTATCATTCAAACTGTTTTGAAGCGATGTGTAGAAGACTTTTTAGAGTATATTAGAACCTGAAAAGTGTATTTTAAAAGTGTATTTAGTTTATTCATGAAGAATGACCCGAGTTGGGACACATGTGATAAGAAAAGGTGACAAAATTGGAATTTACTTGAACAGGGCAGAATATCGTGGCGTAGTGTAGGACCTGAAAAGAGACTTTAGAAGTGTTCAATTAAGTTAATTTTTGCCATAACAGTAGCCCTATGTGTGTAGTAAATATGAGAGTTGGAATTTTGTGAAAGGGAGTTACGGTTTATTTTTAACAGAATGTTTAGTAAAATGGTCAAGCTGGAATTACTGGACTGAATAGATTTTATGTGACATATTGATTGACCCGAAAATGGACCTTAGAAATATGCAAATGGGCTGATGTTTGGTAGGATGCTAGCCCTATGAGTTTACTAAGTCATCATCGAACGCTCTTTCCTGACGTGTTGCCTTCACCTCAACTGCAACCACCGCATCAAAAATATTTCCGAAAACATCTTTATTCCACCGCCTTAATTGGAGCTTGAGTTTACACAATTTATCATAAAAACCCCACATTCCTCCCACTGTTGGGAATGATTGCCAATGATGATGAACAAAACTATCAAAGTCTGGATGAATGCCCAAACATCCAAATATCTAAAGGATGCAGCCCTAGCTGAGTCCTCTGTGGAACAAATTAAATAAAGAGGTGAATGATCCGAAGTAGTCCGATTAAATTGCTGATAATGTACTGCAGAAAATAAATCAAAAAAAGTCTTGGGAGCAAATAAATCGATCTAAACGGCGCCAAACATGCCCTAACCCACGACCACTACACCAAGTATAAGAAGACCCTTGGTAATTAATCGACTGGAGTGAGCAAACAGATAGACAATCATTAAAATCCTGTAGAGATCGAATCGTGGGAGTAGACCGTCCCTTATGCTTATCAATGGTAAGAAAGGTATTGAAGCCCCTCCAACAAGCCAAAGAACATCTAAGATGCCATGGAAAAAAATAAGATCCTCCCATAAAGGACGGTCATAGATAGTTGAATGAAGACCATAAAGAATAGCAAATCAAAATGAATCCCCCGAAGGCAATGAACAAAGAAGCAAAGAATGATTTTGTATACCGTGAACTTCGCCCTCCAGGTGAAATACTGAGTCCCTCAAAAAGATCCAAAGTGATCATTACAAACATACATTGCTCGAGAGAAACCAAATTTGACACGATATGAGACGAATGAAGAAAGCTGAGCCTTAGGCTCAATAACAACAAGAAGATGTAGTTGATAACGACGACTAATTATAATAGTGAATCAACGGAAGTACGAATACCTATGACATTCCAAACCATGACCTTCATTGAGATGATAAAATATCAAATGAGTTAGAGAGAACTGCCCTCGATCGTGTAATTGGTGGGGAAATCGGCTGAGGTTGTCTATGTTGGTGCCACAATATATTTGGGTGGAACCCAAAAAACCCCATCATCGCTTAAGACTTGCGGTGTGGCAGGAGGGTTCTGAGAGACGGCCAGATTATCCTTCTGTGTAGCATCAAGGCAGACCTCCTGGACTTTCTCACATATGATAGTAACAATAATATCATCCGAAGGTGCTTCAGACAACTGTGTGCGACAACGAGCAAGTTCAACCTCACCATCAGATAAAGAAAAGGATTCAGGATTAGCCGGAAAATCATTAAGCATACTGTCATCAATTCTTTTCAATCTTGAAAGATCATAAACATAAGAAACCGATGGAATACGAGTCACATCCGGAGATAGCAAAATCGATGCCTGCACCTCCGATATCGGATTGGAATCCAGGTGCTGCAGCGCATCTGTTTGCCCTGTTTGATGCTTCTTAGCAGTCCAACATTGGAATGGTTCATTTTCTGAATGTTGCATGCACTTTTCCCCAGCTTCGCCATCACGAGGTTGCTTATCTATTGGTTTTTTGCTTTCAACAATTAGAGGCCTTATGTCCTAGGCGACATCAAGACACGCAGTACAATGGAAGATCTTCATAAACAACATGCTTAGAAATTAAACGAGTGGATACCTGAATGAAGATTCCTGTAGGGAGCTCCTGGGAGATTTCAACCTCCACACAGAATCGTGCCACTGAAGGCCGTATAACCTCAGTAGTGCCAACATCCAATTTCATCAGTGTCCCTAGCAAGTGGCCAATTTGAAAAATTGCATCTCTCTTATTAAAATGAACTAGCAATCCCGACAGTGAAACCCATATCGGTACAATCAGCACGTCCACTTTAGGGTCATAATCAGGAGTCCACTTCGTAACCCTCATATATTTGCCTTCAATTGTCCAGCTTTGTCGTGCAAAGCAACGCAGGAGGAGCTATTATACGTGATCACGTTGGTTTTTGTGTGGGCACTATTTCATTTTTCTTGCCTCAAAGTGCTCCGTTGATGGCAGAGATTCAGGCTGCTGTGTTTGGATTGCTGTATTTTTTGCCACTGTATCGTGCGATTATTCTTGAATCGAATTGCTCTCAGATTTATACACTCCTGACGCGGCCTCAAGAAGTTTTAGGGAATTATCATTTGCGTTTGTTGAAGGAATTGAAGAATCAGCATAGGCTTGAATTCAATCATGTTTATAGAGAAGCAAAAATGGCTGCTCATTACCTTGCCCAACACGGAATGTTGGACCATCGGACTCACAGTTATGATTATCACACTCTTCCATCGTTAGTCCGAGGAACAGTTCGTTTGGATATCTCTTTCGTACATCTACGCGTCTCTTAACATTCACCATGTCTTCTGAATGGATTGGCTATCACTGACTTTTTCTGCTTGTATCCTGCAGGATGCAAGCAGACTCGGTATGCTTTTGTTTCTGATGGCTTCTATGTTTTCGCTATGTCTATTATCCTCATCTAACTTTGGCCTTCTCTTTACATGTGCATGTACTGGACCGGGCGAGGCTGACCTTTTTCTGACAATGTCTGCGGTCGATCATTCATTATTCGAGATCATATTAGCGACTGGGCTGTGGAGGTTTACACGACAGTTTTTAAATGTGGTAAATATGCACTCTTTTTCCTTTGTGCAAGATTTTATCCACAAGGGTGGTTTTGCATGACAAGGTTTTAATGAGACATATCATACCACTTTTGAAAACACACCTCGCCCTTTAGATAGTATTTGGCACAATATGTATCGCCCTTTGAGTTCTTTCATTCAATTATGTAATGATTTTCTATGTAAAATTGGTATTCCTCCGCCATAAGTGAGGGTTATATTCTAAATAAAATGTAGAGACCTGCATCTCTTTTATAAAAAAAATAGATGTACGGAGTTCCAGCATGCCTCTTTGCCCTCAGAAGAGCTTATTACTGAGCAAATTCTACTGATATGTATGAATTAGTCTCCGGCAGAGGTCAGGAGGCATTTCGCACCACATCAGAGGCTATTGAGAGTCGCTTGACTAGGGCTTTGGTTAACTAATGAGGATCAAGGACCCCATCAAGAGGTTAAGGGTCCTATGACAAGAAGGAGGGCAAGGGAACTTTGTCGTCAAGTTGCCATCTTCTTGTACAAGCATGTTCAAGATGAACCTAAGACTCCTTGGGTTCATTTCATTGAACCTTCAACTTGAACGTGTATCAGCATGCACGTCTACATTCTTTGTCTTTGAATTTTATCTTGTGTCTTGTGATCATTGTTTTATGTCTTTTCTTTGTAGGTAAATTAGGTACATGAAAAGTTTGAAGAGAATGTTTGAAGAGAATGTTTGAAGAGAATGTTTTAAGAGAATGTTTTAAGAGAATGTTTGTCTGCACTAAGACAAATTCAAATGTGTCCTAGAGGGATTTCATTGTCCAAATTAAAATCAAAAACATCTCCAAGGATCACAAAAGGGGGGCCGGCCACTTTAAATTGGAGGATGTCAACTTACTTGAATTTGAACTTGAAGATAAACTTGAATTTAAATTCAACCATGATTTGAATTCAAGTTTCAACCAAATTGGAGACTTAAAATTCAAGGAGATCTCAGCCTATTCTACAGCCTTACACACGCCATCTTGAAGGATAAGGGAAGGATTAATGTCAATTCAGATTGAATCCAAGTTTGACTTCAAATTCAACTCAATTTTAAATTCTTCAACCATCATTTGAATTCAATTCCAGGCTTTTTATCATCATCAAAATCAGATTTCCAAGGTTGAAAGAGGCATGATACACGGCTGGAAAGGAAAGGATAAGCAAGGGCCAAATTCAAAGTGAACTCAAATTCAAACTCAACTTGGATTCAAATGCAACCAAGTCTTGAATTCAACCTCAAGCCTCATCCTACTTATCAAATCAGCTTATCCAAGACCCTACTTGACATGAAACACGGCTGAACAATAAAAGAGAAGACATCTTGCAAGCAATTCGAATTTTAGCTAGGATTTGTTTTACTTTTGAATTCAAATAATTTTCAAGTTTCAAACATTATTAGCTAGCTTATTTTGAATTAAAATCTGGTCATTTGAAGGCTGATAGGCGTTGCCTAAAGCCTATAAATAGCCCCCTTTGGCTGATTGTTAACTCACCTTTTGATGAATAAGAATCCTTGATATTGCTTTCACTTTGTGTGAGACTTTGTTTTCTTGGTTTTGCATTAAAAACCTAGGTTAAGATCCTTCAAAGTTGAGCATATTGAAGGTATTGCCATTGCTTAAAGGTGCCGTCCAGGAGGGCCGTTTTGGTTTGCCTGATCAACGACCATCTTGAAGTGTTGGTCTTGCTCATTCGTTTAATCCACACGTTTTTAATCACTAAGGAAGCAAAGGGAAGTCTTCTTCCTTGTGCCTAACCCTTTGCGAAGGACGTTTTGAAGGTGGAATCGTTGGAGCCCACGAGTTGCACGCATCAAATTGGTATCAGAGACCAGGTTACTCTATTCCACCATCTATCATTTCCTTTTCGTTTGAGTCTAGTCATTTCAATTTCAGTTGAGTCCTTCTTCTACCCCTCACTCTACACGCCATTGTCTTGCATCTCATACAAAACAAAAAAAAAAACAAAACGTCCACATTTGCTTTGAGTCACGTTGCTGCATTTTGCTTTTTCATCATTCAAGTGTCATTTCCTTTATTTCCTTTTCGCATCACAATCTGATTTTGAGTCGTTCAAACTTGAACAAATTAGGGTTCGTTGCATTTTAGGATACATTCAGCCTTCTTTTAAATATTCCAACCATCAGCCTAAAAAGCTACCTCGGTTTCAAATCATCTTGTTGCTACCGAAGCTTTTAGTTGGTGATGATTATATGCATCTTATGATTCGCATTATGATTGATTTCATGCTATAAATCTGGTAGTCCTACGTGTGCTTGTCTTCACAACCTACTAACAACACCAACCAAACCCTAAAACCAGTCCCACACCCCACGGCCCAACCACCCCCACCCCAACCCAACTCTAAAACTCGCCAAGATGATCCCAAATAGCCCTATTTACACCCCAAACAAAAAGCCCCAAACCGATTTTACCAAATACAATCAGATTCTAAATATCCCAATTCATTCAAATAAACCCTAACCCTAGAATTTGAATTTTGTTCAAATTCTGTCCTAGACCAACCAATATCCAAATTGACCACACCAATCATCAATTACCAACCTAAATAGTCAATTTACAACACCCATTCCGTTCCTACAACCCCATTCCGCAAAATCCCAAAACGTTCAAAAACACCCTAAATCAAAACCCTAACCCTAACCCCCATTCGGTCCTACCCCAATTTCTTTCACTTTACAAGGTTATTTTTGTTACAAGTCCAAGATACAAATTGCATTTTAAATATATTGCACTCTTCCGTCCAAAAACGCAAGTGCTAAGTGCAAAACGCGTGAAATTCCAATTCTACCCTTAGTAAAAAAAAGAATCTGAACCTTACTCAATTGAAATAGCAAGGAAGAAAAAGAAAAACAAAAGATTAAGAGAAAAGAAAAAGGGCAAAACGTTTGTGCATTGCGTAGAAATATTTTTGGTACGATTTGCAAACCTTGAATACCATATTTCCTTTAAACCCACATTGCCGTCTCATATATACCTTATTCTCCATCTCCTGATCCTCTTGAACCAATCACACATTTGGTTGCTCGATTGTTGCATGACTTGAACCATTTTGTGGATAGTAAGTGCATAGAATCAAAATTAACTAAAGATTGCCCACGGCAACCCTTAGTTTATCTTTGGTTCAGCCTTATACATCAACTTTGGTTGCTTATTTTCTTTGAATCTTAGTAGAAATTTCAAGTTTGTATTCATTTCAATTGATTCTACCTTGATACTAATTGGTGCAACTTGAAAGCAAAAAGGAAGAAACAAGCGGAGAACATTGTGATTCGAAGAAGCCTTGGCAATACACTTCCTTATTGATCACTTTGAGACTTCTTAACTTCAGGTTATCCAAGAACCAAAGTGGTAAGAGAGTGAAAAGAATCGAAAGCAGAATGTTCATAGGTTATTTTTTTTACTAATCCCTTAACGTTTGTTTGTCTTTGTGTTAGTTTGCTTCTTTCTTTTTCCCTTTGTTTTCGTTCAAATCCTTAGGTACAATGGCCAGCAACAATCATTCCGCATCTAGCAAGTCTAAAGAAGCCGAAACTATTGACAACACGCAACAACAAATGCTGGAGATGCTTAAGAAACTCATGCATGACAATGAGATAATTAAGCATCGCTTGGAAGACGTGGAGCGAAGCTACAAAACGAGTGATGGCCAAGGAACAAGCAGGGCCGTTCCCCTCCCTCAACCAAGGCGCCATCCCCCAGAAGAAGTTGAGGATGACAACCTTAGACTACCACACACCGAAGCAAGAAGGTTTGCTCCCCCTACACAAGCAAGAAGGTACGCTCCAAGAAGGTACAATGATGATTACATTCCCTTTGAGCATGATGATTATGACTTTGATGACCACCATCCCCGTGGTTACCAAAGACGTCAAAATCCCATTTTCCCGCAAGATGATGATTTTCTCAAAACCAAAATAAATATTCTCACGTTTTATGGTAAAAGTAATGCAGAGGAATATTTAGAATGGGAAACGAAAGTGGATTTGATCTTTTCTTGTACCAATTATAGTGAATTGCAAAAAGTGAGATACGCTTCTATTGAGTTTTCTGGTTATGCACTTAATTGGTGGACGAATTTGTGTCGAAATAGAACTAAGACAAGACAACCTCCAATTGCTATTTGGGAAGAAATGAAGTTTGAAATGAGACAACGTTTTATTCCAAACAATTATGAGAGTTATATTTTCACGAGTTTGCACAACTTACGTCAAGGTTCCAAAAGTGTAGGCGAGTACTATAAAGAGTTAGAAATTTTGTTGGAAAGGTCTAACTTGCAGGAACCTGAAGAAGCCACCAAGGCTCGTTTCTTACATGGTTTAAACAGGGAGATCGCGCAAAGGGTTGACCTTCAACCTTACCTCGACCTAACGACCATGGTCCATATGGCTGAGAAAATTGAACAACTACTAAAGGTACGTAGTTCCTATAATTTCAATTCCAATTATCGTAGTAATCAGTCTTCGTCAAGATTTTCCAGCAAGCCTTCAGGAACGGGAAGTTCACGGCCTACAGGAGGCCAAGCACGTGACCAAAGTGCGTCACAAAGAATGGACAATCGTGTGCAATCCACACAAAGGAGAGACGAACGCACCCAACAAAAGGCTCCTACCGGAAATCCTTCGGATTCCTCAAACAGGTTTAGAGACATTAAATGTTATAAATGTCAAGGACGTGGTCACATAGGAAAAGAATGTCCTAATGCGAAAAGAATCATGTTAATTGAAGAGACAAACGAATATGTGTCTGAGTCTGAGCATGAAAACGAGTCTGAGCAAGATAATGAAATTGAACCTGAAGAGGATCTAGGCGCATTAGATGATTTTGACACTAAGGAGTTTCTTGTTGTGCGTAGAGCTTTAAATGCATATCCGAAATTAGATGGTCACGAACAATATCGAGAAAACATTTTCCATATTCATTGCATGATAAATGGTAAAGTGTGCACCATGATCATTGATTCCAGTTCTTGTGCGAATGTGGCTAGCATCGAATTAGTAAGAAAACTGAATGTACCTATGACTAATCATCCGCATCCTTACAAACTTGCATGGTTAAATGACTGCGGTGAAGTTAGCGTAAGTAAACAAGTTTTGATTTCTCTTAGCATTGGTAGTTACAAAGATGATATTTTATGTGATGTCGCACCAATGCATGCTAGTCATATTTTACTTGGTAGGCCAAGGCAATTTGATCGACATGTGACATATGATGGGTATTTGAATTGTTATTCTTTCAAATTGAATGGCAAATTGTATAAACTGCATGCACTTTCACCACAAAAAGTCCACGAGGATCACCAACGCATGTCCAAGTCTAGAGCCGATCCTAAGGACAAAGAAGCCGAGAGAAAATTCGTGGAGTGTATGAAAAGTGAGAACGAAAAACACGAGAGCAAGGGAAAGGAGGTAGTGCCCCTAAGTGTCAACGAGTCCAAAAAGAAGTGTGGATATTTCTCAAAGAAAAGAGAGGTTACACGTGCACTTTATAACAACCAAACTGTCCTCATCATCATCCCAAAGACGTGTCAACTTGCCCTTGAAGAACTCCCACCAAGCTTACCTACCTCAGTTGCGTCCCTTATCCAAGAATATGAAGTTCTATTTCCCTCTGAACCACCATCCGGATTACCACCCATTAGAGGAATAGAACACCAAATCGACTTTGTCCCAGGAGCCGTGTTACCCAATCGCCCAGTCTATCGAGCCAACCCTGAAGAAACCAAAGAAATCCAAAGGCAAGTAGAGGAGCTCCTAGCTAGTGGACAAGTTCGAGAGAGTCTAAGCCCATCTGCCGTCCCAGTCATTTTAGTACCCAAAAAGGATGGAACGTGGAGAATGTGTACCGATTGTCGAGCCATAAACTAGATTACCGTCAAGTATAGGTACCCCATACCTAGGCTAGACGATATGTTAGACATGTTGCACGGATCCAAATTCTTCACCAAAATCGACCTTAAGCAAGGGTACTTCCAGGTACGCATTAGAGAAGGGGACGAATGGAAGACTGCATTCAAAACCAAGTTTGGGCTCTATGAGTGGTTAGTGATTGTTACACCCCGTGACTTTTAAGCACGATTTTCAATACTTAGAGGTCAACCTTAAATACAACTTAATTAATTATGTAGGGTATGTGACTTAGTACATAAAACATAGAAGAACAAAAGAAAGGGGTTAAAAGTAGAATTAAAAGGAAGTATGGAAAATTAGCAAAATAGTCCCTACTAGGAGTTAAGGGAGTTACAAAGTTGGGTATAACTTCCCTTCTCAGCATGAGGGGCGGTTTTGACAACAAAGGAAGAAGGAAAAATTCTGAAGAAAGAGAGAGAAAAGAAAGAGGAAGGAAGAAGGAGAGAAGAAGAAGGAAAGGAGGAAGAACGTGCAACCTAGGTTCAACTCTTACAGAAATTCTGCAGTAAATCCGTAAGCTTATCTAGATTCCAAGGAAAGTAATCTTTCTATACGCTTTACGTAAATTTTGATACTTAAGGCCCTATGTTCTTACAAAGAGAAAACATGAATCACACATTAGTATTTTTGTCTTGTCTATCTTAAATGCTTTGCTATATGTAAGTCTTGTTGCTAATTGTGTAAAGTCTTGCTCTTTGGGCCATATTCTAGAAACAGTTGTGTGGTGCTTTATTGTTTGTCAAGCATGCCCATAAAAGTGTATATTTTGACGTGCTTATTGTCTTGCTCTACTCTTATGTTGATTGTCTACACTTAGATGTTGAGAGTAAGTGCAGGAAATTGAGAGATGAGTGATGACATTGTTGTAGTCTTGTTGTGTTGGGAAAGTTGATGAGATCTTGAAGGTTGTGAATGATTGAAGGCTAGAGTGGATATTGTTAGGCATGGCTAGGCATCAATTCATGTTTAGATGTGTGTTAAGTAAGATGAATCTAGATGTTAAGATGGATCCTTAAGTGTTGAAAATGAAAGGGTTGAAGAAGGAGGGTGTTGGAGAGGAAGTTACTGCAGAAAAACTGCAGTTTGGCATCGTCAGAACACTTCGAACGCCTACATTAGGCGCTTCAAGTCACATTAGGCGCCTAATGTAGCGTTCAATGTGCCCTGAAGCTTTCCCATACAGAAAAACTGCATTTTAGAACCGTCAGAACACTTCGAACGCCTACATTAGGCGCTCTATGTCACATTAGGCGCCTAATGTAGCATTCAATGCGTCCTGAATCATCCCCGAACACTTCGAACACCTACATAAAGCGCTCTATGTCACATTAGGCGCTTCATGTAGGCGTTCAATGTCTACGGAACATCCCCGAACACTTCGAACGCCTAGTATAGGCGCTTTAAGTCTCTATAGGCGCTTCATGTAGCGTTCCAACTGTACTGGAAGTCTTTTTGACCCTTTAGGCGCCCTATGTAAGTGTTGCAACTTTATACACTTCCTTTGGACATAAAATGCAAGGGTATTTGAGGTGTAATTGAGGAATAGATGGTAAGATTGACTAAGTAAGAATAAGATTGAATCCCAAGCGAATTAGTGAGACGAACGGACTTGGAAAGATACAAACAGGGAGTGTTTGAGGTGCAAGACCGTATACTTGATATGTAAGATGTGTGTGTGAGATACCTTTATTATCTTCCATTGCTCATAAATTACAAAGTGTTTTGAAAGTGTGCTAGAGTTGTAAACCTTAAGTGTGAATGAGTAGGGTTAAGTATGAATTCGAAGTGGATTCGTGATACGAAAGGGCATGAAGTGGTATGATTGAGGTGCATTTGAGTTGTAATACGTTAAGTGTGAATGAGTAGAGTTAGGTATGAATCCAAAGTGAGTTAGCAATATGAAAGAGCACAAAATGGTACGAAAAGGGTGTGTTTGAGGAAGTACGAACGAGCAAGGTTAAGTGTGAACTCGAGAGGATTTCGTAATACGAAGGGACATGAAATGATACGAGCAGGATGTGATAGAGGTTCAGGACTTTGTACTTGATATGTAAAGTGTGTGTGCATGTTTACACGTTTGATATGATATTACATGAGCATTCTGCATCATGACATGGGCACTTGCATTTGATTTGAGAATTGGTTTGCGAAAGAACATATGTTTACAAGAAAAGTTTGAAGTTTTTGAAAGACAAGATGGCTGCTGGTTGATCACAGGGTATAAAAGTCACGCCTGCGAAAGCAGGGTATAAAAGCGTGATCTGTGAATCAACAGCAGGGTATAAAGTATTTTATGGGGCCGTGGACCTATCAGCACGGAAAATAAAGTTATTTTATGGAGCCGTGGACCTATCAGCACGGAAAATAAAGTTATTTTATGGGGCCGTGGACCTTTCAGCACGGATATATGATATATGTAATGGGGCCGTGGACCTTTCAGCACGGATATATGATATATGTAATGGGGCCGTGGACCTTTCAGCACGGGGTATAAAGTTATATGTTATGGGGCCGTGGACCTTTCAGCACGGGGTATAAAGTTATGTTTGCTGTGGACTGATCACCCACAGGGTATAAAGTTCTGCTACGCGAAGAATATGATATGTAAAGTGATGAAATGTTTTGTGAAATGACATGCATGACATGTTTATGAAAGAAGACATATGCATGGGTGTTGTGTGTGATTTTAAAGAATGTACATGCATCATGATACACGAAGCATAAGACTTGACATGCAAGATACGTGGTTATTCTATGACTTGCTTACGTGATACGTTGTTTTAATACATGTTGGTTCTCGTATCTGTGTACATATATGTGCTTTATCTGTTTGAGGAATTCTTATTAAAATGTTATTTGCTAACCCGAGCACCTTATTTTTGGGCAATGTTCTATACACTGGTGACTCGACGTGTGTGATTCCGTAAGGTGTATAGACGGGTTACTTGCTGGCGATAATTTCGCTAAGAACAATTGCTCTGTTCCTTTTCAGGTGAGCCTGAATATGAGTTGATATTTATTGAAGATGACGGCGAGGCTCAATGAGATGATGGTCATGGGGAATAGATAGATGCTAGATTACTTTATTTCAGTTTAGAAAACTCTGTTGTTGTTATATTGATCTAAAACTTATGTTGGCGAGAAGAACAAACATCTTTTAATTCCGCTACATTTTATGGATGTTTTATTGACGATGAAGGTTTAAATTTTATGACGTTTCCGCTGGTTTTCATCTTACATTGTGAAGGATGTACGCTTGATCTGCTTGACGCTTCGTAGTTCTCATAGTAGGCTACGGCGGGTGCACTGGTTCCGATGACGGTATCGGGCCGGGGCGCTACAGGTGGTATCAGAGCCCTAGGCTTCAGATCTATCTCGGAAACTTAGGTTCATGATCTTTTAGACACCTAAGATATGATTCTCCCTTAAGGTTGATCCTTAGTTATAAGTGCTGATTTTCTAGAGTCTAAGTATGATCTGGGTTGGGTGTGTGCGAGCGCGTATATCCTTTAAATTTCTATAATAATTTAAATTTCAGACCCCATTGATCTCTAGGACACAATTCTGTGATATGCCTCTCTGCAGTATTACGTCCCAAGATAGCCAGCTTAGACAAGATAAGGGCGTCCGACAAGCTGAAATAGGGTCGGATGATAATGTCGGAGTATGCCGACCATGTCCATGCTTTGGGTAAGTTCGCTCCTGGGATTATGCTTGATAATCGCTTAAAGATGACAAAGTTCGAACGAGGTTTGGACTCAAGAATTCAGTCAGCAATTGTAAACGCATGGATGAGAACATACGAGGACATGATGGATGCATGTTTTCACGTCGAGAGTGATTTCAGCAGAGTGATGGCAAGAAAGGCCGATGCAGGATACTCCAACAAAGGTAAGAGATTAAGAGAAGAGATTGAGTTAGTGGCAGGCCGGGACGTTTGGATCAAGATTCAGAAGAGATGTCCGGTCGGAAAATTTTAGAGACCCCCACCATAGAACCCAGATGTAAATTAGGCTGTTGGAGTTTTCCGCATTACAATAAGAGCCATGATGGTGAATGTGAGAAGTTGGCAAGAGTGTGTTATCGATGCGGATAGGTAGGTCATCTCGTTAGAGATTGTCCAGAGATGAGGAAGAATGCTCTGGGGGAAGCGGCTCAGCAGCCGAGGACGAATGTCTGCGTCAATGTCATGATTTCCATGGATATTGGAAGTCGCCGATGTGGTATGGGGTACAATTTTAGTGAACAAGATATTCACCAATGTACTCTTGATAGCGGTGTGAACCCCTCTTTTGTGGCAAAGGGATTTGTTAAGCGCCTTTGTGGTTCACCAGAATAGTCGGAGATTCCATACTGTGTTCAAGCCTCCAAGATCAAATTACGATTTCACATCAACATTGACTATCGATTAAAACAAGTGACAGTTAAGAATTCTGTGATGGAAGGTATAACCTTTCAAGGGAATTGCTGTTGATTGAAGGAAGTTGAACTTATTACCAAGTGGTCTAGATCTACGAATGACACCGAAGTCAGCGTTTCTTGGGTCTAGCTAGTTATTATAGGAAGTTTGTCGAGGAACTTTCGACAATAGCGAAGCCCTCAGTCGGCTTACTCAAAAGCAGTCCAAGTTTGAGTGAACGGCAGAATGCGAGAAACGCTTCACGGAGCTTAAGAGGAGGTTAACCATAGCTCCAGTATTGGCTCAACCTTTTGATACTGATGGGTTTGTGATATGTAGTGATGTGTCGAAAAACAGTCTAGGTACGTAAACTGTAGCATAAGTTATGACTTTCCATCCAAATTGAGTTTTGTTGATACTTCACTTGTAGACTGTGTTTTGATGCAATACGAACGAGTTATCGCGTATGCCTCAGGACAGCTAAACATGAGACAGCTAAGAGGGTTGGAACTACAAAAGGACTACGGCTTAACCATTAATTACCATTCAGGAAAAGCTAATAAGGGGCCAGTGTAGTAAACGGAAAAGCTAACCATGTGCGACAGTCACCACTTGAGAGAGAAATAGAAGAATTTAACTTGGTTTCTGTTTACTCTGTAGTAATGTTTTCGCATCATTGACCGTCACACCGAGTTTGATGGATTGGTTGAAAGAAGCTCAGAAGAAGAATAAGACTGTGGGTGATATTGCTGGGAAACTGAGGTATAGTCAGGTTGATGGATTTTAGACCAAGGTGGACGGGAACTTATGTTAGAGGAAAAATGTGTGTACATGATTTAGATGAGCCAAGAAAAGAAATTTTGCAAAGGGGCTTACAGCTCAAGGTTATCAATAAATAATGGTAGCACCAGAATGTACAAGGATCGCTAACAATATTATTGGTGGTGTAAGATGAAGAGACATATTGCGGAGTTCATTGGCAGGTGTCCAGTATGTCAGTAAGTTGAGACTGAACACCAATAACCTAGTGGATTAGTGATACCGTTGGAGCTTCCATGGTAGAGATAGGAACTTATTACTATGGACTTTGTGGATGATTACCGAAAACAAGAAGTGGATATAACATGATTTTGGTGATTGTGGATCGATCGACCAACCTGCACATTTTTTATCGGTCTCGAAGGAAGTATCTCTCGGAAGTTGGTAAATTTGGATATGGATAACATTGTCAGCCTACAAGGTGTTCCAATAAGTATAGTGTCTGACCGAGACCAACGGTTCACTTCCAAGCTCTGGATAGTATTCTAGAGGGCCCTGGGTAAGGAGTTAAGGATGAGTACATCCTATCACCCTCAGACATGGACAGTCTGAACGGACTACGTATACCCTAAAAGACATGTTAAAAGTTGGTGTCCTGGATTTCAAAAGGAGTTGGGGATGTAATGGTGAAGTTAATGGAGCTCTATCATAATAACAGTCACCACAATGCAATTGATATGGCTCCTTTTGAAGCTTTGTATGGAAGGAAGTGTAGCTCCTCATTCTATTGGGGATGAATTCGGTGGGAGGACCATCACCAAACATGAACGACTCGAGAGGACATTAGGAAGTGCGAGAATCACTCGAGAGAGACTCAAGTCGGCTCAGGACCGCAACAAAAGTTAGACGGGTTCTAAACGACGACCTTAGGAGTTAATGTAGGTGGAAAGGTTTAATTGAGAATATCACCTAAAACAAAGGTACTATGATATTGGAGTGAAGGGCAATTTAAGTCCCGTTCTATTGCTCCGTATGAGATACTTGAGAAGGTGTGAGTTTTGGTATAGGAGTTGGAGTTACCCCCGGTATTAGTGCAAGTCCAAAAGGTATTTTATATATCTCAGTTTAGGAAGTATGAAATGGATCCGATCAGTGTGCTCGAAGCACAATCTTTGGAACTCAATAGTGAGATTATATATGAAGAGATACCTGTGAGGATCGTAGAACGAAAGGACCAAGTGTTGAGGAAATGGGTGAATCTCTTATGTAAAGGTCCAATGGAGCAACCACACGGAACGTGAAGCCACTTGGGCACTCGAAGAACAAATGCGGGAGAAGTATCCTCAACTCTTCAGCTAAGGTACGTAAGTTTCGAGGACGAAACTTTTTGTAAGGGGGGTGGAATGTTACACCCCGTGACTTTTAAGCACGATTTTCAATACTTAGAGGTCAACCTTAAATACAACTTAATTAATTATGTAGGGTATGTGACTTAGTACATAAAACATAGAAGAACAAAAGAAAGGGGTTAAAAGTAGAATTAAAAGGAAGTATGGAAAATTAGCAAAATAGTCCCTACTAGGAGTTAAGGGAGTTACAAAGTTGGGTATAACTTCCCTTCTCAGCATGAGGGGCGGTTTTGACAACAAAGGAAGAAGGAAAATTCTGAGAAAAGAGAGAGAAAAGAAAGAGGAAGGAAGAAGGAGAGAAGAAGAAGGAAAGGAGGAAGAACGTGCAACCTAGGTTCAACTCTTACAGAAATTCTGCAGTAAATCCGTAAGCTTATCTAGATTCCAAGGCAAGTAATCTTTCTATACGCTTTACGTAAATTTAGATACTTAAGGCCCTATGTTCTTACAAAGAGAAAACATGAATCACACATTAGTATTTTTGTCTTGTCTATCTTAAATGCTTTGCTATATGTAAGTCTTGTTGCTAATTGTGTAAAGTCTTGCTCTTTGGGCCATATTCCTGAAACAGTTGTGTGGTGCTTTATTATTTGTCAAGCATGCCCATAAAAGTGTATATTTTGATGTGCTTATTGTCTTGCTCTACTCTTATGTTGATTGTCTACACTTAGATGTTGAGAGTAAGTGCAGGAAATTGAGAGATGAGTGATGACATTGCTGTAGTCTTGTTGTGTTGGGAAAGTTGATGAGATCTTGAAGGTTGTGAATGATTGAAGGCTAGAGTGGATATTGTTAGGCATGGCTAGGCATCAATTCATGTTTAGATGTGTGTTAAGTAAGATGAATCTAGATGTTAAGATGGATCCTTAAGTGTTGAAAATGAAAGGGTTGAAGAAGGAGGGTGTTGGAGAGGAAGTTACTGCAGAAAAACTGCAGTTTGGCATCGTCAGAACACTTCGAACGCCTACATTAGGCGCTTCAAGTCACATTAGGCGCCTAATGTAGCGTTCAATGTGTCCTGAAGCTTTCCCGTACAGAAAAACTACAATTTAGAACCATCAGAACACTTCGAACGCCTACATTAGGCGCTCTATGTCACATTAGGCGCCTAATGTAGCGTTCAATGCGTCCTGAATCATCCCCGAACACTTCGAACACCTACATAAAGCGCTCTATGTCACATTAGGCGCTTCATGTAGGCGATCAATGTCTACGGAACATCCCCGAACACTTCGAACGCCTAGTATAGGTGCTTTAAGTCTCTATAGGCGCTTCATGTAGCGTTCCAACTGTACTGGAAGTCTTTTTGACCCTTTAGGCGCCCTATGTAAGTGTAGCAACTTTATACACTTCCTTTGGACATAAAATGCAAGGGTATTTGAGGTGTAATTGAGGAATAGATGGTAAGATTGACTAAGTAAGAATAAGATTGAATCCCAAGCGAATTAGTGAGACGAACGGACTTGGAAAGATACAAACAGGGAGTGTTTGAGGTGCAAGACCGTATACTTGATATGTAAGATGTGTGTGTGAGATACCTTTATTATCTTCCATTGCTCATAAATTACAAAGTGTTTTGAAAGTGTGCTAGAGTTGTAAACCTTAAGTGTGAATGAGTAGGGTTAAGTATGAATTCGAAGTGGATTCGTGATACGAAAGGGCATGAAGTGGTATGATTGAGGTGTATTTGAGTTGTAATACGTTAAGTGTGAATGAGTAGAGTTAGGTATGAATCCAAAGTGAGTTAGCAATATGAAAGAGCACAAAATGGTACGAAAAGGGTGTGTTTGAGGAAGTACGAACGAGCAAGGTTAAGTGTGAACTCGAGAGGATTTCGTAATACGAAGGGACATGAAATGATACGAGCAGGATGTGATAGAGGTTCAGGACTTTGTACTTGATATGTAAAGTGTGTGTGCATGTTTACACGTTTGATATGATGTTACATGAGCATTCTGCATCATGACATGGGCACTTGCATTTGATTTGAGAATTGGTTTGCGAAAGAACATATGTTTACAAGAAAAGTTTGAAGTTTTTGAAAGACAAGATGGCTGCTGGTTGATCACAGGGTATAAAAGTCACGCCTGCGAAAGCAGGGTATAAAAGCGTGATCTGTGAATCAACAGCAGGGTATAAAGTATTTTATGGGGCCGTGGACCTATCAGCACGGAAAATAAAGTTATTTTATGGAGCCGTGGACCTATCAGCACGGAAAATAAAGTTATTTTATGGGGCCGTGGACCTTTCAGCACGGATATATGATATATGTAATGGGGCCGTGGACCTTTCAGCACGGATATATGATATATGTAATGGGGCCGTGGACCTTTCAGCACGGGGTATAAAGTTATATGTTATGGGGCCGTGGACCTTTCAGCACGGGGTATCAAGTTATGTTTGCTGTGGACTGATCACCCACAGGGTATAAAGTTCTGCTACGCGAAGAATATGATATGTAAAGTGATGAAATGTTTTGTGAAATGACATGCATGACATGTTTATGAAAGAAGACATATGCATGGGTTTTGTGTGTGATTTTAAAGAATGTACATGCATCATGATACACGAAGCATAAGACTTGACATGCAAGATACGTGGTTATTCTATGACTTGCTTACGTGATACGTTGTTTTAATACATGTTGGTTCTCGTATCTGTGTACATATATGTGCTTTATCTGTTTGAGGAATTCTTATTAAAATGTTATTTGCTAACCCGAGCACCTTATTTTTGGGCAATGTTCTATACACTGGTGACTCGACGTGTGTGATTCCGTAAGGTGTATAGACGGGTTACTTGCTGGCGATAATTTCGCTAAGAACAATTGCTCTGTTCCTTTTCAGGTGAGCCTGAATATGAGTTGATATTTATTGAAGATGACGGCGAGTGGGCTCAATGGGATGATGGTCATGGGGAATAGATAGATGCTAGATTACTTTATTTCAGTTTAGAAAACTCTGTTGTTGTTATATTGATCTAAAACTTATGTTGGCGAGAAGAACAAACATCTTTTAATTCCGCTAAATTTTATGGATGTTTTATTGACGATGAAGGTTTAAATTTTATGACGTTTCCGCTGGTTTTCATCTTACATTATGAAGGATGTACGCTTGATCTGCTTGACGCTTCGTAGTTCTCATAGTAGGCTACGGCGGGTGCACTGGTTCCGATGACGGTATCTGGCCGGGGCGCTACAGTGATGCCCTTCGGGCTCACCAACGCCCCTAGTACCTTTATGAGGCTAATGAATGAAGTCTTACGTGCGTTCATAGGACGCTTTGTCGTTGTCTATTTCGATGATATCCTAATCTATTCCCACACCATAGAAGATCATCTTGACCATATTAGAGCCGTTTTTGAAAAGCTTAAGCAAGAACAACTTTACGCCAACTTTAAGAAGTGCTACTTTTGTTTAGAACGCGTAGTTTTTTTAGGCTTTGTCATTTCGGCCGAGGGAGTAGAGATGGATGAGGAAATGGTTAGGTCAATTGTGGAGTGGCCTATACCTAAGAATGTAGGGGAAGTTCGCAGTTTTCATGGACTAGCAAGCTTTTATAGACGCTTTGTCAAAGATTTTTCTTCTATAGCTGCACCCCTAAACGAAATTGTGAAAAAAGATGTGTCTTTTAGGTGGGAAGAGGCACAACAACAGGCTTTTGATGAACTTAAGCGTAGGCTGACCACTGCACCCATACTTAGGCTACCAAATTTTGACGAGACCTTTGAGATCGAGTGTGATGCAAGTGTAGTGGGTATAGGCGCAGTTTTGACCCAAAGTAAGAAACCCATAGCCTACTTTAGTGAAAAGTTGAAAGGAGCAGCACTGAATTACTCGACCTATGATAAGGAACTTTATGCCCTTGTGAGATCCCTACAAACTTGGCAACACTATCTTCAACCTAAAGAGTTTGTGATCCACACTGACCACGAAAGCCTTAAGTATCTTAAAGGGCAGGGAAATTTGAACAAAAGACATGCCAAATGGGTAGAGTTCATAGAACAATTCCCTTACGTGATTAAGTACAAACAAGGAAAAGACAATATAGTTGCTGATACCCTCTCTAGGAGATACACGTTAGTCACTACATTATCCTCACGCTTCTTAGGATTCGAATCACTTAAGGAATTGTACCCCAATGACCATGACTTTGGCACCATTTTCGAGGCATGTAAAGAAGCACCATTTGGGAAATTTTACATATATGAGGGTTATCTTTTCAAAGAACAAAAATTGTGCGTTCCCCAATCATCCCGACGAGAAACATTGACTAACATTGGTGATTTGAAATTCTTTTTGGGCATAGAGATTGCACAATCACACAAGGGAATGTTGATCAATCGGAGGAAGTTTGCATTGGAGGTGTTAGAGGAATTTGTTTTTTTGGAATGCAAGCCAGTCATTAGCCCAATGGAGATCCACCTGAAATTGACTCACAATGATTCTGAGGCATTTGAAGATATAGTTTCTTACATGAGACTCATAGGTAAACTGATTTACCTCACTATTACCAGGTTGGATATATCATTTGCTGTACAGCAGCTAATTCAGATTCTTGACTGTCCTAGACTTAATCATTTGAGAGCTGCTCATATGGTCTTAAGGTACCTTAAGGGAACCATTGGTCAAGGGTTGTTACTGCCTAGTGCTGGAGATTTAAAGATAAGAGTTTTTGTTGACTCTGATTGGGCTGGATGCAAAGAGACTAGGAAGTCTGTGTTTGGGTATTGTGTATTTCTGGGAGAGGCACTGATATCTTGAAAGGCAAAGAAGCAAACCACAATGTCACGTTCTTCAACAGAAGCGGAATATAGGGCTATGGCATCTTTTGTGTGTGAAATTCAATGGTTACTATATCTATGTATTGATTTGGGGCTAAGAGATCAAGAACAAGTGGAGATGTTCTGTGATAGTAAAAGTGCACTTTATGTTGCTGAAAATCCAGTCTTTCATACGAAACATGTTGAAATTGATTGTCACATAGTCAGAAATAAGGTGCAAGAAAAGGTGATTAAGTTGATGCCCGTAAGAACACAGTTCCAACTTACAGACCTATTCACCAAAGCATTGGATAGCAGGCGTTTAAGTGAGCTCCTAGTGAAGCTTTAGGCCTGCAACATTTACAGCAAGCATGGCCTGAGGAGGGGTGTTGAAAATACGATGAGCTTAGACAAATATGGAAGAACAGGAGCATGCTGAGAGAGCTGGGAAATGATGAACAGAATAGCAGTAATCCAAGTAGCAAAGCATCTGAACCGTCAAATAAGAAGCTTAATCCACGATGTTCGTTGGTTGCATTGGAGATTAAACAACTGGATGGTGGGATCACGTGATGGGTTGAAGAGGTAAAGTGGTTGAGCTGCAGAACGAAGGGAGAAGAAGAGAAGCACTGGCGGGAAAGAATTAAAACGTAGCGAAATTACTTTTGTACCCTTAGCTTTATTTTGTATGGTAGTTAGATAATAAGGATATTCTTGTAATTTCATGGCTTTTTCTGTTACAACCGCCTTCTTCCTTGTATAAGGCTCGTTCGACGATATTCTGAAGAAAGCAGAAGATATTTTTAGACAGTTATCTCTCTCTTTCTCTCCTCACTTGCTTTCTCTCTCTTCTTCATTCCTTTTTGCTTTGTTTGATGCGTTGATTTATAGTTTGATCGGAATTGTATAAGATTCATGACGTGATCAGATTCTGCCTGAATGTTCAATAGTTTGAGTTCTTGGATTTTCACACTCCCAATCACTTTGCTTGCTCGATTTTAATCATGGTGAGGAGGCTAGTCACCTTCGATTTGCTCTCCAAGGAATGAATGCTGCCTTTTGGTTTACTGTAGTTTATGGCATGTACACGATCACCGATTGTTGTCGACTGTGGGCACAATTTGTGGCGCATTATAGCTCTGGTACTGAGCCATTGCCCGTGGGCGGTGATTTTGATACATTTCTTTATGTGGATGAGCATCATGGGCGGTCTATGTCCAATTTATCTACTCTAGCCGATTTTGTGCCTATGTACAGTAGTGTGAGTTGATTCACATCCTGTTTGAGGACTATCAATTTGCTTGGGTGAGTGGCCACAACCTAGAAACCGTCAAACGGCGATTAGATAGGATGTTGTGTTCCTCGTTATTTGATCAATTATTCCAGAATCTCAAAATTCGTCACTTGTCGAGGAATACTTTGGATCATTGTCCACTTTTAATTTCTTGTCACATGGATGCTAGTTCCTGCCCCAAATCATTCAAGTTTTTCCATATGATGGGTTATCCAGGTTTCATGAGTATGTCGGAAATTGCTAGGCTTCTTATCCTACTGTGGCGGCATGTGAGCATTTTACGATAAGCTTCGATGGTTAAAAGTAGACCTTCGTCTGTGGAACAGAAATATCTTTGTTAATATCTTTCACCGTCTTAGTGCTTTGGAAAAGGAGGTCAGCCGGGCGGAAGTGGCATATGACGCGTCTCCCACCCCATCTAATCGGACGCGATATCAGGCAGTGTTAACTGAATTCAAGTTAGCTGAGAAGCAGGAGCTTAAGTTCTGGGAGCAGAAGGCTAAGGTAAATGGCTTAATCACGGGGATGGAAATACAAATTCTTCCATAGTGTTGTTCGGGATCGCAGAAGAAGTCAGCTTATCTCCTCTATTCGATCTAGTGATTGGGCCATTCTTACTGATGTTGGCGCGATTCAGGCGGAGGCAATTTCTTTTTTTCTCAAACCTCTTTGCCCAAAAGAGTGTTGCAGATCCTGCTGAGATTCTTTCCCATATTCTGACACTTTTGACAATTGAGGATAATGATTTCTTGCAGGCGATGCCTACCATTGATGAAGCGCATGATTTGGTTTTCTATTTGGATCCTCACACCGCTGCCGGCCCTAATGGTTTTAATTGTTTCTTTTATCGATAGTGTTGGGATGTCATCAAGTTTGATGTCTTTAAAGCAATTCAGAAATTCTTTCTGGGCTTTCGTCTTCCTTGTCTCATGGGCAGTACGCTTTTTACACTTATCCCTAAGGTGGTATCTCCCTGTACGTTTCTGGTGTTACAACCCGCATCCCTAGACTAAGGGATGGGGAAAACAACGGGAAACGTAGTAGAGATTTAGCCCGATCGTCGAACCACACATGGTATAAAGCGTATGGCTTAACTAACTAAACTTTAGAGACCATTAAGGACTAGCTTAATAAGTGTAACTATTAATTTATAAAGTACGAAAATACCTATAAAAAAATCTAAGTAGGAATGTAAATAATGAAACATAAGGCTAAGATGGTAAAATTCGTAGCCACCATTAACCGTTAATTTCTGTCACCATTTAAATTTTCCAAGAATTTCCTTTAATTGAATTACTTAATTAATCATCATGTTCCCTTACAAAATCCTTCTCTCACCCAATTAAGATTCATGTAAAAGCTTGTAAAGCAAGTTATTCACGCATAGCATAGCAAGGTTATTCTCCACTAACTCACAATGTCTTCCAAAAATATTTATAAATCCTTCCTACTTTCCAATCACCGCCCCTTGCATGTAAGACAAACTTGTCTTTCATAGAACAATCATGTAACACTCTTACACACTCTACCTATTCTCCAACAGAAATTCATGCATGTTGGTTTGCTTTCTTGCACACTACCCGGCCCTTCTTTCCTTCTCTTTTAGTTCTCTTCAATTCCCTATTTCATTTTCCATCATGGCATATCTTACACAAGTGAGGCAATGCACCAATCACATTTCATGCAAAATACTATCTTTTTCCATAATTTTATCAACCCAAGAAAATCCAATCATGCCCTTCAATGACCCAAATTTCGGCTAAGTAGGGAAAACAATGCCAAAATAATCACTTTTCTTTTTCCCTTTAATCATTTCCATTCATACACAAAGTAAGACAAATACCCAATAGGATTTCATGCAAATTCTCTTTTCTTCTTTTCACTATCGTCATACTCCAAGAAACTTCATCATTGCTCCACCACCCAATTGTTTCGGCCAAGACATGATTCAATAGAGATAAATCTCTCATTTTGCAAGACCACTCTTCATTCTTACTCTATTTAATTTCCTTAACTCTCTTTATAAACACTATTCCTCACTTTTTCCTTCCTTACAAAGATCAAAATTCTCTCCATTCTCTTGCACTACAAATCATGGTCATCCACACAAGAAGAAGAAGGACACCTCACATCCTTAAGTGAGAGTCAAGTGTGCATGCAACAACATCTTCAAGGTAGACACTAGACTATACTCCTTAGCATCATCTTATACTTATATCTCTTATGAAATCACTCAAATCACTTCCATCTAGGCCTTCATCCGTGACCTTCAACAAGGAAATAGGAGAAGTTCTTCCACTTAACAAGTGAGGAATCTCAAACCAAACCAAGGTAAAATTCACCTAGATTGAATCTTAGAGCAATTGTACTTCTATTTTCCCCATACACAACGAATTCTTTTCTTCATTTGGGCCTCCAAGGCCATAACCCTCAAGCTAGGTATCAAATAAGAGATCTTTCAATAGTTAATGAAAGATTCAAGCTTCTAAGGCAAGCATTCTTCCTAGATTCTTCAAGGAAATTGAAAATGAATTTTAGTATGCTCACCATTAATTATTGGATCATGCATGCAACTATGCTTTATTATTTCAGCACACACTCTATGCTTTACTATTTATGTTTGCATTTAGCATTCTAATATCTGTGAGATATTGTAACACCCATTACCTCAGTCCCCATGTATGATCCACTTGACAAACTTAGGCAGAACTACTTGCTGAGTGATTCATTATTGCTCACCACTTTATTTCATCACGCAGATCCACAGGACCCTGAGCTAGAGTTTATTGGATATGAGCCTCGAGACTAGGTGAAAGGAGCCGACTATTACCTGGCTATGGCCTCTTTTGTATTTTAGATATTCAGCTTTGTACCATGCTATTTTGTACTCTTGATGTACCCATGACACTCATGCAGATGTATTAGGATGTACTTCTATTGACGTTTATTTCTGCTTATTTTATTTTGTTTCCGCTTATCGATATATGTTTCTACGATTTGTACATGTATGTTATCGATACCTTGTACTTCTCGTGGTAGAGTACGCTGGGTGTACCATACCAAGACCCTAGTCCCGGGCAGGGTGCTACATGCAGACTTTAGGCCTATCAATTTAGTTAACTTTATTGCTAAAGTGGGGATGCGCCTGCTAGCAATCCGGATTGGTTCTCTCTTGCCTAAGTTGATTTCGTTTATGCCTAGCAGGGACACTGTTTGTCATTTTTTATTGGCTCAGGAGTTAGTACATTTGTTGGCAGGAAGGTCCGCAACTCAAATGTTCCGATTAAATTGGATATGATAAAAGATTTTGACCGATCAATCAGTCTAATTAGTATATTTGATTGAGATTGATTAGGATAAGAACCAGATAAATGAGTTTCCTAATTTACACGTAATTAAATCTCTTCTCCTAATTTACATACAATCACAAACATTTCCTTCTTTAACACTCCCCCTTAAGTTGAGTATTGGAGCATTCAATACCCAACTTGCTCAAGATGCCTTCGAATACTCTCCCGGTTACTGCCTTTGTTAAGATGTCTGCAAGCTGATCTTCACTTTTTACAAATGGCAACTCTATACTTCCATCCTCAAGTTTCTCCTTAATAAAGTGCCGATCAACCTCGATATGCTTGGTTCGATCATGCTGGACGTGATTCTCTGAGATGCTTATTGCTGCTTTATTATCACACCATAATCTTACTAGAAGACGGATCACCGCCCCAATTTCTTCTAGTAACCTCTTCAACCACAAGACTTCCACAATTCCTTTTGCAATTCCCCTAAATTCTGCCTTAGCACTTGACAAGGCTACCACCTTCTGCTTCTTATTCTTCCATGTTACCAAGTTTCCTCCGACAAAAGCAAAGTACCCTGACGTGGACATCCTGTCATTGGGGTTTCCCGCCCAGTCTGCATCTTTAAATACTTCTACATCTAGATGCCCATGCTTTGTGAACAAGATGCCTCGTCCACCCGTCCCTTTAAGTACCTTAGAATCCTTTTGACTGCCATCATATATGTGTCCTGCAGATGATGCATAAACTGGCTCACAACTCCTACTGCATATACAATATCCGTTCGCGTATGTGAAATATAGATCAACCGTCCGACCAGTCTCTGATATCGCTCCTGGCGTACTACTGGTTGTGTTGGAGTTACTTGCAGTCGTTGATTTACGGCTATTGGTGTCTTGACAGGATTGCAATCCAACATTCCTACTTCTGCTAATAGATCTAGGATATACTTCTGCTGACATATCATGATCCCTTGGTCTGAACGAGATGCTTCAATTCCTAGAAAATAGCGTAGTTCTCCCAGATCTTTCATCTCAAATTCGGCAAACAGCTTTTGATGAAGTTGTATGATCTCCTCAGCATCATCTCCTGTAATGATCATGTCATCCACATATATTATTAGACATGTGACCTTCTCTATTTTTCTTGAAGGAGAGCGTGTGGTCGACATTTCTTTGTTTGTAGCCATTCTTCCTCATCGCTAGTGCGAACCTTCCAAACCATGCTCGTGGACTTTTTTTTAACCCGTAAAGTGCCTTCGTTAATCTACACACTTCACCTTGTTGGAACTCCTCAGAAAAACCTGGGGGTGCCTCCATATATACCTCTTCCTGTATCTCACCATGTAAAAAGGCGTTTTTCACATCAAACTGGTATAAGGGCACTTTTTATTTGCAGCTATAGAAAACAATACTCAAATTGTGTCAATCTTTGCCACCGGTGAGAAAGTTTCGGAGTAATCGATCCCATATGTTTGAGTATATCCTTTTGCCACGAGTCTCGTCTTGTATCTCTCTATTGTCCCATCAGCTCCATATTTAATAGTAAAGACCCACCTGCATCCAACCGGTCTTTTCCCTTCAGGTAGAGTACACTTTTCCCATGTCTCATTCTTATGTAACGTCTCCATCCCAATTTCCATTGCTGCCCGCCATTCTTTCTTTTTACTCCCACCTGTACTGTTCTCGGAATAGATTCTGAATATAATGGGGCCAATAATGCTCTTCCTTGAACCACAGGATATCGCGTCGTTCAGGATACTGCTTCAGGTGAGTACCATGCTGGTGGAACACTTCTAGTACTCCTAGGAGGAAGGACTCTTTCCTGTCTCACAATAGGTTCAGGATTAGATTCAAACTGGTCAATGGATAAGAGGTTAGAGGAGGGATTATTTACCTCTTGTAGGACATCGTCCCGAAGTAGATATCTCAGGTATGGCTACAGTTGCTGGTGGTGTGCCTACCTCGTTGACTGCGGTCAGTTTGGTGGCGCCACCTGATTGCCCTTGTTGGACATCCATCATATAATCGAGATTACGTAACCACACAAAGGAAGGTGACTCACTTAGCTTCTCCCCCTGAGACCCGACTGGGTGAGTGAAGTAATACTCGGTCTCAAGAAACTCACAATCCATGGTAATATAAAGACGCCGGGTGACCGGATTATAACATCCATACCCTTTTTGATAACTAGCATATCCCACAAATACACACTTGCCAGCACGAGAGTCTAGTTTGGACCGATCATGTTTGGGTATGTGAGCACAGACAACGCACCCAAAGACCCGAGGTGGTAATATGAGAATAGATGGTATAGTGGCTTGTGTGGAAAGCACCTGTAGTGGTGTCTTGTGGTCCAAAGCTTTGGTTGGAAGACGATTAAGAAGGTAAACAGTTGTGCCAAACGCATCTCGCCAGAAACTTTTTGGAGCATGTGACTCAAGAAGCATGGAGCGTGTCATTTCGAGAATAAGATGATTTTTCCTTTAAGCTACTCCATTTTGTTGTGGAGTATGTGTAGAGAAAAAGGGGTTTGAGTGATTTCAAAATGCATGATTTAAATAACGTGTTACAAAGAAATGCATGACATATTTTATGACATGACACGTTGTTGCATAAAACTTGCCTTATATAATTCATATAAAATGTTGTCGTACTAACGAGCCATGAAGCTTTAAAGCTTACATCAAATGGAAAGCATTTGTTGTGTTTGAACTATTTTCAGGTGCCACCATTAATGAACTAAACTAGTTCATTAAGTGAAGTACTTAGTTAATTAAACTAAGTAGTTCATTAAAGGAAGCAATATTTGGAAAAGGCACAAAGGCAACAAGTTGAAGAAAGGAAAGTTCTCCCTCTCCTCTCCACACATATATCACACGCCAATATATATATATATATATATATATATATATATATATTCAGATTTTTTTTGAAAAAGGCACATACACATTTATTCCAACGTACTACCGACACGTTATATATTTTACGTACGTTAATGTCACACCACTATACATAACTCATATTTATGAGTATATTCACATCTTATATCATATGATATAAGTCATGGTGATGACAAATTCAATACGACACGTTAAAAGGTTCTAAACCGAAAATTGTCGTATCGGGCGAATACTGAAACTTCGCCAACGTGTCACGTACTTGCCATAAATAGATGGCCATCCCCTACACTTCAAGAATGACCACAAATTTTGTGGCTTTCATGATATGTACAGCCATAAAATCATTCCATGTTGGCACACACAAACCACCCCACATTAAGGCCAAATTGTGGAGATTCCAATTTCCATGTTGTCACATGGTTTAGGCGCCACTTTAAGATCAGCTAAGTGCTGAATATTAAAGTTTAATTTATGTATTTTATGTGTAACATAATATATATAACATGTGCAAAAAGTTGGAATTTAATTAGAGAAAAACCGGGTAATCGATAAACGTTGAAAATTCGGTTTTCTACGTACACGACACATGGAACGTTTATGACATGTCATATAACATGTATCTAGACACTTTTTACATATTTCATACATCTCAAAGTGTTCTATAAAATTCAATTAAGGGCTGATTGGAATATACCATGTGTGTATAATTAAATGTGCACTATTTTACAAAGTTTGCAAAAATAAAATTCAGCACATGCACAAGTCATTTCAAACACCTGTAACAGCCATGCTGGAGCACATGTGGAGCCTTGTTGGCATATTTATTGGTCAAGAATGAAGCATATAATGTTGATGACATAAAGGAAGGAGCTACACAAGGTAACATTCCAAACTTATGTCTCATTTGTGACACATGCTGAAAATTTCAGCATGTGCATAAAGGCTGGCCGATTTTTATCAATTTATGAGACATATTTTACTTCTTGAAATAAGTGAATTATTTGGGAGATATTATGGAATTATTTTGAATATATTATGAAATTAAAATGGTGATATCTTTGAATATCACACATGCTGAAACTTTCAGCATGTGTGTAATGTATGTTGGCCGATTTTGACGCTCTATTGGTGATCAATTTTTATTCCAATATTGATGAAAATATTGTGTACTATTTGATGATTGAATTCTTCTTTAATTTCAAGGATTAAATCAAAGTAAACTTGGCAATATTTTGAATGAAATGCAAATGTTACACATGCTAAAATTTCAGCATGTGCAAAAGTGTTATGGCCGAATTTTTCATGGTATGTTGGAGTTATTTGCCTAGCTAATTTTGTGGGATGATCTTGTGACTTGTGGTAATTAGTTTATGGCTATTTGGCACATGCTTTTTGAGGTAAATTTCAGATTTATCTAGTCATCAAGTGATGACAACATCCATCCAATCATTGAGTGCCAAGTAAGCAAGAGCTTAATGATCATCCAGTGAGGAGATGCTAAGTAAGCAAAGACATGTCACAATGATGCAATACACTCTTCCAAGGACTTAAAAGATAATTTTAAAGGAGGAAGATATGCTAAAGGGGCTGGCCAATGTGATTAAAAGGGAGAGAAGAAGAGAAAACAAAAAACAAGACAAGTGTTGCAAATTGAAGTGCTAAAAACGTTTTTGATCTTCTTCCTTCTACCTTTCTTTCTTTCTTCTCCCTAAAAGCCTATTGTATTTATATTGATATATCTTGAATAGGTGTTGTACCCCGCCCAAAATTAGTACGGCATCTGGGGTTGGGGTGCAGCAAGGCAAGAGAATGATACCTCGAAAGGAGGACGTCTTCGACTTTACCTATGATTATTTAAGATAAAAGGGAATCAGCATACCCCCAATGCGTAAAACAGGAAGCAAGTGGACTTATTGGAAGTTTACGTAAGAGTACTAAATTGTTTACCCTGAGAATTGAGAACAATTAGAAGAAGTATTTTTTTAGATAGGCAACTTCAAATGAGAAGTCGGACTATGTGACACGTCCATATACGTATGGTATGGGTATACATTTGGATATACATGATGGACTATCATATGATAAGGGGTTTAATGGATTATAGTCCATAGAAAATATACGTAAGGGGCAGCCCATAGTAATACACAAACACGTGCATATATATAATATATTATGAAAGGAAAATGGGAGCATGGGTGAGGATCAATTCAATTACATACACCCACATATGTTTTATGCCATGGGGTTTTAAGGAAAACTAATGGGATAGGGTTCCTTATATACACTCCAAAAGATGAGCCTAATTAAGCCTTTAATAAATGAAGAACTCCCTTCATCCATCCCCAATATGGCCCGCGGGTACCATTTTGAAGTAAGACCAAAGGAGATTTATCAATTAACTATAGTAATTCTTAACGCCTAATAGAATTAATTTGGCAAAGAATAAGTTACATGACACACTTGTAGAAAAGCACTGGACATACATAGACTTATACATGGATATGTACGTGTAGGTGTACATATATAGGTAAAAGTTACAATGTAAATGGGTTAATGGATTACGGTACAATGAAAACTTACGTAAGGAGCCTTATATGGAAAATGCACAAATCTATGCATGCAAGCGATCTTTCTAAGATGAAACAATAAGATTTGTGAAGTAGATAGATTTGTGTATAATATATATATATAACACACATATATTGACGTATATATGTATATGTATATACGGATCAAGGTATGTATATGACAATAAATGAATATTCATGAGAGCGATGACGGCCGCCGATTCCTGGCGATCACCGCCGTTTCCGCGGCACTAGCCACTGTCACTGCATTTGCACCCTCCGGCTCACATCCCCTCTGCAATTCTCCTACATTCTACAATTCGCCAATAGTTTTCAGTTCAAAGAAACCATTTTTCTATTCCACCGCAATGTCTTCTGTGCCGCCGCCATCCTTTGCGGTGGTGCTCACTGGCCAATCGTCATCACAGCCGATCCCTATATCGCCAAAGACGGTCTCAAGACATAAGGGCCTCCCAATGATCTCCTTTCTCGATTCGGAAATTGATGCCCTGGATGCACCATTCAAATACTCTCTGGTAGGAACTTTTTGGAATAGCCATCCACCATTGAAGATTATATGCGAGGTATTCGAGAAAATAGGATTTCATCACGATCTACGCATCACTTTAATTTATCAAATGCGCATTCTGCTAAATTTCCGCAATGAAGCGGATTACTTGAGGTGTTTTTATCGTCGTTCATGGCACATATCCGGTTGTGATATGCGTATCACAAAGTGGACAGTGGATTTTGATCCCACTGCAGATGTTCCCATTGTTCCAGTTTGGATCGCATTTCCAGGTTTACCGATCCATCTTCATCGTCAGGAGGCATTGTTCGAAATAGTACGTCTGATAGGTTCTCCGATTAAACTTGATGTTGCGACTGCGGATGTTTCACAGGATTTACCTCAAAAGATATTTTTGTAGGCAAAAAATCAGTTGATCTTGAAGTCTGTGATTTATGAAGATTTGCCTCAATTTTGCACGTCATGTAGAAGATTGGGCCATGCAGCGTCGGATTGCCCTCCGAAAGTGCAACCTACGGTGCCAACTCCGCCACCCAGACCACAGGCACAAAGATGGACGCCAGTAAAAAAGAGAACGAACAATCAAACTACAGCCAATCGACCTCTGGATGCTAATTCTGTGCCCACTCGAGAACAGCTGGCTGACATCCCGTCGAATATTGTTCCCTCTGCCATCCCTCCATCAGTTGAAATAGATGATTTTCCAGCTGTTTGTGAAACAACCGACCCATTGCAAGAGGTTACTAATCCTGGAGATCTCAGACATTGCTCCGATAATGAGCTGCCCACAAATGATCATCATACAAACTTAACGAATGATTCGGACGAGGTGGTCTGCCGAATGCAATTCATCCCTACATCATCGGATGAAGATATTTTATTGTCTCGTCTTGAGGATCCAATAGAAACGGCCGAGTTTATTCCTGTGGTTCCACATCGAAAACGGTGTGCTCGAAAGGACATCCCTCCACTACCACCCTCGACTATCCTTACTCGTAGTGCATCTCATGCGATCCAGGGAAGTGTTCCTAATCTTTCTCAATGAATATCTTAATATGGAACATTCGAGGCATGCGTGCCTCTTTGCCGCGATTACATACTTTGATCCATGATCACCGTTTAAATTTATTTGCATTGATAGAACCAAAGCATTCGCCATCACATATTGATCGTTATGCATTGGACCTTGTTTTTTCGAATCATTTCGCTTCTCAATCGGAACGTATTTGGGTTTTCTGGCATGACTCAGATTATCATTTGAATGCAGTGCAGGATCAAAATCAGGTCATCCTCTTTACTCTTCTATTTTGGCATCTTCAACTCACATTCGTGTTATCAGTGGTCTATGCCAACCATACAACTTCATTGCGTCGTTCCTTATGGCACTCTTTGTACACTTTCTCGGAAGCTAACGATTTGCCACAGGTGGTAGTAGGAGACTTTAACACTTTTTGTTCGCTAGATGATCATGCCGGCAGATCCTAGCCTTCACTCTCATCGTGGCAAGATCTCAATGATTGTGTTGAATCATGCGCCTTGATGGCACCTCGGTTTCATGGGTCAAGATTTACTTGGACGGATGGTAGAGGACTCGGGCGTGTACGAAGGCGCCTAGATTGGTTATTTCTTAATTCTTCCTTTCAAGATGCTTTTAATGACACGCAACTTTCACATCTTTCCCGCATTTCTTTGGATCACTCACCATTATTATTTGTATGTCGGCTGCAAACCCCAGAGGGCCGCAGATCATTCCACTTTTTAGACTCCTGGCTACATCATTCAGATTTTAATGCGTATATGAGTCATGCTTGGACATCTTACCCAACAACAGGAGGCATGTATGGGTTTTATTCAAAGTTGTTACAGCTCAAACGAGACATACAGAGATGGAATAAAGAAATATTCGGAAATATATTCTCCAAAGTTAAACAAACTAAGGCTATACTAACTATCGTTGAAAATGCTTGGGACGCCAATCCGAGTGACGAGAACAGGGAAGAGTATCATAGGGCAAACGCGGAGTATCTTCAAGCATCCTCTTATGAATTCCATTTTTGGAAACAAAAAGCGAGGGTAAGATGGTTACAAGACAGTGACACGAACACACAATATTTTCACTCCATAATAAAAGGGAGATGTTTGCAACTGCGAATACAACAAATCCGAACACCTGAAGGAACACTATGCACCACTCCGGAAGATATCAAGGCAGAAGCCGTGGCCTTCTATACATCGTTATTTGCTCATGAACCAACAAGTAATTATGATGTCTTGCTCCGTCATATCCCACATTTGATCACAGCAGAGGATAGTTTGATGCTCACTCAACTTCCTACGGAGGCCGAAGTTAAAGCAGCAGTTTGGAATTTAGACCCCCAGTGTGCAGCAGGACCTGATGGTTTTCATGGTAACTTTTATCGTTCTTGTTGGTCGATTATTCATATTGATGTGGTTAAAGCTGTGCAGGAATTTTTTCTGGGAATACCTCAGCCTTCGGTAATGGCGAGTGCACTTATTATGTTGATTCCCAAAAAATCATCGCCCGACACTTTTAGTGACTTCCGGCCAATATGCCTCACCAATTTTTTGAGTAAATTCTGTACCAGAATCATTGCTACTCAACTGAACACTTTACTCCCAAAAATAATTTTGCCAGAACAGACAGGGTTCCTACCAGGTTCAGATATTTCAATGCATGTTCTCCTAGCTCGTGAGATGATACATATGTTGGATAAAGGTGGCACACAACTATGTTTGAAATTAGACATGATGAAATCCTTTGACAGAGTTAGTTAGGAATACCTTGAACGGTTATTGCGCACATTCGGTTTCTCGGAATTTTTCATTCGTATCATATTGAATCATTTGCGTGCCACTACATTATCTGTCTTGGTTAATGGCTAGTCTTCAGCGTCCTTTCGGCCATATAGGGGGGTTAAACAAGGCGATCCATTGTCTCCTTTGTTATTCATTATCTCATCTGAAGGTTTTATCAGGGGATTAAAAGCATTAGTACATTCCGGAGCACTGCATTCATTCAGACTTGGCCGAGTCCCTTTTACTATTACACATTTAGCATATGCAGACGATCTCATAGTGTTTTTACACGGCACCCAACGCAATCTACGGCGTTTTCATGCTTTCTTAGCACAATATGAAACTGCCACTGGTCAAAAGATAAATTTCCAAAAGAGTAACTTTATTCCATCAGCAGCAGTAACTACTCATCAGAGGCTGTCCTTCGCGAATATCACTGGCATGAGGTGTTCAAGTCCACCTTTTTGATACCTTGGATCCTATTTACATAAAGGCATAACTCGGTCGAGATATTGTTTATCGTTATTACCGCGTATCGACGACAGATTGCAAGGTTGGCATTCAAGATCATTATCTTTAGCTGGTCGGCTTGTATTACTTCGTTCAGTCCTATCATCTCTCCCGTTGCATGTCATGGCTGCTGGTGGATTGCCCAAATCTGTGATCAATATCATCAATCATAAAATGACAGCTTTTTATTCTGGAAATAAGCATCACTGGGTTTCCTGGGCTTCGATTACGAAGCCGTAGCAAGAGGGCGGTCTGGGGCTTCGGAACATTTGCGCATTACAGCAAGTATATCGATGTCGCATTTGGTGGTCTTATCACCAACAAACAACGCTATGGAGTAAATACATGAATGGTGAATATGGTCACCATAGGGATTATTTACCTCGACTGCCTGACTCCCCCATTTGGAAAATGATTTGTAGATTCTATCCTACCTGCATTGCTCAGACAGAAGGTCAAGGGGTTCACCTTACTTGGAAGCCGACTGCGACGGGGGAATTTTCCTTACGCAGCGCATATGACATATGCCGTTCCTCAAGCCCAATACTCATTTCGACGAGATTCATTTGGTTCAAGCATCATGCGCCCAACATTCAGATAATTTTATGGCGTATATTTCATTCTGCACTGCCGTTTGAAGATTACACTATTAAATATTACATGTTATGCCCAACCCAGTGTCCTTTTTGTAAGCAGTCATCGGCCACGGTGGACTATGTATTCCTATACTGTCTGGGTATATGCACATTATGGAAATTTTTTGCAGGTGAATTATATTGTCCCTTTCCAACTTCACTGCCTCTTCGTCAATATCTTCTTCCGTGGTGGTACTGATCCACTTCTTCATCTCTTTTTGGGGTCTTGCGCATTATTATCCCATCAATCATAGTCTATAATATATGGCGATCCTATGCATCTTTAGTTTATGGTTACCACAACACTTTTACATTGCCCTCCCTACGGGCAACCATACTACATGATATAAATATGTGGTGTAAATCCAAGGCGGGGTCAAAGATCATGACGGGTCCTCAACAGCCACTTCCCTGGCTTCCTTCACTTCGGGTACATCGACCCCTGCTAGTACGTTGGCGGCTACCTCCCCCAGGACGATTCAAATTAAATACAGATGCGGCAGTTGGTAGACAATATGGAGCAGGAGGTGCTCTCCTGCGTGACCATTCAGGCTCGTGTGTGGGCGCAATTTCTTTTCGTTTACCTCTGAGTTCTCCGTTACATGCGGAGATACAAGAAGTAGTTTTTGGATTATTATATTTTCTTCCCCTGCATCGTTCGATTATTCTGGAATCAGATTGCGTAATACTCATATCACGGTTGTCACAGATACAGCTGGGTCATGGGAATTACTGTCTTCAATTATTGTATATGCTTGCACATCAGCATCGATTGGAGTATCACCACATTTACAGAGAGGCAAATATGGCGGCCCATTATATTGCACAAAATGCGATGTTATACCCAAGCACTCAAGTCTATGATTCTCGCTCACTTCCTCCATTAGTCCACAGTTCCATATCATTGGATCTCTCTTCGATCAACTTGCGTGTTACTTGATATATTTACGTCTTCCACATGGATTGGCATATATTCTCTTTTCCTGCCTGTATCCTATGGGGTTCAGGCAGGCACGGTATGTTTTTTTACCTATTGATCTTCCTTCTTGAGCTAAGCTACATTCTTGGTCATAACGTATTCGAATCTCATCTTTCTGCATGGCTGGAACAATTCCATACGCTGACGTCTACGAGTTCCCTGACTGAACTATTTTCCACAAAGACAACTAATACTATGATCACTTCATTCATGTGAATATTCATGCGCGCTAAAGTTCCATGCCAATATCACCGAAAGATGTATTTTGGGTGCAACCATAAGAGGTCGTTGCCCTGGCGCCAATTCAGCAAGGGCAACTTCAGTACGCGTTTGTTTGATACTTATGCAATCACTTCTCCTTTATTACTATGATGCTAACTGTTTCACTGCTTTTCCCTGAGGTACATCTCCACGTGGATCAATATGCGCCATTATCGACTTCACCAGTTAGAATATTCCATCGAGCCAGCGGAGTCTACAACACGGCCATTGCGACGATGTCTTCGTGTTTATGATGATATTGACTGTACAGGCCCAGAGAGAATAGACCTGGTAATTATGATTGATGATGTGACCGCTCCAAATCCGGGAATAATAGATTCGAAGAGAAGAAAGTGACCGCCTCAGATCCGGGAGAATAGATCTGAATACTCTCTTGTTTTCTTGACGATGATGTTTTGAATGAAAGAACGAAAGAACTTATCTTCATTTTTATCATGATGCATCACACGTACATACTCATGCATGTTGCATTTAATGGGTCACCGAATAGGGGTATGTGATACTTAGACTAAGATGTTATGACTAGTTAGCTCCTAAGTTATGATATTTATAGAGTGATGATGTTTTAATAAGTTATGAACTGTTATTAGTCATGAACTTATATAAGTTATGAACTTTGATAAGTTCTAATCTTTGATAAGTTATGAGCTGATTACTTACGGGTGTTGGATGGGAGTTCAGGTATGTTTCTAAACCGAATTTTTTGGGGTTCGGTTCTTATATGTACTTTCCATTTAATTCACGATTATTTATGGTTTAATTTCTGGTGACGTGGTCTCTCACCCCTTATGTTTCCTCCCAAAACCTGTAGGAAATAGAGTTGAATGGATTGAAGATGAACCCAGGGTTCCTTACCCGTAGAAGCGCGAAAGGTGGACGATTTAAGAGACTTGACAAGATGACTATGATGGATGATGTTTTTATGAATTTAGGATGTAAACATTTACTTTTGGGATTTCCGTACTTTATGATCATGTTGTAAGAATAATGATGGTTGCCTAGACGTTTTTATTTTAAAAGTTTTTATTCTGCCTCGGTTTTGCTTACTTGTTGACGTGTAAGCATGAAAGTCAACATATTTTATTCTGGACTTTGTTATGTTATGGACTGACGCCTGATACTCTCTGCAGTGAAGTATTGCGGGCGCACCGTACATGGGACTGGCCCAGGTATGGGGCGCTACAGGTGGTATCAGAGCCGAGGTTCCAGATCCAGGCAGAATATAGAATTAAGTTATGATATTAGTCAATTAAGTTTGATCTTAGATCTAAGTCATGATCCTAGATATGAGTTGACCTGCTGTTTTGGAAGTTTTATAACAAAATAAATAATGGACCTTTAAGAGGATAAAATTTTTAATTAAAAGATTAAAATGGTGCTGTTTGGACATAGGGACAACCGAGGCCCTCAGCTAGGGCAAAATGGTAATTTCACATAGGAACTTAACATGAATAACGGACTTAGAGGCTAAATTTATTAGAGACCTCAAACCAGTCTGGAAACCGAGCATTATCTCATGCATATGACATCATGATTTTTCAAAACAAAAGATTTTACTTACGATCACGTCTACGAAATGGTTATTGCGAAAGATGTTTTAAACGGACTTTCAATAAAGAACCGTACCATGAGACGAGTGATTCCACACGACTTATGCATGCTTATGTTGGCCGAATGTAACACCTTGTCCAGGACAAGGGATCTCTGCCTTTATGATACATCTGTTCTGGTATGGAGATTTGCCTAACATCTGGTCCTGGGGGAGGATGTGGGGGCAAAATACATCATGGCTGAGTGTTACACCACGTCTGGGACTTAGGATCTCTGCCATAGCGGGTCACCATTAGTCCTACGTACGTATGATGTAACACCATAGTTGGACCATCGGGATTCATAGACGGTACTTGAGACTACTCGGGGAATCATTCGGCATATCGTGGGTACCGTTCTTGCGATACAAAAAGAGCCATAGCCAATTCATGATTTGTCATGTTTATGCAAATTACGAAGTAATATGTTTCTGACTGTCTTACAATGCATGCAGCATGTACATTTCTCATGAGCACTTGATACCTTTATGTCATGATCTCTTATGTACCTTGCCCTAGTATGACAATTAAGTAGGTATCGGTAAGCACATGAAATTGGACTTAGAAAGATTGTGTATAAGGATGCTATAGATTATACTAAAGATAACTAAGTTTTAAAATAAAACTGATGAAAAGCTTAAATCTATGTAATTAACTGGTCTATTTACTTATATTATTTACGATGTCTGTTACTTCCATGCTCTTACAGATGTATTTACATTATCTTTCTTTTACTGTATTCTCTCCACTACCTCGATCCCCATCAATGATCCACATGACGAATCTAGGCAGAAATACTTGTAGCGCCCCGCTCTCGAGCCCTAGCATCGGGAATAATGCATCCGCCATATCTCGCTAAGGATAATATAAGGCGTCGAATCAATCTCTTACATGTCAGAAATGACGTAGAATTTTTTTCCCGCGGAAACGTAATTCATAACTAAAATTTAAACTCAAATAATCGTCATTACAATACTGAATAAAAACTCTGATAATAAAAGTACTAAGAAGTCTCTGGAAATACTCAAACGGTAAATAAGAAACAATCAGCTGCGGAGTCCCCCGTATCCTATATGCAACTACCAACCAGCCCACTCAGCTATGTCCGTCTCGTCCTCAACAAAGATGTGCTCATAGTCCTCATCCGGCTCACCTGGGAAGTAGGGATGAGTGATAGAAATCACCCATGAGATGCCCGCCTCAAACCAATAGAAAACGTGCATACTGAAATGATATAACCACATAACACATAAATATGATATAACATGCATAAAATAAAGTAAATGCGGTAAGTAAAGCACTCTATCTAAAAATGCACAATTACATGATGCATGCTCCATTCACGTGTCACACGCAACAAAAATCATGTCACACAATATGCCCGTAGACCTATATGCAATGCATGATCCTAGGATTGACAGGATGCCTGTAGCCCATACACTACAATCCACCCTGACCGATGCCCGTGGCTCGTACACCACGATCCATCTTGACCGATGCCCATGGCCCGTACACCATGATCCACCATGACCTAGTGCCCATGTCCCGTACACCATGATCCACTCCACTTGAGCGTCTGAGACCTCTGCATCACAAACCACTCCAAATGCAATGCACGTGCCATGAATGCAACAACAAAGTCGTCTGGGGCCCATACGCCCATCCTCACTATCTCCGGCACTCAATATTTGGTTTTGTAAATTTTCTGAATATTAGAAAGTTGTTATTTATCATCACCCTTATTTTTCCTTAACTTGTATTAATTTTCTAGAATTTTCTACTACTTTTTCCTATTTTTCTCTTATTTAATTCTATTTATTACTATTTATTTTTAATTAATTAAATTTACCAAACTTCAGAAATTGAGTGGAAATAATTTTATTTTAACCTTTTATATTTTTTGGAATTTATTTGAATTTTACTGGTATTTAATTATGTTTTTCTGACCTGATCCGCCAAACCCGATACATTTTTTTGAGAGGTTAATGGGCCGCCTTCGGTCCGACGCACTAACCAGCCGGCCCAATCCCTTATCTGGCCTGTTCTCTGTTTTAATTTAATTTAAATTTTTTTTTATTTAATGGTTGTCCCATCCGTGGCAACGCGTGGAAGCCCACGTGCAGCCTTCTCAACGACGCGTGCGGCGCATGCTCTGCCGCTGTGATTCATTTTTCGATCCCAACCCCTATTTACTCCTATTTCCAGTCTATAGGAACCTATTCTAAGGCCAAAACACAACTTTTTAAAGGTTCCTAGTGTAAAAGTTTCCCCCTTTTTTCAAATTCTTTAAGGGTATTTTTTAATCCGATTCAATCTTACCACCAAATTCACACACATACACGCACATAATAGCCATAAACAATGTATCTGATGCTTTTCGACATATACAAAATTTACAACTTAAACAAAAAAATAACGAAACATATTAGTATACCATTAAAGCATGCATGAATCATACCCGTTTGAGGAGGGAAGAGACACCTATCATTTTGACGAATTAACTTCCTTCTCTTTTAGGCTCGAATCTAAACAATTGTAGTATGAACAACAATACCTAATAATAAAGGTTAATTTGACTGACTTAAAATAATTAGTTCGTAGCTTTATATTTTATTCCTATTTGTCATACCAACATATATATATTAGGCTTGGAATAACAGCACGTATATATATACACAACACATGAGGACATCCTATATATAAATAAACACCAAACATATACAACCTAATTAATATATATATAAATATATATATATATATATATATATATATATATATATATATATATATGCGGTAGCATTGTCGTGGCCCCCTTTCCTTTTCAATTAAAATATCGTCGTTATTGTTTTTATTATTATTATTATTATTATTATTATTATTATTATCATCATCATCATCATCATCATCATCATTGTTGTTGTTGTTGTTGTTATTATTATTATTATTATTATTATTATTATTATTATTATTATTATTATTATTATTATTTTTCAATTACAACATCTCAGCCACCAATTGCCAACAAAATTTTAGTATTTTGTCAAATTGTGAATGGTTATTGCTCCTATTTCGCAACCTGTAGATTTGATTTAGCTTTTTTTCCTTTCTTTTTCAATATAAATATTGTTGATTTTCTCTTTTCCTAAACATTTAATTTAAATAAACTTAGTATAAGGGTGGCATTCCTTTAAATGAAATTGGTGTTTACCACACCATCGTTAAAGGTGGCCGAAACATAATGCTTAAGCAAATCATTCATATTTCGGCCAACATTCCTTTGCAAATCAAAATCATGCATAGTGTATATAAATCTATAACATACGTATATATATTCATCAATATATGCACTCACATATACTTATGTATTATCCATGGTTTGATACGAAAATATGGCTATGGATTTCACAAATACATGAATGATGCTTAGTTAGGTCTGTTTGTACTATACCTTTATTTGATTCGGATCTTGTTCCACTAAACTTTTTTTCTCCACTATTGTAGGCTGCCGCTGGCAAGGGGAAATTTTGATTGATATTGCAGGCTGAATTCTCACGATTTGAGAATAAAATGTCGGCCGAAGTCTATGTTGCAGGGTTGATCGGCTGGTGGAAAGGGTGGGTAGGTTTTAAATTTTTTACGGTATTTATAAATATATAGATAGGTTTAGATATAATTTAAGCAGTTTCCTAATAGGTTTGGGATGTTATTTTTATGGTAATCTCCTAATTAATTTCTATCTTCACTTTTCCTAATTCACTTCAATAACCTAAAGATAAATATTATGTATTATTTGTATTTTATTACTTTTTAATTTTCCTTTTCCTTTTATTTTATTATTTTTTTCTTTTCCCTACCCCAAAGACGCGGGGCGTAACATTCCTCGATCCTTACAATAAGTTTCGTCCTCCAAACTTGTGTACTGCTTCTGAGACTGGCCCGGACTCAGCCTGAGCCGGAGCCCAAGGGGACGTCTTGGCTCCCTCCTCTCCTGCCTCTGCAATTGGCAGATCTGCAACAAAATTTTAAGTGGCCAGTTATCCTTTAAACTAAAAAGGGTATACTGGAAAAAGATAAAGGTAAAATACCTGGACCAGCAGACTAAGACACCACGAGAATAGGCTGATTCACAGCAGCCTCGGCCAGCATCGCTTCAGCCCTCGGCTCAGCCCTTAGGACATCTTCTGTAGGGGGCAATGCGGGTGCATGGGGCATCTCAGCCACATGGTTTGGCCTAGGCCTTTCTGGCTCTTACGGGCCGCCATCTTAGCCAATCTGGATGCAAGCTGCCCACCTCCCGGAGCCATGGAACCTATGCAAAAAAGCAAAGACTTTTACTATCTAAATAGTAAGTCAGCACAAAAGTTGCAAGAAAAACAGGCACCTACCCCTAACTATGTCTAAGTTTTCTAGGGAAAGAGGCCGAAAGTGGGGACCAGAGGCTAAGTGACTCAGGTCATCCGCCTTCAAGATTGCTCCATCCACCTTGTGCCAGTCTATGATCACAGGCAGAGACTGCAACCTGGCTGACTGCTTTCTAAAGTAATGCCAGCTATCAAAGGATCTACGAGAGAATAGACCCTTGAAAACTTTGTGGTCAAATGGAGATTCAATGACTCTCAGGAAAAAGAAAAAGCCAAGAATGATTTTCAAACTATTGGGTTTTATCTGTGGGACTCTAAGATTATAGGATTGAAGAATGCGGGCCAAAGACACAGGAACAGGAAGTCTGAACCCAGACTTAAAGTACTCTTCGTAGACACCTATTGGAGGATCATAGGCTGTCTGACCAGATTGAGGCAGAAGAGGACTAAAGCACTCTAAATCAATCTCGTACACATCACAAATCCAGGTCAAGTCGGCCATAGACAAAGTACAGAAAGACCCCTGCACCTGAGCAGACGGGGGGCCTCTATAAACTGTCGTCATTTTCAGAGTCGAAGTTCTCGGCAGACCCGCGGGATGCCAGCCGTCGAAGCAATGCTTGTTAAATCATAACCTAATCTTTTATAATGCTATGATCAAGCTTAAGGGTATTGCTATCATACTAAGGGTTTCACAACCCAATCGTTGGTCTATAACGTACTTATATCTGCGGTCAACGGTAACCGTCCAAAATCAGTTCTTAGGTTTACTACAATCTTTAACTTAACGGCTTGTTTACAAGACTCATCCATTAAACCATATGCATTTTCGAAATACGTTTTACCCTAGTACGATTCAATTTAGTTATCATTAGCATAGCATACGATGATCCAGTCCTTATAAAGTTCAATCTTTAACATAATTCTCTATAATTAGAACTTATAACTTCTACTTACACCACTTGATGTGTATCATCCAACTTATATACACGTAATCTACAATTCTGAATTGTTATGCCATCATACAGTATTCATCTCATAGTTATGTGACCATCTAAAATAGCCATCGAGTCTTCTAATACGCTAACCATCATCTCTCCTTTATCATGGAGCCAAATTCTTGAAATTAATTCTTATACCTACGGAATAGTTCTATGATCATCTTGTTACTTTTTCAGAGATATCATCAAGAACGTAGTATACGAAGTATGTGTATGAACATATTTTTCTAAAAGTAAACTCAGTAACTATAGTTTGGAAATATAGTTTTAACTGTTTAATATAATATATCTTCTAATTTTTTTGTAAACAACAAATGCAAAGTATCATGTATTTGTTTTCACAACGTGGCATCTCAAATGGCTACTTTTAAAACAATCATATATCTTGTTCGCTAAAGTATCACGGTTAAAACCACTTTGAAATAATTTAGACACAACCATTGTAAAACTTTTTTTTTACAAAAAAATTTGAAAGTAGTGTCTTTTTCTTTCAAATGATGTATATATACTGAAAGCTATATTTTGTTTCGCAAGGTACACTAATTCAAAATCAGCAAATATAAAGTTTCATAAAACAGTTTGGATAAGGTACCTTTCTTTTTTAAAGATAAAAAGAAGTATATATATTTTGAAACTATTTCTGCTTCAAAAAATTAAGCAAGTTCATCGCAAGAAGATAAATATATTTGAAAGCATTTAATGAATGAAATGCTTGCAATATCGACAGTTGACAAATTTAATTATTTTAGCAAAATAAATGTAGCTAAATGGAAGTTTGAGAAATATAAGAAATATATAAACATATCGTTCTGTGAAAGTATCATTATTTAAAAATATTTGTTTTGTCAGGGGAGGTGGAAATTCCATTTGGTTGCTATACGAATTCAGAAAGAAATATAGTCTGGTAAAGTAACATAATATATATAAAAAATAATGAAAGTAATTGAAATATTTGAAAGCAAAAACCCTTGAAATACCTTTGAAATATAGAATATATCTTGGTGTACGTGCTTTTAAGAAAATAGTTGGCTACTTGAACAAAATAATAATCCAATACTTCGTATAATTTTCTAAGTCACCCCTTGATGTCAATGAAAAATCCACATATGTCCTGTTTCTTATAAATCTTTAGCTTAGGTTGTCCAATCCCAGTATGGCACACAAAGTATTGATCGGCTTAGGGAATTTTAATCCACCACGCTTTCGCATGCCAGACTGATCCACCGTACTCCTTTACTTGATTGTTTTAACCGCTAACTTTAACTTAGTTAGATCTTACATGGAAAGCACCTACTACTTGTTCGTGCTTACTCTATTTCAATTCAAGCCTACTCGATACGTCAGTGCTTACGTGTTCCTAGGAATCAACACTTAACCCAAATTTGCAGTAATTTGTCATTCCACTTTTTTTTTTGTAAAGCTCGCTTATCACTGTCAATCAATATCCCTAATAAGACTAATATCTTTGGCCTATCGACAACCCAAAATTCAACATCTTAAATATAACTGTAAACACATTTGTACGGTATTCTTTGCTAAACTCTACTGATCATAGTTCTAATAAATCCCTTTCTTAGTAATTCGTTTCAATATAGATCATCTCTTAAGAACTACAATCCTAACTTAGACCTAGTCATGTTCTGACACTATCATCGAGGTAGAGACATAAACTCGCTTCATTTATCATAATGGTACCGGTTTGCAGGGGTCGGATCTATGGGATTATACAAATGATTATAATCAGCACTTAGGTAAGGCAATTACTCCAAACATATGCAACCTATTTAATAAATATATATTCGGTAGCATTGTCGTGGTCCCTTTTCCTTTTCAATTAAAATATTGTTGTTGTTGCTTTTCTCTTTTCCTAAACATTTAATTTAAAACAATTTAGTATAGGAGTGGAAGTCCCTTGCTTGAAATTGGTGTTTACCACGCCATCAGTAAAGGTGGCCAAAACCTATTGCTTAAGCAAGTCATTCACATTTCGGCCAACATTCCTTTGCAAATCAAAATCATGCATGGTGTATATAAATCTATAACATACGTATATATATTCATCAATGTGCACTCACATATACTTATGTATGATCCATAATTTGATACGAAAATATAGCTACGGATTTCACAAATACAGGAAGGATACTTACTTTGGTCCTTTTGTACTATACCGTTATTTGATTCGGGTCATGTTACACAAAACTTTTTTTCCTCCACTGTTGTAGGCTGCCGCTGGCAGGGGGAAATTTGGATTGCTGTTGCAGGCCGAATTCTAAGGATTTGAGAATAAAATGTCGCCCGAAGTCTATATTGCAGGGGTGATCGGCTGGTGGTAAGGGTGGATAGGTTTTATATTTTTTAGGGTATTTATAAATATATAGATAGGTTTAGATATAATTTAAGCAGTTTCCTAATAGGTTTGGGATGTTATTTTTATGGTAATCTCCTAATTTAATTATATCTTCACTTTTCCTAATTCACTGCAATAACCTAAAGATAAGTATTATTTATTATTTGTATTTTATTACTTTTTAATTTTCCTTTTCCTTTTATTGTTTTCCTTTCCTTTTATTTTTTTTCTTTTCCCTACCCCCAAGACGTGGGGCATAACAATACTTGCTGAGCAATTCATTGTCGCTCGCCCATTATTTTTCATCATGCAGAGCCATAGGATCCAGAGTTGGATTTTATAGAGGACGAGCCGAGAGAGTAGGGTCTGTGGAGTGTCTACTGGCTTCAATACCAACTTTTGTATTTTGATTTTCCCAGTTATGTGCTTATGATTGATGTACTTATGATACTGTATTCGATGTAGCTACTATGTACTCATGTCGATATTTATTTCAATTTATTTTATGATGCTTCTGCTATTCGATACATGTTTATGATGATGTACATATGTATGTTATAGACGTCTTTTATTTCTCGTAGCAGAGTACGGTAGGTGCATCGTGCTGAGACCTTAGTCCCAACGAGACGCTACAGGTGGTATCAGAGCCAGTTCTAGTTCCACAGCGGGAAACATAAAGTAAGCAACGACATGCAATAGGTTATGATCGTAGAATTAGGTTATGATCATAGATTTAAGCAGAGAGCGTAGAGCCTAAGTAATTGATTTTAGACTGAGTGCGACAGCTTTAGTATAGATCCCCCAAAATGGTTTATAAAAGGGTATTAGGGATAATCATACTTTCTCTTAGTCAATTAACTTAGGGACATAATACATAAACTGCTATCCTCTGAATATGCATAACACCTTAAAACTTAAGATGTTTCATGATATATCAACTAAATGTGGTAATTTAACTATTTGAAATAGGATGTCATCACAATCCGATAGATAGACACCATCACCTATCTCACACGGTTTATCACCAGCATCAGAGAGAACACCGTCACCACCAGCATAGGTTCTATGTCCGGTGGCTCAATTTATGAGAGAGATGCTTCGGACATTTTTTGAGGCTCTAATACGATTCCGCCAGATAAGCGAATCTGCCCAAGCTCCACCACCAACACGCTCACAGCCATGGCCTCATAGAAGCATCGGGTTCTATCACGGACAGTTAGTCACCGCCAGAGTTCTCAGTTTTGATGGAGAGCCAGATACAAGTTAGGCGGAACGATGGTTGGATGATATCGAGAGGGGCTTCCAGTTAGCACAGGTTCCTGAAGAGGTGAAGGCACAAATTTTTCTGCCATTCCTGGTGGGTAGAACCAACCAGTGGTGGAGGATTTATATCCAGCGACTCTCTAGATCAGTGACTTGGGCGCAGTTTCTGGAGGAATTTTGCAGATTTTATCTTTTTCCGACATTGATCATACAGAGGATAAGGGAGTTTGACACACTGAGAAAGGAAAAAAATGATTCATTTTCTAAGTATTTCTGGCGATTCGTCACCCTGGGTCGCTATGTTCCTGAGATAATGGGTGATGACAGGCTTAAGATGACAAGGTTCAGGCGTGGCCTAAATCCTCTGATCCGGAATTGGTTAGTTGGTACACATCCACGCAATTTTGAAGAACCACGGGAAGACTGCTACCGAGTGGAGCGCGTTATTGCATTATCGAACCGAGAGGGTAAGGACAGAAGACCTCAGAGTGACATGGAGGATTGGACTAAGAGATGGGGCCGTTTCCGTAGAGGGTAGGCAGGCGACCCTGACAGCCATCATCTAGTCGGCACCAGTCTTGACGACTGTGGAGGATGGCAGCAGGGAATTAGATATGCCGAAGATGTTAGAGGCAGCATAATGGTGAATGTCGCGTGGGGACATTTGATAAGGAGCTGCCCAAGGAGGATAAGAGATTCACTGAGAAGGGCACAATAGTAAAAAGGGCCATCACGACCAGATACTAAGGATTAGAAGCTGCCAGACTCAGATACTCTGGATGCTCAGATACTGTAGCAGGTATGTAAAATGTCATGATTTATTCAGAACATGACTATCAAAGTTGAAATTTGGATTCAATCAGAAGCAATGTGAAGTAATCAAGCCAGAAAGCATAATTGCTCGAAATAATACCGTAGAAGTACAAAGGTTAGTATGTCTTGAGCAAGTAATTGAACAGAATCTCCAAAACTAGATAACCCCTAAAAACCAGATACACAAAATGCCCAACATAGAGCCATGTAAGTTGTGATTCTAGAAATGCGTGTCTGAATGCCAAATCAGGGCGTTGAGTGAGATTCGGAACACATGATAAGAGTAAAATTGGTAGAGTAACACTGAGCAGTGGATTACGACTAAACTTACAAGTTTCAAGGAAGACACTTTTTATAAGGGGGGAGGAATGTTACGACTCGCATCCCCGGTCTAGTTGACAATGAAGAACCGAGGAAATTACAATGGAATCAGAACACAATCGTTCCACTGCGCGGATCGATAGAAGATCTGGTTAAGCACCGAAACAAATAAATCACAACCCTAGATGGTTGCGATACATAAACAATTAATTCAAGTATGTATACAATTGAGACACAAACTTTTCTTACAATTAATAAACATAAAAGGAAAATAGGACATATGACAAAATGGTAAGGGCAAAGTTATAATTTTCCCACTCCGTATAGCCTTGACCGCCACCTCGCCCCATGGAAGATAAAGTTATCTTCACTTCTCTACCATCACTTCCTCCTTACATCATTTTCTTACGCCTATCACCTCTGACTCTTTCCAACCACATTACAAGACAATAAAAATCTACTGCTTGCACCCCCACCCCTTACTTGGCCACCCCCATTCAAATTAAGACAACTTGTCTTACAACCACTATCTCCTCACATCACTTTATGTCATACACATTTAAGAAACCACCCAACAATATTACACGCATACTGTTACCTGTCTTCTTATTATAATTCAAAGACAAGTTGTTTTATTCCCCAACTCTATGTGTTAACTGTTGAGAAAAAGTGTTTTAATGATTTACAAATGCATGATTTAAATAGTACGAGTTTACAAAATGCATGACAAAATTATTATTTGACACGTTTACGCGATATACATGATTTATATGTTTATATATATTGTTTCCGTACTAACAAGAAATGAAGCGTTAAAGCTTACGTCATATGGCAAACGTTTGTTGTCTTTGAACTATTTTCAGTTGTCATAATTAATAAACTAAACTAGTACATTAAGTGAAGTACTTAAGTTAATGAACTAACTAAAGTCTCCTCCCCATTTAATCTCACACGCCATTTATATATATTATATATATATATTCATATTTTTTAAAAAAAAGGGACAATACACATATATTTTGACGTACTACCGACACGTTACATATATTACAAGCGTACGTCAACGTCACACGACTATATACACCTCATATTTATGAGTATATTCAGGGCTTATATCATATGATATAAGTCATGATGATGATAAAATTATAACAACATATTACTAGGTCATAGACCAAAAATTGTCGTATCGGGTGACTACCGAAACTTCACTGACGTGTCACGTACCTGCCATATAAAGATGGCCAGACCATATAAATCAAATAAATGCAAACCTTTCGTGGCTTACAGGTGAAATCATCAACTAAATCATTCCATGTTGGCACACACAAAGCGCCCATAATTTAGGCCAAATTTGTGGAGATTTCAAATTCAATTCTTTTAAGCACATGGGGCGCCTATATCATCAGCCATTATAGCTGAATATACACTTTATTTTATGATTATTATGTGTGACATAACATATATGACATGTGCAAGAACTTTGAACTTAATCGGAAAAAAATCACGTAATCGACGAAAGTCGAAAATTCGGTTTTCTACAAACACAACACCTGGAACGTTTTTGGCATGACATGTAACATGTATCTAGATACTTTTTACACATTCAAGACATGTTAAAGTGTTCTAGAAAATTCAAATTAGGGTTGACTTCAATTTACCATATATGTGTAAATATTGTGCATTATTTGACAAAGCTTACTAAAGTTAAATTTCAGCACATGCCTAGCTATATCACACGCCATTTGCAGCCATAATGGAGCCTAGATGGAGCTTAGTTTCTATCTCAATTGGTGGAGAATATGCTACACAAGGTTAGTGACATATAAGAGGGCACCACACAAGGTAACATTTCAAACTACAACACATGCTGAAAATGTTTCAGCAGATGTGCATAGTGGCCGATTTGTATGACTTAATGGTGCTTAATTTGCATCCCAAAATTGAAGGGATTGAATGGTGATTATTTGATAATATTTTGAATACTTTTTGGCACATGTTTTATTAGTTTTTATTTCAGATTTTTATAGCACACTAGAGGATGCCAAGTTGGATCAATCATCAAGTGACAAGTAAGCAAAGTCAAGTCATCTTTCCAATCATAGTGTGCCAAGTAAGCAAGATGGTGTCATATCTACACAAGGAAATCTTCCAATGACATTAAAGACAATTTTCAAGAAAGGAAGGTTACCTAAAGGGGGCAGCCATGAGGTGCATAAAAGAAGAGAAATAGTGCAAACAAGGCCAAGACAACTCTCACATTTCTCTCAAGTGCAAAAGGATCTTCAACTCTCTTCCTCTACCATTCTTTCCACTTCTTCTTCTCTAAAGCCTATTGTTCATATAGTATTGATATTATATAGGCTGTGAATATACCACCGTACACGTTTCAATTGTCGTAAAAGGTTGATCAAGGTGAAATCAAACCTTCATTCGTTCGGTGGTGGTGTCCGTGATCTGTTTGCTCGATTGTATTGTTTGTAAAAGGGTGGAGTTATTGTGTAACTCCAGTCACCCTTGTGGTAAGGTGTTTATTGTTTTTAGTGATAACTGAGGAATGTGTCCTCGAAGACTGGAGTAGGTTGATTTAACCGAACAAGTATAAGATCCTTGGTGTCTTTACTTTACTGTATTTTACTTTCAGTTTCCAGCATTCTATATCAATTTCACTGCAATAGTAAAAATAGCAAACGAATTTCAAAAAAGTAACATTTTTCAGAAACATAGAAACACCTCCTGGTTTTCATTTGGCGTAAGTTTCAACTCATTTGGATAAGTACAAGACAGTCAAACTTGAATAGTTCTGAGACTAGTGCAATCTGATTTTCAGAGTTGCAAAGTTTGAGAACATCGACGTGATTGACATACTTCCCAAAGGAATTTTTAAACACTATTTCAATCCATTAAAATAAATATCTTGAGGGTCTTGTCATTATATTTTCAAACCATTTGGAGTCTCCAATGAACCGGAATAAAGTTTTCAAGTAGGAGTACCGTTTCTGGCAGATTAGCGCAATCTGACCCAAAATGTATTTTCAAGGGGTTAGGAGTGGAATTGTAATTTGAACTTTTTATGAGATGCTCAGAACATCTGAGGGTAGATTCTCGCCGAATTTTGTAATTTTTTTAAGGTCTATAACTAGGTCTTTTAATTATTTTAAATGAGACTCTAAAAACAGAAACAGTTTTCAGAAGTAAGGTTTTTTGTTCAAAAAGTTTAAAAACCAAATGTTCCGCACCCACTATTCAACCCCTCTTCTAGTGGTGCTATACAGGTCCTACAAGTGGTATCAGAGCGTAGGCACACTCATGACAAGAGGATCCAACGATCTTTGTGAGATGGCAACCACTAGTCACAAGATCGAATAAGAAGGTATGTTGAGTCAAAGACCTCCTCTTTTTGATGGTGAGTCTTTCATACAATGGAAACTAAGAATAAAAATTATTCTTATGGCCATTGATATAGACTTGTGGTCAATTATAGAAGATGGTCCTTTTGTTCCTTCTAAGTTATCTACTGTTGATGGTGTCACACTAGAGGTCGTAAAACCGAAACAAGAATATACTAGTGATGACAAAAAGAAATTAAGCATGAATGCTACAGCCATGAAACTTCTTTTAAACAGGTTGAGTAAAAGTGAATCGAGCTACGTGTCCAATTGCTCGAGTGCCTAAGAGATGTGGAGAATTCTTGAAATGAAACACGAAGGGACTAGTCAAGTCAAAGAGTCTAAATAAATATGCGTATGTCTACTCTTGAGTCTTTCAAGTTATTACCATATGAATCTATTGTTGATATGGACTTACGCTTGACTAACATCTACAATTCTCTTGAGTCTCTTGGAAAAGCTTTTTCAATACAGGAAAAGGTACAAAAGGTGCTAAGGAGTCTCCCATCAGAATGGGACCCCAAAGTCACAGCAATTGAGGAAAGTAAAGAAACAAGATCAATAAAAATGGAGGAACTAATTGGATCTTTAAAGGTATACAAAAATAAACTCACACTAAGGAAATCAGAATGAACATCAAAGCAAGGTAAGACTATTGCTTTTAAATCAAATGAATACGTCTCTACCTCCTCCGATCACGTAGATGATAGTGATACTGAATCGGATAATGAAGATCTAATACTATTGGCTTAAGTCTTGAGAAAATTTATGAGAAAATCATTCAAGAACAAACCTAAGGCTGTTTCGACTAAAATAAATAAAAATAAAATTAATGATAAGGACATAAAGTGCTATGAATGTGGAAAACTTGGACACTTGTCGTATGACTGCCCGAGCAAGGACAAACAAACGAACAAAAACCATGAAAAGGACTGGAACAAAAATAGACTCGTCTCAGAACCTAAACAAAAGAATTCAAGAAGAGCTCTCAAGGCCTCCACTTGGAGTGATTCATCTGACTTTGAGTCCGATGATACCGAGAAGAGGCGACAGAAGTATGCTTTGTATCTAAAGCATCAAATGAGGTATCTTCTGATTCTGATTCTGATTCCGAACCTTGTTATGTTGATTTGTTTAGTCAATACCTTGAACTATATAAATTCACAAAGACTCTTGCAAAAGAAAAGAAACAGTTAATTGAAGACAAGAAGTTGTTAGAATCATCTAACAGAAACCTTGTTTCCCAATTAAACGATTCAAAAGAAGAGTCGTCTCACACAATCAATGCATTGAAATAAGAGGTCTCATCATTAACGACACAAAATAATGAAATGAAATCCGAGATTTCAAATTTGAAATCAAGGAAAGCAGATCTAGAAAAAATGGTGAAACAGTTTGACACGGGTACAAACATGCTAGATCACATCATCTCTTCACAAAATCATGATAGCAACAAAACCAGATTAGGATACGTTGAGAAAAACAAGACAAAAAATAAATCAACCAAATTCATTCTATCTTCATCTAAGAAAATAGATGCATTCATGACAAATATGGCGCCTAAGAGGAAACCTAGATCCCCCCTACTTCATCTCATCGTGCTTCTTCTTCATATCATGCAAGATATAATTATGTGCTGTATAAATATGAAAAGAAACCATTGATGCATACACGACGTTCATTTAACATAAATGCATCTAGATCACGCACCATGCACACTAACACAAAGACATATCAAAAACGAAAACCATACCATGTTCACAATGGGATTCTCGCCAAAGGCAAAATGCTTTCCCACCTAGTGTCTATTATATTGCTTCTTCATCTCTATGTTCACCACTTGTAAGACCGAGAAAGGTCACCCAAGTTTGGGTACCAAAAGGTACTCTTACAAAGGGGTGAAGAACTAACTTGTACGAACCCAAAATAAAAGGGTATCCAAATCGTTGTTACACATTGCAGAGAACACATACATCTAAAGGTTTATCAATCAAATTGTTCCTTAACAGTGGTTGCTCGAGGCACATGATGGGTGACCCGAGCTTGTTATCAAAGTTGAAAAAGGTTACAAAATGTGGATAGGCGACCTTTGGAGACACCAACAAAGGAAGAATCATCGGAAAAGGTATAATCGAAAGCCCAAGTACTCTTCAAATCTCCAACATCTTCTTGGTAAGTAATCTATCCTACAATTCGTTTAGCATCTCACAGTTTCTTGACAACGGTTTTGATGTGTGTTTCACTCACCCATATTGCAACATAGTAAATAAAAACAGAGACACGGTATTAAAAGGAAAAGGAGAAAGAAATATTTTTACACTTTCTATTGATGACATGTTAGACGCTAAAGTTAATGTTTTATGTCAAATGAACTTCACGTAAATTTGTGGCATAGGCGTTTAGGACACATTGGCATCTCAACTCTTCAAAAACTTCAACGAAAGAATCTAGTACGAAGATTGCCTAAACTTGATTTAGATAACTTTCAGTTGTATGAATCTTGTATTAAAGGCAAAAAAACACGCGAGTTACTTAAATCTAAAAATGAAATTAGCACATCTAGAGTGTTGGAATTATTACACATTGACTTGTTTGATCCTAGTCATACTAAGAGTCTCGGTGGGCGCCATTATGCATGTGTTATTGTTGACGATTTTTCTCGCTATGCATGGACTTTAATTCTTGCGAATGAAGATGATAGTGCCGTTGAGATTGCTAAATTAATAAAGCAACTTGAAAATGAATATGGTTTGAATGTGAAAAAGATTAGAAGCGATAGAGGCGGATAATTTAAAAAAAGGACATGATTGCATTTTGCGAAGAAAAAGGTATTACACACGTGTTTTCACAACCTAGAACACCACAATTAAATGGAGTAGTAGAAAGAAAGAATAGGAAACTACAAGAAATTGCTAGAACCATGCTATGTGAAAATAAGTTGCCTAGATTTTTGTGGGTGGAACCTATAAATTGTGCACGCTATATAATTAATCGTTTATTGATTAGAAAGAAAATGAACAAAACTCCTCATGAAATGGTGAATGATCGCATGCCTAAAATTGATTACTTTGGTGTATTTGGTTGTAAATGCTTTTTTTTGAATGCAAAAGATAATCTAGATAAATTTGAGTCTAAATCAATTGGATTCATCTTTGTTGGATATTACGTGAATTCTAAGTCATATAGATGTTATGATCCTATCACTAGACAGATTTTAGAATCTATTCATGTGAAGTTTAATGAATTTGGCGAGTTCAAATAAGATAAAGAATATGACGATGATTTTGAACTAAAGCTCGTGTTAGATGATATAGAAGAGAATATCGTACATGATGAAACCAACACACCAGAAATGCATGATCACTTAGAAATGCATGAAAACTTAGAGAATAATCAACCAAGATGGTATAGGGATCACCCACACGACCTTATTATAGGCGATATAACTCAAGGTGTCAAACCACGTAGAAGAATAAATCCGGATGAAATAAATCAATTCCATGCTATGATATCCAAAATTGAACCCAAGAATGTATTTGATGCTTTGAATGATTCTTCTTGGATTGACGCTATGCACGATGAATTAAATCAATTCACAAGAAATGATGTATGAGATTTAGTGCTAAGACCACAAGATAAAACGATAATAGGCACAAAGTGGGTCTTTAGAAATAAAATGAATGAAGAAGGTAAAGTTGTTAGAAACAAAGCGAGGCTTATAGAACAAGGATATAATCAAGAAGAGGGAATAGACTACCACGAAACATTTGCACCCGTAGCACGCTTAGAAGCCATACGATTATTACTTGCTATTGCTTGCATGAAGGACTTTAAACTTTATCAAATGGACGTAAAAGGTGCATTTTTAAATGGCTTTATACAGGAAGAAGTATATGCGAAACAACCACCTAGTTTTGAGGATTTAAAATATCCTAATCATGTGTACAAATTAAAGAAGGCACTATATGATTTAAAACAAGCACCTAGAGCTTGGTATGATCCTTTTGCTACTTTTCTTTTAGAAAATGGACTCAAAAGAGGCACCATAGATTGTACTTTATTCTTGAAACAAGAAAAATCGGATTTACTTATTATTCAAATTATGTTGATGACATTGTTTTTGGATGTACATCTCATAAACTTGTTGAAGAATTTGAAATATGCATGAAATTCGAATTTGAAATGTTTATGGGTTGTGAATTGAATTATTTTCTTGGCTTGCAAATTAAACAAACTAGTAAAGGCATCCATATAAGTCAAGTCAAATATGTGAATGACATGATTAAAAAGTTTAATTTTGAAAACTTGTCTGATTTTGGAATCATGGCAAACGCATCCCTGTTTATTGTGATAGTATGTGTGCTATCAATTTGTCTAAGAACCTCGTACTACACTCTAAGGCAAAGCACATAGAAGTATGATATCACTTTCTTCGTGATTATATGAACAATGGTGATATCGTTATTCAACATATACGTAATGAAGCACAAGTAGCCGACATATTCACCAAAGCACTTAATCAAGCCATGTATGAAAATCTACGCTCAAAATTAGGCACGATTTCTGCTGATTTGCTATAGATTGATATCTCTTTCCATTTTTACCTGTACTTTTGATATTATTTACAAAATAAAGGGGGAGAGAGAAGCATGATTTAAGGGGGAGAGAGAGCATGATTGCATGATTTAAGGGGGAGCACAAAAATACGAGATTCAAAATTTTAATTTGTGCATTAGCGTGATTGCATGATTTAAGGGAGAGCACATTGATACGATATTCAAAATTCAAAATTCGAATTTGTGCATTATTGGAGAGGGAGCAATTATATTTAAATCATGAACTAATGTTATTTTGTAAATCATCAAAAGGGTGAGATTGTTGTGAAAAAGTGTTTGAATGATTTACAAATGCATGATTTAAATAGTACGAGTTTACTAAATACATGACAAAATTATTATTTGACATGTTTATGTGATATACATGCTTCATATGTTTATATATATTGTTGCCATACTAACAAGCCATGAAGTGTTAAAGCTTACATCATATAACAAACATTTGTTGTCTTTGAACTATTTTCAAGTGTCACAATTAATGAACTAAACAAGTTCATTAAGTGAAGTACTTAAGTTAATGAACTAACTAGTTCATTAAATAGAGACATATTTGATAGAAGATACATGGCAACAAATTTGAAAATGGAAAGTCTCCTTCCCATTTAATCTCACACGCCATTTATATATATATATATATATATATATATATATATATATATATATATATTCATATGTTTTTAAAAAAAGGCACAATACACATATATTCCGACCAACTACCAACACGTTACATATATTATAAACGTACGTCACATCACACCATTATATACACCTCATATTTATGAGTATATTCAGGGCTATATCATATGATATAAGTCATGGTGATGACAAAATTATAACGACATGTTACAAGGTCATAAAACGAAAATTGTCGTATCGGGTGACTGTCGAAACTTCACCGACGTGCCACGTACTTGCCATATAAAGATGGTCAGCCCATATACATCAAATATTGTCAAAACTTTCGTGGCTTACATGGTGAAATCAGCCACTAAATCATTCATTGTTGTCACACACAAATCACCCACTATTTAGGCCAAATTGTGGAGATTTCAAATTCAATTCTTTTAAGCACATGGGGCGCCTATACCATCAGCCATTAGAGCTGAATATACACTTTATTTTATGATCATTATGTGTGACATAACATATATGACATGTGCAAGAATTTCGAATTTAATCGGAGAAAAATTGCGTACTCGACGAAAGTCGAAAATTCGGTTTTCTACGAACACAACACATGGATCGGTTTTGGCATGACATGTAACATGTATCTAGACACTTTTTACACATTCAAGACATGTTAAAGTGTTCAAGAAAATTCAAATTAGGGTTGGTTGCAATTTACCATATATGTGTAAATATTGTGCATTATTTGACAAAGCTTACTAAAGTTAAATTTCAATACATGACTAGTTATATCACACGCCATTGGCAGCCACAATGGAGCCTAGGTGGCGCTTAGTTGGCATCTCAATTGGTGGAAAATATTCCACACAAGGTTAGTGACATAAAAGAGGACACCACACAAGGTAAGATTTCAAATTGCAACAAAAAAATTTCAGCACATGTGCATAGTGGCCGAATTTCGTGAGTTAATGTTGCTAAATTTGCATCCTAAAATTGAAGGGATTGAATGGTGTTTATTCGGTAATATTTTGACTACTTTTTGGCACATATTTTATGAGTTTTTTTCCAGATTCTTACAGCACATTAAAGGATGCCAAGTTGGACCAATCATCAATTGACAAGTAAGCAAGGTCAAGTCATCCTTCAAATCATAGTGTGCCAAAGAAGCAAGATGGTGTCATATCTACACAAGGAAATCTTCCAAGGGAATTAACGATAATTTTCAAGAAAGGAAGATGCCCTAAAGGGGGCGGCCATGAGGTGCATAAAAGAGTAGAAGTTGTACAAACAAGGCCAAGACAACTCTCACATTTCTCTCAAGTGCAAAAGGATCTTCTACTCTCTTCTTCTACATTTCTTTCTTCTTCTTCTTCTTCTCTCAAGCCTATTGTTCATATAATCTTGATATTATATAGGCTCTGAAAATACCACCATACACGTTTCAATTGTTGCAAAAGGTTGATCAAGGTGTGATCAAACCTTAATTAGTTCGGTGGTGGTGTCTGTAATCTGTTTGCTCGATTGTATTATTTGTAAAAGTGTGGAGTTATTGTGTAACTCCAGTCACCCTTGTGGTAAGGTGTTTATTGTGTTTAGTGATAACCAAGGAAGGTGTCCTCCAAGACTAGAGTAAGTTGATTTAACCGAACCAGTCTAAAATCCTTGGTGTCTTTACTTTACTGCACTTTACTTCATGTTTCCAGCATTCTGCATCAATTTCATTACAATAGTAAAAATAGCAAATGAATTTCAAAAATCGTAAATTTTTTCTGAAATATAGCACACCTCCTAAATTTCATTTGGCACAAGTTTCAACTCATTTGGATAAGTATAAGCCAGTCAAAATTGTATAGTTCTGACACTAGTGTAATTTGATTTTCAGAGTTTCAAAGGTTGAGAACATCAACGTGATTGACATATTTCCCTAAGGAATTTCCAAAACCTGTTTCAACCCATTACAATAAATATCTTGATGGTCTTGTCATTAAATTTTCAGACCATTTGGAATCACCAATTAATCGAAATAAAATTTTCAAGTCGGAGTACCGTTTCTGGCATATTTATGCAATCTGACCAAAAACGTATTTTCAAGGGGTTAGAAGTGGAATTTGTATTTCAAATTTTTGTGAGATAATCAGACCGTCTGAGAGTAGATTCTCACCAAATTTCATAATTTGTGAAGGTCTATAACTAGGCCTTTTAATTATTTCAAGTCAAACTTTGAAAACAGAAACTGTTTTCAGAAGTGAGATTTTTTGTTCAAAAATTTTAAAAACCAAATTTTCCGCACCCACTATTCAACCCCCTTTTCTAGTGGTGCTATACAGGTTCTACATTAACTGCCCCTATGAAAGGAAGAAATGGCATGCCTTACACAATTCTTTTTTTCCCAATTAGAATTCATGAAAATCATGCACCACCCAACAACACTTATATTTCTTATTATTCCCAACTCAAAACAAAAGGTGGAATTTTCTCTTTTAATCATCAAAAATTTTGGCAAGTGGGAGTGGAATGCTATAAATTATCCCTCGCCACCACCCAACTCTAACCAATAGCATTCCATGCAAGCCTAAAACTATCTTACAACACTCATATTTTCCCTTTCTCCAATTCAAGACGAGATGAAGGAATCTCCCTACCCTTATTCATAAAAATTTTGGCCAAATGTGGAAGTAGAAGACAAACATAAATCTTACACCATTATAACCCCAACCAATGGAATTATATTCAAACTTACAACATCATCATTGACTCCCTTCCCAACCCAAGGCATGATGAAGACTCTTATTCCCTCTATTAATCCATAATCTCAGACATAAGAAGGAAAGGAAGGGGCAAAACACTGTATCCTACTTCACTCCTTCATTTTCCACCAAGTTCCTCTCTAGAAAATTCCCTCTATCTTTCTCTCCACTTCCGTCCTCCTTACTCAAGACTTCACATTTTCTTTTTCCTCCATCCTCCAAGCTGTAGCCTCCCTTCAAGCAAGAAGAGGGAAAATTTCTTCAAACTCAAGTGAGAAACCAAGCTTCTAAGTGTAGGGAATTCAAGGTAAGAACCAACCTCACCCTTCTAAGCATCCTTCCATCATCCATCTTCCGAAAATGCGCAATCTTTCCCCTCACTTTCTCATTAGGCCGTGAGTTTCATAAAAGAGGAAGAAGAAATTTCTTATGTTGAAAAGGTAGAAATCTTCAAGGATTTAAATGGTGAGTTCTCTTGAGAATTATTTTTAGAACTTTCTTAAAGTCATTTTCTTTAAAAAAGACCAATTTTCCTTTTATTTGGCCATCTAGGCCGTGTGACACCAAGCCAAGGAAAAAGAAGCAATCTTTGTTCCATTTTAGGATAGGATCAAAGAAAGGCAAGTATTCCTCTTAGCTCCTTCATGACTGTTCCCAAAACAAGTCTCCTATGTTCATATCACATGATGGATCATGCATGCATATATTAAAACGAAGTCTTCATCACAAGGATATGAAAAGTGTACTTGCATGCTTAAACTATGTATGAATGTGTGATATTCTCATATAGATTCATGAATATGACTAGGAGAACATTTCGGAGAGACATGCATTGCAAGATTTTGGATGTATTTAGGCCCATTGAGGGCGTGCATGGCATATAAGAGAAGATTTTGACATGCATTCATCATTTCCATGAGAAGTGTAGGAAGATTAGTACACTTTCTTGAAAAAGTGTACTAATAACCTTACTTGGCATCATCTTCATGTATGTGTTTAGGATGATCATCATCTTTATGATTTCATATATTTTATAGTGTATTTGCATGACTATGGCCATGATTTAGTATACTTACGGTGCATCATAATTCATACTATAATGCGTGCCATAAAAGATAACTTCTTTGATGATCATCACTTCATTTTCATACCCTTTCCTCCTAAGATAAAGCTATTTTGGCCTCCGTTATTAGGAATGATTTTATCACCATCATCATGATGTGATGATCATGGCCTAAGGAGGTGTATTTTCATGGGTATCACCCTCTTATGTGTTTGCATGTTTCTAGTATCATGATCATCACCATGATCATGGTCCTTATGATCATGACTATGGTAGATGTTACTTTGCTTGAGGTTTAATGTGTTATAGTCATGAAATCCATGTATCATCATGCATGCATTCATGGTAGACTAGAGTACAAAATAGATATTACCATTTTAGCACTTTGGTGACATTGAACAAATTTGGGAAACTCATTTTGGCATGCATGAAACTTTCGGCCATAAGGCCTTAATTGGTACTTGATGATTTTCACTCACTAGATTATACCTACATGAGTATATGTATTGCATATATAATATATGCAATTAATGGGAAAATCTCACTTATTAGCCTAACGTTTGGCCAATGCTCAGTTAGCAGCCTAACGTTGATGAAACTCACTTAACACCCAGTCTTTGTCCAAAATGGCTCGCTTGTAGCCGTGCAAAAGGAAGAAAATTCTTGATTCGTGAAGATTACCGTTGACTCTCAAAAAAGAGCCAACTTTATTATTTTAGAGGGATATAAAAAAGACAAAAGGTGTCCACCTTTTCCCCTGCCTCTTCTCCTGTTCAAAAATTAATGTTGCTCTGCAACGGTTCTTTTCACCCTTGCAGAAGACAACCTTGGCTGAGAAAAAGAGAACATTTTTTGTGAAAAATTGCTTAGGGCTGTTGGATATTTTGATCATCGGAAGAGTGTTGGTTGCATTTGTGTGAAGAAGTTGATTTCAATTGTCTGTCTGTGCAACTGACTGCAGGAACAATGCGTCTCAGGCTTCCAAACCTACCAAAGGATAAGCATCCTGTATATGGTAAGTGGTGTTTCGTTTTAGTGTTAAATTTTACTTTGTTGGAGTTAAGTCGGAAGATATTGTGAATAATTTGTGTAATAGGGGGATTTTACAATCGAAGTGTAATTTTGTGAAAATAGGGTGCATGTGACTGCTGTTTCTATATACGCAGATAATCGTTTGTCATAATACCTTTGATGGTTAACATCCCCTGTTTCAATTGTTCAACATATTAATTAAACATTATGGGGGTTTGTTACTTAATTTGCCTAAGGCAGAGTGTCATGGTGGTGGGACCTGCATTTATGATGATGTTGAAGCTGACGAGATTTCTTTGGTATACCTGGAGGAAATGTGTAATGAAAATGGAATAACAGGATACAAAAGGTACTACTTGATGAGAGAAGGGAAGTTTGTTCGAATTGAAAATGACGAAGAACTGTATACAAAGCATTAGGTTTGGGTGATGGAATAAAGGTATTGGATGTCTATGTGGAGCAAATAGTTGTACGCAATGCTAATGAAGCAGGTGATCAGGTTGAACAAACGGGTAATGATGCAGAAGATGTGAGTGCAAATGATGATGTGAGTGGTAATGAAGATGTGAGTGCCAATGAAGATGTCAGTGGGAATCAAGACGTTTGCTATTCTGATTCAGAGTACAAGATAGATGGAGTTATGGATTCAGAAGGTACTTACAATGATTCCCATGATGAGAAAAATGTTGATTTGGGTGAAGATGTGGGTGAAGGGCCCCCTGATGTTGCTCATGTTTCACAAGGATATGTATCCGATGAAAGCCCCCCTGATGTTGCTAACAGTGAGGAGGAAGAGCTACAAGATAAACATTATAAGAAATTTAATCCAAGTAGAGACATAGAGCATCCAGAATTTACTTGTGGATTTGTTTTTAATGATATTGAAACATTTCAAGAAGCTGTGAGGGTGTATTCAATGAATGTAGGTAGGCCAATTATAGTGACAAGAAGGGATAACTTTCAATGCTGTGTGGCTTGTAAAAATGATGGTTGTGAGTTCAATGTGTATGTTAGTTTGGATAGAAGTTCTGGGAGGTATGTGGTTCGGACAGTGAATTCAAAACATATGTGTGCCTTCAACAGTCGAAACAGAAGTGTCAGATCAAGTTGGATTGCGAAGAAATACCTTAATGATTTTGCAGCTGATAAAAACTTAAACTTGACCAAATTCAGGAAGAAGGTAATGATGGAAACGCGGTGTCAGATAGTAGAAACCAGGCATTTAGAGCTAAGGAGAAGGCATTGAAGTTGCTTCGTGGAAAGCAGGATGATGAATACAGGTTGATATGGGCCTACGTGGCAGAGATAAAGAGAAGTGATCAAACTGATGATGGGAACGTACATCATAATAATTTTAATTGTTACATCCTGTCCGGAGGAAACGTAGTACTGATGATGGGAACGTTGATAGGAACTGTCCAGGCCTTGATGATGTCCCAAAACAAGTGATGTCTTAGGTAATACTAGTTATTTGCAATGCGTTTGTATAGTCCCGCTGATGTTATTTAAATTCATTTGTATTTATGTGGCATAGATTAATGCTGAAGAAAACATGCCGGCATTCCGTGAACACAAGGTACATGATGCACCCTCTGTTGTTAGAGGTAACAAACTGCAAATGTAAGTGCTTATATTAGGTTCATATGAGACATATGTTGATTGTGTTTGATCCATGGACCTTAAGTAAAAGTGATGGTTTAAGGCCACAGAGAATAAAAAAACTGCTGGTTTAAGGCCATATAAGAAGAGAATGACAAGGGTATCATACCAGATATGAGAATATGATTAGTGTATTTAAGTATGACGTCTATATATTCCTTAACTGTTTTGTTCATTACACGGCATCCGTGGAGAAAACCAATTGACAAAGTCATTGAGATTGATGATCCGGATGATGAGGAGACACCTGTGAGTACTGCACTACCATGTCCTGTATCTAATCCGAATGTGAATGCTGCTGATGCCCAGCCCCAAATCCGTGATGTGTCAAGTGTCCCATCTCCAAAATTAGTCAAAGACAACGTGTTGAGTACATACATAAAGAGTCCAGATGAAGTTCTAAAAATGTGGCCATATTACAGGAAACAACTGGGGACTGACAAGCTAATTCCTAACTTCATTCTACAAAATGGAACCATTTACATGGGACGCATATTTGTGGCTGAAAGCAGTAGAAAGAAGAATGTTGAAGATTATGATTCTCATAATTTAGCATAGGTCTTGCATTAAATTGTTAGGATGTTCTTTTGTATTTGGAAAACATGCTTGGAACTATGCATCACATTTGTGTTGGCTTTTGTATATGTAAGCATCTTTCTCCAAATTCTTGACAGGCTACATTTCAGGGAGCAAATTTCTTTGTTTAAGGGTATTGTGTCTTTCTTTGTTTTTCATGCATGATATCTTTTTTCAATGACAATTCATAACAAACAATGTACTGCATAACAAACAATGGCATTACAACACAAGATTCACACCATGTACTGCATAACCAATAACCCATAATACATATTCCATTCACCGCTGCATTTGAGCATCACCAAAAACTTTTACACAAACCCAATAGCACCACAATTATTACAAAAGCATACTAATTAAAACCACAACCGCAAACTTGCAGCAATCCAAACTACTTCCATCACACATGCTCGGTCCAAAACACAACCAACACAGTACATTACTTGCATCACCACTATTTCTTTCCCCATACAATGAAGAAAAATATCCATGAACAAATCAACAACCCAGTTAATATCTTTCCTTTCCAAACCATCTTCCTAATCTTCTCCTCATTCTCTTTAAATTGATGTATTTGCTTCTCATAACGGCTACACTTTCGCAGTAGCCCGGGTATTATATCGCAAGCTCGTGCACAAATCGGTCCATCTATCCATTCAAAAAATCCACATCCCTCATCATTGAACTGAAATAAAAAAGCACAAACTTTATTTGTTTAAGTCCTGAATCAAACGTGAGGAAAAATATATACTATCCTAATCCATCAACTTACCCGCCAATTTGGACATGTGAGAAACCTTCGTCCGGGATCAGTTTGTGTCAATGAAGTTTCTTCTGCAGCTATTAATCCGCATATACACCTTCGTTGGGGAAGACTCCTCCGATTTACAGACCTCGAATTTTGTGAAGACATCAACTGTGATTTGGGATGTCTCTTTCTTGATTGAGGAATGATGGAAACCGAATTAGAGGGAAAATGTTGTGGAGGAAATTGAAGACAGATTATACGGCTTGTGAAGGGAGGAAAGGGACGACGGATTTAGGGCTTGTGAAGGAGTGAATTTGGGGCAGATTAGGAGTGACAGTGGTGTTGGGGAAGGGGAGCAACGACAATTATAGGGGTTAACAGAGTTTTGTAGGGAATGGTTTGTTGGAGTGAAGGAGGGAATCCACGGTGGCAAGAGGGAATCCACCGTGGAATCAAACTTTAACACAAAACGGATTAAAAAAATGGTTTTTTTTGACAAAACATGCTACACTAGGTCATCTTCCGGTGACTGTCTACAAGTGAGCCATTTTGGACAAAGACTGGGTGTTAAGTGAGTTTCATCAACGTTAGGCTGCTAACTGAGTATTAGGCCAAACGTTAGGCTAATAAGTAAGATTTTCCCTGCAATTAATTATCTTATTCGTTACATTGAGCAAATGGAAAAACCAACGGGTGTATTTTAGCACCTGCTCGGCAAAGGGATCATTTGGGCATAACAATAATGTTTCAATCCAATTGAATAAACCCATGTAAATGTATACATAATATATACATTGTAGCGCCCACACACTGGCTCACCCGCGTATGGTGCGCCCACCATACTTCACTACGGAGAGTTTCAGGCGTCGGTTCATATCATAGCGTAATCCATAACAAAGAATATGGACTTTTCTGCTTACACGTCATCAAGTAAGCAAAAACTGAGGCAGAATAAAAACTTTAAAAAAACATGCCGAATATTCATAACATCGTCTACATCCATGTCCACAAAAATAAAAGAGATTTCCAAATTAAAATCCCATCATTGGTTCGTCAAATATAAATCATCATACTAAAGTCCTGCGGCTATCCTCTCTCGCACGCCTATGGATAGGGATCCCTAGGCTCGTCATCGATCCACTCAACCCTATTTCCTGTAGGCTCTAGGTGGAAAAATAATAGGGTGAGTGACAACATCACTAGCAAGTATACCATAAATAATCATGAATTACATGGAAAGTACACACAAGAACCATAACCCCAAAAAGTTTGGATTCGCAACATACCTGACTTTCAACTCATCATTCGCAAGGACATAGGATCATAACTTAAGAGACGAGGAATCATATTAAGATCATAACTTAGGAGATATTATACATATCATCATAGCCTAAATAATAATACATCAATTATTCGATTAGCCCTAGAAAAATGCAGTATGTATGTGTATGCACATGTGATGCGTCATGACAAAAATGAGGATAAGTTCTTTCATTCTTTCTTTCAAAACATCGTCGTAAATAAAACGGGAGGATTGAGTATTCAGATCTATTATATCCGGATCTGAGGCGGTCATACCATTCCTTTCAAATCTATTATGTCCGGATCTAAAAACGGTCATACATTCAATCGTCGTCATCAGGTCTATTCTCTCCGGGCCTGTACGGTCATAAATCATCATTAACAGGTCTATTCTCTCCGGGCCTAAACGGTCATAATAATCATAACCAGGTCTATTTCTCTGGGCCTATACGGTCATAATCATCAACAAATCAATTAACCCCAGATCTGAAGCGGGTTATGCTGGCCAGAATCGATGGTACCAATAGGAGTCGTTCTTTTCAAAAATGAAATCTTTTCTTTAAGAGGGCTTTTTCGTAATTTCTTTGACATAAGCTCAGTTTCATAAATCACGTGAATGATGATGATGCAATGCATGACGTGTAACATGAAGCTCATGGCTAGATGCATCACAATGTATTTATAGTCTTGTTCCATAAGTTGGAAAAATTTCCAGAATTAATGTTCTGTTCATGCGGCCTCAAACCTCACAATTTCGGCCTATTTTCATGATCTCATGACATATATATGCATAATGGAGTTTTATCTACTTGACATAAAAAGTCCGTACCGTTTCAAGACATATAAAACCCTTAATCATTAAATTACCAAACAGGGTACTGCTGAATCCAGCAACGCAGTACCCACCTTTTTCCTTGCTTACAAGCCCATAAAATCTTATTTAATTTGGGCGAATACCTGGAAAACATAGTAAACATACCAAGAAATAATATTCACAAGCCCAAGCACTTACGAGTCCAAATTTGAAATAATAAGGCCTCCTAACTCATGTCATAATTCTGTCATGATTTCCAGCTTTTCACCGCTAATTTCGACTTAAGTGTTAACCTTGAAAATGGTGATTCCAAGCTGATTTATTTACTTGGATATATTTATATATGTCTTAAGTGATTACCATAAAATTTCCAGAGCAATCTAATAGGTTTAAAGTGGTCATTTAATTATTTTCCTAAAGCTAGGTACATGCAGAATCTGGAATGACGAGCTTTCACTAAAAATTTTATTGCGAATAAACCACAAGTCCTTTTGCCGCAATTCCAACTCACACATTTAATAAACACACAAGGCTAGCATCCTACCAAAAATCAGCTCATTTTCACTTTTCTAAGGTCCATTTTCGGGTCTTATAACACATCACTTAAATCTGTCATGTTCCAGTAATTTCTCCTTTTTGTCACTTTTCTTGCTAAATGTGTACCAACTAAACTTATTTCTCTAAAATGACTTACTAGCCATCAAATACACTTTTTGACATAGGCATTACAGGTTCTAATACATTCTATAGGTTACATACAAATCACTTCAAAGACATTTTGAAACTTACATAGCACCCAATGATATTGCACATTTTGTACATAATAAAGTCTACCTTTCGCACATCTAATTTGTGTACCACATAACCCCCAAACAGCCCGTTTCTTACACATGAAAGGGGCTTATATTTCTTTTTTGTAATACACCTAAGTAATAAAACATTCAACATACAATTTCTATATATAATATATCTTTTACCTCACAAGACATATTCTTTCACAAGAACCATTGTACACCCCTACCTCCTCCTTCAACCGTCCCCTCACATGGTAAGAAAGAGAAATTTTGCCATATTTATCTGAGACATACAACATATTCACCTTCAATGTAGGCAAAGAACACAACTTTGGAAGAATTTCACACATGCAAGCCACTTTTCTTAAGGAGCACTAAGCTCTCATGCTTCAAGCTTAATACTTTCCAACTAAGATCAAATCTTAATAATAACTAGTCATTCAAGCATATACTCTCACACATAAGTCAAGAGCATTTAGAGTATACTTGCCTCTTTGGATCTTAGAGCTTCCTTCTAGATTGAACTTGTTTGAAACAAAGTGAAGTTTCCTCCAACCTCTTCCTAATAGACACGGTTTTTGGAAGAATAATGGAGATAGATGTTAGTCATTATTTAATTATACAATAAAGCTTAGTTTGGGCTAGATTGTCTTACCAATTTGAAGCTTGAATGGGGGTTGAGATGAATCCAACCCGCTAAGAAGCTAACCTCACTTAGTGTCTGGGAAACCATCACCTAAGGACCATTTGCAGGCCACGGTTTTTAGCAAGAAGAAAGAGGTACTAACATAAGCTTCATTTCTTGAAATAGGAAATTCACATAAGGAAGGTTAGCATATACTTACTTAGATGGACCTTGAAGCTTAGTGATGGAGATATCTTTGAGCCTTCCATTTACCTTCTAGCCGTATGTTTTTAGGGGAAGTAGAGGGAAAAATCTTTACTACTTTCTTGGTAAATTCTTGAGGAGTTAGTAGATTAAAGATGGATGAAAGGCTCTTTATTAAAGAGGAAGAAGAAATATCCTTGGTAGGGGCAAGGACCGGCGCAAAGCGAGAGGAGTGGGGAGACAAGGTGCATGAAAAGTACCACTTAGTCACTTTTGTCTCACATGCTTGGTTTTTCCCCTATTATTTTATTCTTGATTTTTTCTTAACAATTTAGAAATGGAAATAACATGAGTCTTCTAGAACGCATGGGGGCCGAATGTAGTGAGGGTTGGGAGGGGTTTATTTGTGTTATTTCTCATATTTTCATAATTCATGCTTGTATAATTACCCAACTACTTGAAATCCCTAATTGCTTTTGGGTTTATTTAAGAAGGCCCTTAGGATTAGTCTTCTTTTAATTGGAAGAACATTCTAAGGCCCTTTAAGGCCTTAGGGCCGAAACTTCTTAAGAGCATCGGGGTGAATTGGCCATTTCACATGGTCCATAACTCATGATTGAATAATTATATCATATTTGCTTTAACAAAAATTTAATTAAAGAAGTAATAATAAAACTTAGTAAAATGTACTTGAAGGATGAAACTTTTCATTAGTCCACTTATACAAGTCTCCAGTACAATATTATTTTTCGTTGGGTACAACATACATTGTATAAAATCAGTCAAGGAATAATCAAGTTTACAAATCTAAGAAGGGATAAGACACAAATAGGGGCTGTTTTGGCCATTTGGCTTCAAGGAAAAAAGGTAATTTCACAATTCAAGAGAATTGGAAAAATGGGCTGTTTTGGAAGTTTTGTAACAAAATAAATAATGGACTTTTAAGAGGATGCAATTTGTAATTAAAAGATTAAAAAGGGGTTGTTTGCACATGGTGAAAACCAAGGCCCTTAGGTAGGGCAAAATGGTAATTTCATATAGGAACATAACATGAATAATGGACTTAGAGGTTGAATTGATTAGAGACCTAGACCCGTCTGGAAACCGAGCATTCTTTCGTACATATAACATCATGATTTTTCAAAACAAAAGATTTATTTTACGATCACGTCTACGAAATGGTTATTACGAAATATTTTTTAAACAGACTCTTAATAATGAACCGTATCACGAGACGAGTGATTCTATATGACTTATGCATGTTTATGTTGGTCTAGTGTAACACCTTGTTCGGGACAAGGGATCTCTGCCTTTATGATACACCTGTTCTGTTATGGAGAGCTGCTTGACATCTTGTCGTGGGGGAGGATACCAGGGACGAAATACGTTATGGCTATATGTAACACCACGTCCGGGACTCAAGATCCCCGCCATAATGTATCACCGTTAGTCTTACATACATATGATGTAACACCGTGGTTGAACCATCGGGATTTTCATAGACGGTACTTGAGACTACCCAGGGAATCATTCGGCATGTTCTGGGTACCGTTCTTGCGATACGAAAAGTGCTATAGCCAATTCATGATTTGCCATGTTTATGAAAGTTACGAAATGATATGTTTCTTAATGTTTTATAATGCATGCAGCATGCACATATCCCATGAGCACTTGATACATTTATGTCATGATCCCTTCTGTACCTTGCCCTAGTATGACAGTTATGTAGGTATCGGTAAGCACATGGAACTGGACTTAGAATGATTATGCATAAGGATGCTACAGATTATTCAGAAGATAACTAAGTTTTAAAATAAAACTGATGAAATGCTTAAACTACTTGATTAACTATTATGTTTACTTATGTTATTTACGATGTCTGTTACTTCCAAGCTTTTACAGATGTATTTGCACGATCTTTCTTTTACTGTATTCTTTCCACTACCCTGATCCCCATGCATGATCCACATGACGAATCTAGGCAGAAATACTTACTGAGCTATTCATTATTGCTCACCCCTTATTTTTCATCATGCAGAGCCACAGGATCAAGAGTTGGATTTTATAGAGGACAAGCCGAGAGAGTAGGGTCTGTGGACTGTCTAGTGGCCCCAGTACCAGCTTTTGTATTTTGATTTTCCCAGTTATGTACTTATGTTTGATATACTGATGATATTGTGTTCTGATGTAGCTACTATGTACTAATGCTGATGTTGTTTCAGTTTACTTTATGATGCTTTTGTTATTCGATACATGTTTATGACGATGTGCATATGGATGTTATTGACACCTTGTACTTCTCATAGCAGAGTACGGCGGATGCACTGTGCCGAAACCTTAGTCTTGGACGGGGCGCTACACGTTCTCCCCAACAGCCTCAGCCTCGGAGGAACAGTAGGTTTTATTATGGGCATCTGATAAGAGCACAACTTCGGAGTTTTGACGGAGCGCCTACTTCAAATAAGGAGGAAAGATGGTTAGATGAAGTTGAGAACAGCTTTCTACTGATACATATGCCTGATGAGATAAACGCACAAATTACTCGGCTGTTTCTAATTGGTAGGGCTAGCCAGTGGTGGAGGATTTATATCCATCCACTGCCGCACCCTATAGCTTGGAAGAAGTTTCTAGAGGAGTTCTGCAGATTTTATCTCTCCCTGGCACTGAGCATACAGAGAATTGGTGAGTTTGACACACTGAGGCAGCAGTCAGACGTCACAGTTTCAGAGTATGTCCATCGTTTCATCACACCACGTCACTATGTTCCTTTGATGAGGGTAGATGAGAGGTTTAAGATGGTCAGATTTATACTCGTCCTAGATTCTCAGATCAGGACTTTGTTGGTCAATGCGCATTCAAGAACTTTTGAAGAGTTACTAGATGACTGCTACAGAGTGGAGCGCATTATTGCACTTCAAGAGATAGTGAAACTAGAGACCTCAATAAAGTATCAAGGAGCGGACTAGGAGATGGGACCCATATCTACAGGGGTCAGGCAGACGATCTCGACAGCAATCATCCATCCGGCCTCAGTCACAGCCTCAACAATAGTGGTGGAGACCGCCAGCAGCTATTCCGATATGTCGACGATGCCAGAGGCAGCATACTGGTGAGTGCTGCTTGGAGACAGACGTGTGTTTTCGATGCGGCGAGATCGGGCATATGATGAGAGACTGCCCAAGGAGGAGAAGAGGCTTACAAGGAGAAACACAATAGCAAGAACGGCCATCATGGACCAATATCCAAGATTAGAAGGTGCCAGACACAGAAACCGGGGATGCCGAGATGCTGTGACAGGTATGTGAAGTTACGTGAGTTACTCCGGTAGTGCTATTAGAGTTTTAAATCTATGTAATATTGTGTCTAGTGCTTGTATGGACTCATGCATATGGCCAGGATGAGAATTAAGAGGTTAATGCATGGCTTTTGATATATCCAGCCCTCTTAAGGGCGTGCATGGCATGTAAGAATAGAACGTAGGTATGCATGCTCTATTTCCAGGAAAAATATTTGTAGCTTAGTACACTTTCTTGAAAAAGTGTACAAAGAACATTCCTTTGCATCATCTTTATGTATGTGCTTAGGAAGATCATCACCTCCATGATTTCATATGTGAATGACGATGTGCATATAGTATGTTTATGACCCGCATTTCTCGGTCCACGGAAAAATGAAATATGATAGAATGCAAATGCGATGACGACAAAATTTCGGTGGAAATTAAAATTTTATTTAGGATAAATAAAGACACAAGCATTATATAATAGGGTAAGAAACGCCCAGAAAATAACCAAACGATAAGTTAACGGATATAGCGAGACTGGACGTGACTAGATTATGAACGTTTTGGAATATACGATAGGATTTAAATAAATTGGCCGGTAGCAACTTAAGTCGGTAGACATAAATTAAACCAAATAAAAATACACGACACAATACTTTTCACCACTTAAACAAATAGAAAAACACAAGAAAACATAATCAAGATTTGGAAAGAAGAAAAGGAAAATACATATTAAAAAAGATATATATATGGCGCCATTTAGGCTAGGAAAAAGGACAAAGAGATTGTGGTTCGAAAAATACCCCAACAAAATACCAAGTGGACAAAATTGTGCACAAACCAAATGTTGACATTTTGTCCTATTCTACCCACCTAGCCGCCCCTACATACAAGTGGACGAAAAGTTCTCTTCCATTTTGTATTCTACTACACAACAAAACCCTACGCGCTTTTACCCCAATTATTGTATTTTCTCTCACTTTATCCTACATGACAAATAAAACAAAACCCTATTCCCTCCCCCACACCTAGGCCGGCCCTAGCATAAAGCAGGAGACAATGACTTCTCTTTTTCTTCTTTCAGACACAATCCTTTCTTTTCATCATCACCCTAAATCTACACCACTCACTTTTCCCTAGGCTTTTATCTCCCCTCACCCCTCCTTTCCAATCTCGGCTGCAGACCTTAAGAAAAGGGGTAAACCTTTTCTCTTCCATCATTTCACATAGTACACTCCTCACATTTCATCCGAAATTTCCTCTCTTTCTTCTCCCACACAACCAAGTCTTCCAAACTCCTCTTTCTTCTCTACTTGGCCGAGACATACCACAAAGAAAAGGGGGAAGATCTTCTTCTTCATTCCATACTGCAACACTTCCTTTTTCCAACAAAATATTCTCTTCTCTTCTCAAGAAAGAAAACAAACTCCCCCCAACATCCATTTCATCAACATGGCCGAGAGTTACAAAGGTTGAAAACCAAGGTGTAGCATGGTAAGAATACCATCTAAAATAGGTTATAATTCTTCCATTTATCTATTTTCATGGTTGGTCACTAACCTCCTTATTTTTGGCTAACAACCATGGGTATAACAAAGTGTAAAGAAGAGGTTTTCTTCAAGACAATTGAGGAAATCTTCACACTTCTTTAAAGGTAAGTGATAAAGGCAAGTGCTCTTCCTAGATCCTTCGTGGATTTCAAGGATCTACATATATATGTTCATACTAACTTGGATCATCCATGGTATATGTTCAAGATCTTTGTATCAATAATATGTAAAATACATGTTTTCATGTTATGTTAATGGAGAAATATATATGTATACATATATGTTGACATACACGGCCGTAAGAGAAAACTTGGAATAAAAATAGCTTTCTTAGATATATTGAATACTTATAGGTATAGTGTATAGAAAATTATACATACATGCTAGTACATATACATATACGGCCTTTATATATTGAATACTTATATGTATAGTGTATAGAAAATTATACATACATGCTAGTACATAAACATATACAGCCATAAAGTCCTTGTGGGTAAGGAAAATGACTTTATGTGATATTAAGAGTATATATACGTATAAAGTATGAAAATAGATGCGTGTAAATATTTATGTTTAAAAATACGGCCAAAAGAGGATTAAATACCGCTATATGTATAATGAAATTGAAATGAACATCAATACATAATATAGGCATAATTTTGATGAAAATATAATGTGTATATATCCATACATATATATACATGGCCAAAGAAACGTTTTGGGAGATATTTACTTTATTTTATTGTTTTCACTATTTTATATGTATATATATAAGTTATGATAATTGATAAGCTATTATGATGATAAAGACAAATGTGTATAAAATTGGCATAAATACCAAACATAGATATAAGCAAAAAAGTGTAACCAAGAAAAGAATTTTGGATTATATATATATATATATATATATACATATATATTTACATATGTATATTTTTTTTGGAAAGGAAATTTTTATTATCATAAACCCTCACTTATGGCGGAGGAAAACCTTATTACAAGAAATGAAAAGATGACGATAGTAACAGTACGTGATTATCAACATCCATATTATATATGATATGCCGCATTAAAACCTTGCCAAGTAAAACCACCCATGTAGATAAAACCTTGGCTAAGGAAAAAGCATACATATTTATATAAATGGAGTGTTGATAGACGCTATCGTGTAAATTGAAAGAATATGAAAATCGAATTATACATAAATATAACAAAACAAAAAGCTTTGTGTGCATCCACGGTTGATGATGATCCCTTGGCCAGGCGGAAATCATGTCAATGGTTAGGAAAAGAAGTGTGATCCATGTCCTCGTCCATGCACAAAAGAAATAGATGGCCGAGTGAAGCAGAACTATAATACTGAACGAAAAGCGTGAGGAGAATCGGATGACAATCATACTAGACCTGCCTGCACAAACTAATGTGCCGGCAGAAATATAAAAAATACGCCAAACCATTTGGTAGACGTGCAGCAGAAGGTAACAACAACTTTGTAGTAGCCACGACATGTTGAGTGAAGGATTTAAAGACAGTGTGGCTTGCCGAGTGGGAGGGCGTGATCCATGTCTGTAATGAAATGAACTCTCAGCAGTCAACGAACCATATGATACGCCAAACCATAGGATACATACATGAGGGAGTAATCTCAACCGCCAGCGAGTTCCACCAGTGTGGCAATGTAAGTCATATATCAAAAGAACAATACAAATGTGAATAGCCCGATAATGGCAGATGAAAATCCAGCAGGTTGAAGAAATATAAAACATACCGAGCCTGCCTGCACCCAATAGAGTACAGGCAGAGAAGTTGCGAAACTGCCAATCCTGATGGAAGACGCGTGTTTGGCAACCTCGGATACCACGATCTAGTTGCGAAATATATTTGATGAAATATATATATGTACATATATATACATACATACATATATATATATATATATATATATATATACATATGCTTCCGCGCCATAGGCCATCGCAGTTATCTTACGGCCCAGTCACTGCCATGTGAAGTACGTGGTGCCTTGTATGTGGATCTCCAACTGCCTGCCCTTCGTTAGTCGCACATGCTGCCCTTGGCTACATACATGTGTCGTTGCCTGTGTTTTGGTGCACATGCAACGTTGGTGCGTTATCTTTCTGTGCCTTTTGTCACTTTGTCTATGTTGCTTCATGTTCACACTAAATCTTCATGTCCTTGTTTGATACATGTGTTACTCCCGCTTTGGTGTGTGATATTGTCATATTCATGGGGAAGGAGGCATTTCCAAGTTTGGTGCCCAGCAGTCATTTTGTGTGCGTTAACGAGACTTTTCAAGTGGTCGTCGTCTTGGCAATCTCACAGCCGGGGCGACTTGGGTATGCGTTTGTTCCATCACTCTATATTATGCTATCTCTTAACTATCCTGATGATAACAACTTCATTTTCTTGTCTCGAGGTGCGGCTGAATGACGTTCATGCTACTACAACGGTCTGGTCTTCCAAGTGGATCAACATCAGCTACTGTCAAACATCAATGGATATACCCGTCTACAACTCCATTTTTGGTATCGATAACAATCGTATAAATATGTACGCTTTTTCCTTCGCCAAAGTTTTATCCACAAGGGTGGTTTTGCTTGGCAAGGTTTTAATGCGGCATATTATATACGATTGGAGATACATCATTATTTGTATTCTCTTTCACTTATTTTCTTATGCTGACGATTATATTTCATGTAATATGGTTTTCCTCCGCCACAAGTGAGGCTTCTTAATAAACATATAATTCTTCCAATATATATATATATATATATATATATATATATAATTTGACATTCTTTTGAAGTGGCCTATCACGATCTTGGGAGTCATTTGTTGGTGGTTGTCTGTATTCCAGATGAATACAGACAACGCTGGTATGTTTTATACGTGTACATTGATAGTTATACGTGTTATTAATATGTATGGCATTAACAGTTTGTTTTGGCATGCATGGTTGCTGTGGTGGCGGTGTGAGTGTGATCGTGACAATGGATGGAATTGGGCGTATTCACGTTCAACTAAATCAAGGATCTGGAACGAATTAAATCAAGCAGGGGCGGATATAGCATCTTATAGGCTTACAATCCATTCTTTAATGTACTTTGTCATGTATCAACGCTCCAATTATATAAATATGTACGCTTTTCCCTTCGCCAAGGTTTTATCCACAAGGGTGGTTTTACTTGGCAAGGTTTTAATGCGGCATATCATATATGATTGAAGGTTGACAATCATTTGTTCTTTGCATTCGGTTTTTTCTTACGATGACTCAATAATGTAATATGGTTTTCCTCTGCCATAAGAGAGGCCGTATTTTAATAAAATCTGCTTCAAAAATATATATATATATATATATATATATATATATATATATATATAATTCGACCTTGGTGAAGAAAAGAAAGAAAAGAAATAAACATTATGACTTGTTATAAAAATAAATGTAATTGTCATGAAAAGAGATGGTCATAATGTAAAAATATTGAATAAGAAATGAAATATATGAAAAAGAAAACTTTGGATACATATGCGACCAAAAAGAGCAAAAATGAAGAAAATGAATAAGTATTATGAAATGTTACAAATATAAAGATGTATATCATGAAAAGAGAATAATAGGTAAATATATATATTTTTTTGAATAAAAGACAATTTTATTAATAGACGAACCTCACTTTTGGCGGAGGGAAGCCATAGTACATCAAAATGTCAGTGTAAGAGTAAAATGAATACAAATATGTGATGATTTGCATTCTCCAGTCATATATGATATGTCGTATTAAAACCTTGCCAAGTAAAACCAGCCTTGTGGATAAAACCTTGGCGAAGGAAAAAGCGTACATATTTATACAACTGGAGTAGGAATTTGGGGTACAATACATTTCAGGAGAATACGCTAGACCATAAAACAAGGAAAGACGCCATTCATGTCTCGCCAGTAAAGCCGCAGTCGTTGAGGCCATGTGAGCGTGATGTGATTGTTGTGTTGTCTCAGCCGCAGCACCCATAAACGCCACCGTGATAGAGTAACCAATCCATGCACATAAAAAGACCAAGTTATAAGGGAATACGAAGCAGAGCGTAAAAACCAGGCCAATAGATAACAACGCATACTGAGCCTGCCCGCACCACGTAGGATACATGCAGAATTAGGAAATGATTGCCAATCCATATGGAAGACGTGAAACTGTCATGGGACGCGCAAGTGGACTGAGGAGAGATCTAATGAGATAGAACCACAAACTAATGGAGGTAGAGTGTCGGAATTATAAGATTGTGTTCTAGGGTTCAACATTACATGTTGAGCGAGATAGTGAGCAGCCATATTTGCCTCTCTATAAATGTGATGAAAGTCCAGCCGATGAAGATGAACTAACGTGTGAAGTAACCGAAGACAATAGTTCCCATGAACCAGCTGTGGACGCAGCAAACGAGATATCATCTGAGCATAATCCGACTCCAGTATAATTGAGCGATACAGTGGAAGAAAATATAAAAGTCCAAATACTGCAGCTTGTATCTCCGCATTGAGAGGTGTACTTGGAAGCAGGCAGAAAGACATTGCTCCCCCACACATGTGCTAATGTGATCGCGCAATATCGCACTCCCTGCTCCATAATGTTTGCCAACTGCCGCATCTATGTTTAACTTTAATCGACCAGGAGGCGGAGTAAGCTAGCGAATCAATTGAGGGCGTGGCTGCTGAAGTGGGGGGAGCCAAGAAAGTAGACGCTGAGATCCAGCCGCTAATTTTGATCCGGCTATTGTTTTGCACCACATTGTAATATCATGGCGTATTGAGGACCAAAGTGAGATCATTGTAAAAGTGCGTTGCTCCCCATAGACTAAGGAGGCATAGATACGCCATATGGTGTACACAATAATTGCCGGAATAACGATTTTTAAGACCCCAAAGAGAGATAAGAAAGTAGATCGATACCACAAAGAAAGTAGATATTGACGAAGGTGCAACGATGATGGGAGAGGACAGTGTAACTCACTAGCAAAATAGTGCCACAGCGGACGTACATTGGAACAGTATAAGAATATATGATCCATTGTAGCCGATGCATTCTTACAGAATGGACATTGCGTTGGGTGGGAAGTAGAGTACCTACCAATATAGTCCTCGAATGGCATCGGTGAGTGAAAAATTCGCCATAGAAATAGCTGAATGGCGGGTGAATGGTGCTTGAACCAAATGAACTTGGCCGAAATCGGCAGGGGACTGGGTGAGCGGCAGATATCATAAGCATTGCGCAAAGAGAATTCCCCTGCGGCCGTGGGAAGCCAGATGAGGTGATCGCCTTGACCTTCTGTCTATGAAAGGCAGGTAGAATGAATTCTACAAATAATCTTCCAAACAGTTGAATCTGTCAAGCGAGGCAGATAGTCTCCCCTATGACCATATTTGACATGCATATACTTACTCCAAAGCATAGAATGCTGCTGATATGACCACCAAATACGACAGTGATAAGCTCGCTGTAACGTGCTGAGGTCACGGAGTCCCAATCCTCCCTCCTCACGAGGCATGCAAATGGTAGTCCATGATACCCAGTGATGCCTACGCCCCCAATACAATGATGCCATCTTCCTTTCAATGATTTTAATCACCGATTTCGGCAATAATCCAGCAGGGATGATATGCAATTACAGCGCCGATATCACCGAACGTAGCAGAACAAGAAGACCAGCGGAAGAAAGTAATCGAGAATGCCAGCCCTGAAGTCGGCCATCAATGTGCTGCAATAAGGAGACGCAATATCTTGAGCGGTTGATGCCCTTATGCAGATAAGAACCAAGGTATTGAAAGGGTAAGCTTGAACATCTCATGCTTGTGATTGTCTCAAAAACGCGCCGCTATTGTGGTGAAATGCTTATGGATGGAATAAAACTGCTTTTCTAAAAGTTGACCTTCTGACCAGAGGCAGTTTCATATTGAGTTAAGAAGGCATGAAAACGCCGAAGATTTCGCTGTGTGCCTCTTAAAAATACCAACAGGTCGTCTGCATAGGCCAAGTGTATGATAATGAAAGGGACCCGGCCTAGACAGTAAAGGCTGCAATACTCCAGAAGCTGCTAAAGCTTTCAACCCTCTACTGAAACCCTCAGAAGAAAGAATGAACAGCAAAGGAGATAAAAGGTCTCCTTGCTTTAACCCTCTATAAGGCCGAAAGGAAGCAGAAGGTTAGCCATTAATCAAGACTGCTAATATGGTGGCACATAAGTGATTCAGGATAATGCGAATGAAAAAGTCAGAGAAACCAAAGGTGCACAGTAACATTTCCAGATATTCCCAGCTGACTCTATCAAATGCTTTCATCATATCTAGTTTCAAGCATAGCTGCGAACCACCCTTATCCATTATATGTATCATCTCCCGAGCAATTAAAACTTGTGTGGAAATATCAGAGCCTGGCAGGAAGCCTGTTTGTTCTGGAGATATTATTTTGGGAAGCAATGTGTTCATGCGACTGGCAATGATTCTTGTACAGACTTTGCTCAAATAGTTAGTGAGACATATTGGGCGAAAATCACCGAAGGTTGCCGGGGATGGCTTTTTGGGAATCAAGATGATTAATGCACTAGCCATCACAGAAGGCTGAGGAATACCAAGGAAAAATTCCTGCACTGCTTTAACCACATCAGCATGAATGATTGACCAGCAAGAACGATAAAACTTATCATTGAAACCATCGGGTCCTGCTACACTTTGAGGGTCTAGGTGCCAAGCCGCCGCTTTAACCTCCTCCTCCATAGGTAATTGAATGAGGATGGAGTTGTCATCCGTAGAGATCAGATGTGGGATGTGACATAATATTGCATCATAACTATGAGTAGCCTCTCGAGCAAATAAGGACGTGTAGAATGTCACAGCTTCGTCCATAATAGCTACGGGAGTAGTGCATGGTGCGTCCGCAACCGTGTGGATTTGCTGTATACGTAGTTGCAATCGTCGCCCTTTAACAATAGAGTGAAAGTAGTGCATGTTTGCATCACCTTCCTTTAACCATCGGACACAAGCTTTTTGTTTCCAAAAATTTAACTCATATGAGGTAGCCCGGAGATATTCAGCCTTAGCTCTGTTGTACTCCTCACGATTTGTGTCTGTTGGGTCGGCGTCCCAGATGCTCTCAGCGCGAGCGAGATTAGTTTCTGCTTGTTTAACATTGGAGAATATATTACCAAAAATTTCCTTATTCCACCGCTGTATGTCCTTCTTCAGTCGGAATAACTTGGAGTAAAAACCATACATACCTCTAGTTGTAGGATAAGATGTCCAAGCATTCTTCATATAAGTATGGAAATCCGGATGAAGCAACCAAAAGTCCAAAAACGGAAAGAACGACGGCCCTCAGACGGGCATAAGCGGCATATAAATAACAAGGGTGTGTGATCCGAGGAAATGTGTGAGAGATGCATAAGCTGTAAATCATCAAGCGTATCCTGAAAAGCAGAGTTGATAAATAACCAATCCGACCTCCGACAGACCTGTCCAAGGACCCTGCCATTAGCCCAAGTAAATCTGGGCCCGTGAAACTGTGGCGCCATCAGGAAGCATGATTCAATGCAATCATTTAAATCTTGTAATGCCGAAAGAGAGGGTTGTGATCGGCCGTCATGATCAGCCAGAGAGCGAAAAGAATTGAAGTCTCCTCCTACCACCCATGGTAAAGTACATGTTTCTGAGAAAGCACATAGAGAATGCCATAATGAGCGGCGTAGAAATGTCGTGTGCTTGCCGTAAACTACAGATAAAACGAACCTCAACTGCAGCGGCCGAAATAATAGAGTAAAATGTACCACTTGGTCTTGATCCTGCGCTGCAACCAAGTGAAAATCTGAATCACGCCAGAAAAACCAAATGTGTTCCGATTGAGAAGAATAATGGTGCGAAAAGCCAAGTTCTAAAGCAAAATGAGCAATACGTGAGGATGGATGTTTAGGTTCTATCAGAGCAAGTAAATTTAAATGATGATCTCGTATCAAGTGATGCAACCTAGGAAGAGAGACACGCATGCCTCTTATATTCCATATCAAGACATTCATTGAGAAAGAGTAGAATCACTTCCCTGGATGGCGTGAGAAGCACTGCGTGTGAGGATAGTGGAGGGCGGTAATGATGAGAGATCTTTTCGTGCCTGACGCTTTCTACGAGGAACGACAGGTATGAATTCTGCAGACTCTGTTGATTCCTACAGACGCGATATCAAAATATCCATGTCCGGTGATGGAGGGATTAACTGCATCCGGCGGACCACTTCTTCCAGGACGGTAGGCATATCCGAGTGATGAGCGTCAGTGGGCAGATCATTATCCGAAGAATGTTCCAGGTCACAATGATTTGAAATGTCCTGTAACGGGGGTTCAGCAGTCCCACAAAGTAAGTCTGCATTCAAATCACCGACTTGGGCAGGTGGAGGAACTACAGTGGGAGCATCTGTTGGGGGAATTTCATATGGCGGCTCAGGAGTATCCTTGGAGCAATCAACTGAGGATGGGCCAGATGGAGGCTCTGTGACCATTTTCTTTTTAACTGGTGTCCATCGTTGTGCTGGCGCGCAAGGTGGCAGAGGTGGTAGCGGAGGTGGCACAGTTGTTGTTATTTTCGGAGGGCAGGAGGTCGCTGCATGGCCTAACCATCGACATGAGGTGCAAAATAGAGGCAGATCTTCATAGACCACTGACTGCAGTATAAATCTGTTCTTAGCCTGCAAATATATTTTCTGCGGCAATTCCTGAGGAACATCCACTACAACACATACACGAGCGACAGACGGTCGCAGACCATCTGTCGTTGCTACATCTAGTTTTATTGGTGACCCTATCGGACACACTATTTCAAACAAAGCTTCCCAGCGATGTAGGTGAATTGGAAGCCCTGGGAACGCGACACAATTCGGGACAATGGGAACATCAGTGGTGGGATCAAAATCAATCCACTTCGTGATACGCATGTGACAACCGGATATATGTAGGATCTGCAAGGCACCACTAGAAGGGGGGGGGGTTGAATAGATGGTGCGGAAAATATGATTTTTAAAATTTCTTTAAACCTAACCAATTGAAGTTCTGAAAACAGATTCTGTTTTCAGGACCTGTTTTAAACGTTTTTAAAACTAGGTTAGAGGTCTCCAAAAATTATGAAATTTTGAGAAAACTTAGCCTCATATGTTATGAGGGTCCTCTAAAACTTTCAAATCAAAATTCAACCTTTAACCCCTTCAAAAACCGTTGGCACTCAGATTGTGCAAATCTGCCATAAACGGTAGATGGTATTGAAAAATTAATTCCTATTTGTGTGAACGTCCAAATGATCTGCAAATTTGACCAATAACTCTTCACACACTATATTTAAATGGGTTGAAACAGTTTTGGAAAATTCTTTTGGGAAGTAGGTCAAATACAACCAAAGTCTCAACCTTTGCAAGTCTGAAAATCAGACTGCACTAGTCTCAGAACTTTTGATGTTTGATTGACTTATACTTGTTCAAAAGGGTTGAAACTTGTGCCAAATTAACCCTAGAACGTGCAAGTATGTTTCTGGAAATTTTTATAATTTTTGGAAATCGTTTACTATTTTTACGAACGTAAACAAAACGGATAAACAATGCAGAAACTGAAAAGTAAATGCAGAAAGTAAATTGCACCGAGATTTTTATACTGGTTCGGTTATAAACAACCTACTCCAGTCTTCAAGGAACACCTTCCTTGGTTCACACTATTCACACACACAACACACCTTACCACAGGGTTGATAGAGTTACACCTTAACTCCAACCCTTTACAAACCTTGTATTGCTAGTACGATTTGCACGAACACCACCACCTTGTTAGAATGAAGATTGATCACACCTTGATCAATCTTTTACAAAGATGAATGAATGGTGGTTTATATGAAGCCTATTCAAGATTGAAAGATATAAAGAACAATAGGCATTTTACAAGAAAAGAGAAAGAAAGAAGATGTAGGAGAAGAAGGCTAGAACACTTTTGATCTTTGATTTTGCAACTCTTGTTCTTGTTCTTGGTTTGCTCTTCTTCCTTCCTTTTTAACATGTAATGGCCGACCCCTATTGCTCTTCCCCCTCTTGAAAATTGTCTTCTAAGTCCTTGGGAGTGTATAAGACATCATGGTGACAATGCTTTGCTTACTTGGCATCATTCTATTGGATCATCATTTAGTCTTCGCTTACTTGGCACCTCTTTATTGGCTCAATGTTGTCAACATGATGACATGGAAAAAATATGAGATTAACACTTTAAACATGTGCCAATATCAATCATAAAATCATACCATAAGTCACAAATTCCATCATAAATTGCAAGACAAGAAATCTCTCCTTTTTCAAAGCATAAAATCGGCCATAAGTAGCTTGCCATGCTGAATTTTTCAGCATGTGCATTATGAGAATAAAATTCAGATTATTTACCATTTTTCTTTGAATTTTTATCACAAAAATGAATCAATCATATATGGTAAGTATTGCTATCAATTGATGAATGAACTTGGACACAAAAAGGGTGAAGAGTTCGGCCACCACAACCTTCACACATGCTGAAAAATTTCAGCATGTGTGATATGTAGAATATCACACTTAATTTCCTTACATAATATTCAAATCATTTCCATAACATCTTAAATTAATCCTCTAATAAAAGATGACAACATATGTCACCCTTAATGACAAAAAATCGGCCACATGTGTGTAGTATGCTGAAATTTTCAGCATGTGACATAAGAGAGGTATATGTTGAATACTTACCTTTTGTAGCTTCTTTCTTTGATTCATCAACATTGTATGATTGATCCTTGACCAATCAATATGCCAACAAGGCTCCACATGTGCTCCATCTCAGCTGTATGTAACGTTGGAATGTGTATGTACATGTGCTGAAATTTATTTTTGCTAACTTTGTAAAATAGTGCACATTTAATAATACACACATGTTATATTCCAATCAGCCCTTAATTTAATTTTCTAGAACACTTTAAGATGTATATTATATGTAAAAAGTGTCTAGATACGTGTCACATGATGTTCAAGAAAAACGTTCCATGTTATGTGCGTAGAAAACCGAATTTTCGATATTTATCGATTACCCGATTTTTCTCAAATTAAATTCCAACTTTTGCACACGATATATATATTATGTTATATATAATATATACTTTAAATCTCAGCACTTGGCTGGTTTAAAGTGGTACCATTAACATGTGACAAAATTAAAATTGGAATCTTCACATTTTGGCCAGAATGTGGAGTAATTTGTGTGTGCCAACATGGAAAGTATTTTTGGCTGAATATATCATGTATATTACGAAATTTACATCATATTTTGATGTATATGGGCTGTCCATTTATTTATGGCAAGTACGTGACACGTTGGCGAAGTTTCGGTATTCGCCCGATACGACAAATTTCGGTTTAGAACCTTTTATCGTGTCGTATTTAATTTGTCATCACCATATCTTATATCATATGATATAAGACCTGAATATACTCATAAATATGAGTTAAGTATAGTGGTGTGACGTTAACGTACGTACGTAAGATATATAACGTGTCGGTAGTACGTTGGAATACATGTGTACGTGCCATTTTCAAAAAAATCTGAATATATATATATTATGTATATGTGGCGTGTTTAATAAGATGGGGAGGAGGAGAGAACTTTCCTTCCTTGGCCTTGTTGCCTTTGTGCCTTTTCCAAATGAATCTTCCTTTAATGAACTACTTAGTTTATTAAACTAAGTACTTCACTTAATGAACTACTTTAGTTCATTAATGGTTGCACCTGAAAATAGTATAAACTCAACAAATGTTCGCCATATGATGTAAGTTTTAATGCTTCATGGCTCGTTAGTACGGCAACATAATATATAAGCTAAATAAGGCAAGTAATGGCAAGTTATCATGCACACATGTACACTTATGCACGTTTATATCTTATGCTCGTTTTTGTGCACATTTAACGTACGTACGTAAGATATAACGTGTCGGCAGTACGTTGGAATACATGTGTACGTGCCTTTTTCAACAAAATCTGAAAATATATATATATTATGTATATGTGGCGTGTTTAATAAGATGGGGAGGAGGAGAGAACTTTCCTTCCTTGGCCTTGTTGCCTTTGTGCCTTTTCCAAATGAATCTTCCTTTAATGAACTACTTAGTTTATTAAACTAAGTACTTCACTTAATGAACTGCTTTAGTTCATTAATGGTGGCACCTGAAAATAGTATAAACTCAACAAATGTTCGCCATATGATGTAAGCTTTAATGCTTCATGGCTCGTTAGTACGGCAACATAATATATAAGCTAAATAAGGCAAGTAATGGCAAGTTATCATGCACACATGTACACTTATGCACGTTTATATCTTATGCCCGTTTTTGTGCACATTTAAATCGTGCATTTGAAAATCACACAAACCCCTTTTTCTCTACAATCTCCCCCTTTTGATGATTTTCAAAATAACTTATGCACATGATTTAAATCCTATCGCTCCCCCTTCAATTTTGCATAAAAGTCTTTCTCTCTCCCCCTTAATTTATGCAATTAGTCTTTCTCTCTCCCCCTTAAATCATGCTTTTTCTCCCCCTTTATTTTGAAAAGTAAATCAAAAGATGCCTGAAAAAAAAAATTATGTATTTCACATTACGTGCGTTCTTAAGGGTTATTTATTCAACCCTTTGAAAATGTCCCTTTTGGTACCCAAATTTGGGTGACCTTTCTAGGTCTTCCAAAAGGTGAGAAAGGTGAAGAGAACGCAACATAATAAACTTTTGGTGCGACTGTATCTAGCCTTTGGCCAAGAACTCCTTTATACGCATTATATGTAGGACGTTTTGGATATGTCCTTGTGTTTGTATGCGTAGTGCTTGGATGGATTGAATGCCGTGTATGCATCACTCTTTTCTTTTCATATCTATATGGTACAACATTGTATTTCGCATGATATGATGAAGAAGTGGGGCGTGATGAGGGAATATGCAATTTTCGCGTCATCTTAGACGCCACTTGAGGCTTTGGGGTGTCTATTTTCTTAGACATAACAAACTTTTTTGGTTTGGTTGATACTTCATTTGTATCAACGTATCCCAACCCCGTTTTATCACTGTCATGCTTTTGTGATGATATAATGTGATGCATGATGTTGGATCCTGTATCAAACTGTTTCACCATTTTCTCTACATCGGCATTCCTTGATTTTAATTTTGAAATCTCGGATTTCAATTCAACGTTCTCGGATGTTAATGATGAAATTTCAGATTTTAATGCATTGATGATGCATGATGACTCTTCTTTAGAATCGTTTAATTGAGCGACAAGATTTTCGTTACAAGATTCTAACAATTTCTTGTCTTCAATTAATCGTTTCTTTTCTTTTTCAAGAGTCTTTGAAAATTTATGCAATTCTAAATATTGACTAAATAAATCATCATGAACATTCAGAATCAGAATCAGAGTCAGAAGATACCTCATTTGATGCTTTAGATGTAAAGCATACTTGTGCCTTGTGTTCTTCCGTATCATCAGTCTCAGAGTCGGATGTGTCACTCCAAGTGGAGGCTTTGAATGCTCTTCTCCTTTGCTTAGATTCTGAGACGAGTCTATTCTTGTTCCGATCCTTGTCAGGGTATTTGTTTGTTTGTTTCTCTTTATTAGGGCAGTCATATGATAAATGTCCATGTTTGCCGCATTCATAGCACTTTATTTCCTTATTTTTATTTTTATGATCCTTAGATGAGGTAGACTTATGTTTAATCGATTTTCTCAATATTTTTCTTAATCTTTTAGCCATTGTGATTAAGTCCTCATCATCGGAATCTGTGTCACTATCATCTACGACGTATTCATTTGATTTAAATGCTATAGCCCTATGATTATTAGAAATGGACTCAGAATGTCTTAAAGAGAGTTTGTTTTCATATACCTTAAGTGATCCGATTAGTTCTTCCATTTTAATTGATTTGGTCTCTTTGCTTTCTTCTATGCCCGTTACTTTAGGGTCCCATTCAGAAGGAAGGCTTTGTAGAACTTTCTGCACCTTTTCCTGCGTAGTAAAAGCCTTACCAAGAGACTCAAGAGAGTTGTAGATGTTAGTCAAACGAAGATCCATATCTACAATAGGCTCATTGGGCAATAATTTAAAAGACTCAAGTGTGGACATGAGCATGTTAATTTTGGACTCCTTTACTTGGCTAATCCCTTCATGTTTCATTTCAAGAATATGCCACATCTCTTGAGCACTAGAACAATTTGACACGTAACTAGCCTCACTTTTACTCAGGCCATTTAATAATAGTTGCATGGCTTTAGCATTCATGCTAAGTTTCTTTTTATCATCACTTGTATATTCTTGTCTAGTTTTAAAGACTTCTAATGTGACTCTGTCTACAGTGGACAACTTAGATGGAACAAAAGGACCATCTTCTATAATGGACCAAAGATCAATGTCTATTGCCATAAAGAAAAGTTTCATTCTTACCTTCCATTGAATGAAAGACTCACCGTCAAAAAGAGGAGGCCTTATGGTTGACATTCCTTCTTGCACGGTTGTGGTTGCCATCTCACTGAATCGTTGGATTCTTTGAAGTGAGTGTTTCTGCTCTCTGATACCAATTGTAGGATCTGCAAGGCACCACTAGAAGGGGGGGGGGGGTTGAATAGATGGTGCGGAAAATATGGTTTTTAAAATTTCTTTATACCTAACCAATTCAATTTCTGAAAACAGATTCTGTTTTCAGGACCTGTTTTAAAACGTTTTTAAAACTACGCTAGAGGTCTCCAAAAATTATGAAATTTTGAGAGAACTTAGCCTCAGATGTTATGAGGGTCCTCTAAAACTTTCAAATCAAAATTCAACCTTTAACCCCTTCAAAAACCGTTGGCACTCAGATTGTGCAAATCTGCCAGAAACGGTAGATGGTTTTGAAAAATTAATTCCTATTTGTGTGAATGTCCAAATGATCTGAAAATTTGACCAATAACTCTTCATACACTATATTTAAATGGGTGGAAATAGTTTTGGAAAATGCTTTTGGGAAGTAGGTCAAATACAACCAAAGTCTCAACCTTTGTAAGTCTGAAAATCAGACTGCACTAGTCTCAGAACTTTTGATGTTTGATTGACTTATACTTGTTCAAAACGGTTGAAACTTGTGCAAAATTAACCCTAGAACGTGCAAGTATGTTTCTGAAAATTTTTATAATTTTTGGAAATCGTTTACTATTTTTACGAACGTAAACAAAATGGATAAACAGTGCAGAAACTGAAAAGTAAACGCAGAAAGTAAATTGCACCGAGATTTTTATACTGGTTCGGTTATAAACAACCTACTCCAGTCTTCAAGGAACACCTTCCTTGGTTCACACTATTCACACACACAACACACCTTACCACAGGGTTGATAGAGTTACACCTTAACTCCAACCCTTTACAAACCTTGTATTGCTAGTACAATTTGCACGAACACCACCACCTTGCTAGAATGAAGATTGATCACACCTTGATCAATCTTTTACAAAGATGAATGAATGGTGGTTTATATGAAGCCTATTCAATATTGAAAGATATAAAGAACAATAGGCTTTTTACAAGAAAAGAGAAAGAAAGAAGATGTAGGAGAAGAAGGCTAGAACACTTTTGATCTTTGATTTTGCAACTCTTGTTCTTGTTCTTGTTTTGCTCTTCTTCCTTCCTTTTTAACATGTAATGGCCGACCCCTATTGCTCTTCCCCCTCTTGAAAATTGTCTTCTAAGTCCTTGGGAGTGTATAAGACATCATGGTGACAATGCTTTGCTTACTTGGCATCATTCTATTGGATCATCATTTAGTCTTCGCTTACTTGGCACCTCTTTATTGGCTCAATGTTGTCAACATGATGACATGGAAAAATTATGAGATTAACACTTTAAACATGTGCCAATATCAATCATAAAATCATACCATAAGTCACAAATTCCTTCATAAATTGCAAGACAAGAAATCTCTCCTTTTTCAAAGCATAAAATCGGCCATAAGTAGCTTGCCATGCTGAATTTTTCAGCATGTGCATTATGAGAATAAAATTCAGATTATTTACCATTTTTCTTTGAATTTTTATCACAAAAATGAATCAATCATATATGGTAAGTCTTGCTATCAATTGATGAATGAACTTGGTCACAAAAAGGGTGAAGAGTTCGGCCACCACAACCTTCACACATGCTGAAAAATTTCAGCATGTGTGATATGTAGAATATCACACTTAATTTCCTTACATAATATTCAAATCATTTCCATAACATCTTCAATTAATCCTCTAATAAAAGATGACAACATATGTCACCCTTAATGACAAAAAATCGGCCACATGTGTGTAGTATGCTGAAATTTTCAGCATGTGACATAAGAGAGGTATATGTTGAATACTTACCTTTTGTAGCTTCTTTCTTTGATTCATGAACATTGTATGATTGATCCTTGACCAATCAATATGCCAACAAGGCTCCACATGTTCTCCATCTCAGCTGTATGTAACGTTGGAATGTGTATGTGCATGTGCTGAAATTTATTTTTGCTAACTTTGTAAAATAGTGCACATTTAATAATACACACATGTTATATTCCAATCAGCCCTTAATTTAATTTTCTAGAACACTTTAAGATGTATATTATATGTAAAAAGTGTCTAGATACGTGTCACATGATGTTCAAGAAAAACGTTCCATGTTATGTGCGTAGAAAACCAAATTTTCGATATTTGTCGATTACCCTATTTTTCTCTAATTTAAATTCCAACTTTTGCACATGATATATATATTATGTTATATATAATATATACTTTAAATCTGAGCACTTGGCTGGTTTAAAGTGGTACCATTAACATGTGACAAAATTAAAATTGGAATATTCACATTTTGGCCTAAATGTGGAGTAATTTGTGTGTGCCAACATGGAAAGTATTTTTGGCTGAATATATCATGTATATCACGAAATTTACATCATATTTTGATGTATATGGGCTGGCCATTTATTTATGTCAAGTACGTGACACGTTGGCAAAGTTTCGGTATTCGCCTGATACGACAAATTTCGGTTTAGAACCTTTTATCGTGTCGTATTTAATTTGTCATCACCATATCTTATATCATATGATATAAGACCTGAATATACTCATAAATATGAGTTAAGTATAGTGGTGTGATGTTAACGTACGTACGTAAGATATATAACGTATCGGTAGTACGTTGGAATACATGTTTACGTGCCTTTTTCAAAAAAATCTGAAAATATATATATATATTATGTATATGTGGCGTGTTTAATAAGATGGGGAGGAGGAGAGAACTTTTCTTCCTTGGCCTTGTTGCCTTTGTACCTTTTCCAAATGAATCTTCCTTTAATGAACTACTTAGTTTATTAAACTAAGTACTTCACTTAATGAACTACTTTAGTTCATTAATGGTGGCACCTGAAAATAGTATAAACTCAACAAATGTTCGCCATATGATGTAAGCTTCAATGCTTCATGGCTCGTTGGTACGGCAACATAATATATAAGCTAAATAAGGCAAGTAATGGCAAGTTATCATGCACACATGTACACTTATGCACGTTTATATCTTATGCTCGTTTTTGTGCACATTTAAATCATGCATTTGAAAATCACTCAAACCCCTTTTTCTCTACAATATATGCCATGAGCGTCGATAAAAACATCGCAAGTAATCTGCTGCATTGCGAAAATTCAAAAGAAAATGTGTTTGATCGATAAGTGTGATACGCAGATCATGATGAAAGCCGATTTTTTCAAAAACTTCACGTATAACTTTCAATGGAAGCCGGCCATACCCGAAAGTACCTACCAGGGAATACCTGAATGGCACAGCAAGGGCATCGATCTCGGAATCCAGGAATGATATCATTGGTATGCCTTTATAACTTGAAACGGTTTTAGGCGAGATAGTGATTTGTTGTGATGAAGTCTCGCCGGAAATGACCGCCGCAAAGGATGGCGGGGGTGCAGCCGTCATTGCTACAGCGACAGGAAAGAAACGGGTTGCTGTGAAAGACGAGTAAAGGAGAAACTAGTACCAGCCGTGAGATGAATGGCAAATCAGAGACTGACGGAGGAGAAATCAGCAGTGCCAGCTATTGCTACAGAAACCACGACGATCGCCAGAGCATCCTTTTTGTTGCCGTAGGTATATATATACATGTCGGCCAAGAAAGCCATTTTTTGTTATATATATACATTAATATATATATATATATATATTTTTTAAAAGGAAATTTTTATTAATAATGTTGAGCCTCCGTTATGGTGGAGAATACCTTTTTACATCAGAGTATATCATACGTAAACCAAAAGTATAAAGCTGCTAGAATGTGCAATCTCTAGTCAAATATGATATGCCGCATTAAAACCTTGCCAAGTAAAACCACCCTTGTGGATAAAACCTTGGCGAAGGAAAAAGCGTACATATTTATTTGACTGGAAGAATTGCAAGCTTGTACATGCAAAAAGGTATAAAACGTCCCTATAACCTGTATGATGAAGTTGTGGATGGGCCTCAATAGTCTTGGTGCACGGTTGGAGTAGGCTTTGAGAAGAGCATGCTTGATGATCCAATAACAAAGGTCGGCATGAAGTGGGCATGCCAGCGATAGTGAAACAGTCCGCTTCCATATAGGTGTCCCTCGGCAAAACAAAGAGAATGGTGTGTTAGTACCAACACAAAGTATAAATGGCAGCAGTAAAATGTTATGTCCAAATCGTACCAATGTTGCCCATAGAACATAGACTACAGGCAACAGAAAGAAATAAATGCAGTGAGCATATGCTTTGAGAGATAGATGATATACCCGCGTTGCCTGCATTCTGTTGATGCAGGCAACAAATATTCGTATCCAGTTATGTCTATTACGTTCGAATCGCATGGATGTATCCATCAGTGTGATAAAATGCACGTGCCATCTGCGACAATTGGGAGGCAGAAGTGAACAGACAAGTGAGTGGCTGGAATCGAGCATGTAGACAAAGATAGTGTGCCACCATGTTGATCTCCCTTGGGATATGGTGCAGCGTACTGCCTGTGAGGCGTAGGAGTTGTAAAAGCCTGTTGTGTTCCGGAAGAGCAGTGATTATGTTGTCCAATGATTGCGTTAATTGCTGACAGTCCGTCTCAATTATTATGTTTCGATGTAACAAGCCAAAGTATAGTAGACTATAAACAATTGCTTGTAGCACTGCTCTGAGAGGAGGCAAGATGGGTAGGCGGAATGAGAGGCCTACAATCATCTTGCCATTGGCATCTCGAAGAATTGCACCCGCCGCGGCATGTGAATGGCCAGCTGAAGCATCTACATTTAATTTTAACTTCCCAGTTGGAGGACATGCCCACTTCAATGGTAGTACTCTTTTTGGTCGAAGACGAGGAGAGAAGCCATTGTTAATCAATGAGGGAATGTATTGTGCAATGGCCGTGCCAGACCGCGAGGCAGCCCAATCAAAACAAGATTGTTTAGTTAAATGTAATATGTGTGTAACCGGCATACCCGCTTCACCAAATAGATGATTTGTATATATATATATATATATATATATATATATATATGTGTGTGTGTGTGTGTGTATGTATAAAGATGCGACCGATTTCTCTGTGGCGAATTGGCGATTGAGTGGCAGCGCCATGCCACTACTGCTTTTGCGATCGATCTTGGAGTCTGCTTGTATTGATTTTTTGTTTCTTGTTGTTTCTTGTTGTCGATCTTTTGAATTTCTTGGTTTCAATTTAGAATATTGCTGCAGCTACACACGGTTCTGGCCATGGAAGATCCACGATCATATGCCGCCATGCTTAAGCCATCTATAGCGATCATACCTCCTTCTGAGATCACGAGATTCAAGGGCATACCGGCGATCAAATTCACGCGTGAGGAGGTAACTGCACTGTTCGAATCCTTCAAACACTGTTTGGTTTGAACTTTTTGGTATGGATGCCCTAAGCTTGATGCAATACGCCAGTTCTTTGACCGAATTGGTTTCACGGCACAGTTAAAATTACTTTGCTTGATCCCATGCATATATTGATCCAGTTTGATGCGAAGGCTGATTATTGCAGATGTTTTTCACGCCGTACATGGACAGGGCTAGGATATCATATGTGTGTCACTAAATGGACTTATGATTTTGATCCACGAATCGACATGCCTATTGTGCATGTATAGGTTTCTTTGCCTGGTTTGCCTGTTTATCTCCATAAGCAAGAGGCCCTTTTTAAAATCGCGCGTATGATAGGAACGCCGCTGAAGGTGGATTCTGCTACCACGCAATTGTTACAGCCCTCAGTAGCACGTATATGTATTGAGATTGACATATCACAGGAATCGCCACAGAGAGTGCATATTCAGAGTGATGACTACCATTTTTTCCAATCTGTCGAATATGAGAACATGCCAACTTATTGTGCGTCTTGTCGTATATTGGGACACTCGGTCTCATCGTGTAAAAAAGATGATCACAGGGATAACAGAGGTTGTACCACAACCACCTTCTGCGGCAGTTGCTCCTCCACCAACAATGCATGTGCCGCCGCCGACACACCGCTAGATGTCGAAGAAGAAGGGTGTGCTTCCCTTAGACACACAACCTTCCATGGCGGGCCAGGATATTGCACCGCCGTCATCTCTTGGGCCAGAATAAAATATGGACCTTGCAACACCCCAGCCTGCTACGTGCGATGAACCCGCATTGCATGATGAACATGCGGAAATGATTTCTCATGTGCAAGATTTGACACGCTTGAACTGTTCCTCTGCCACAATGCTGCTGCACATTACTGAGTGACTAGACCCAGCACTGCAACACTCATCGGATTCAGAATTACATGATGATGTAAATGTGGATTAAGAATAGTTACGGTCAGCAGTGTTGGAGGTAGCTAGGGTATTATATGTTACGCCTCCTTCGACAAATGGTGGGCCGAATGTTACTCATCCGGATGTCTTGGACGCGGTTGATAATTTATTGAAAGTTCGTACACGGTGCCCAAAACAGAAAAAAGGAGATATGCCAGCATCCCCTCCTTCTTCTATTCTAACTCATGGTGCAGTTCATCGTACAACAGCTACTTCCATTGACTCGTGTCAATAAAGGTACTTATTTGGATCGTTCGAGGTATTAATACCTCTATCACACGTATACACTCACTAACACATCAACATGCCTTGCACTTGTTTGTTATTATTGAGCCAAAGCTTTGACCTATGTATATAGAACAACTTAGATTACAATTGGGTTTTTCACATGCTTACTCTTCTACTGATGCCAATATTTGGTTTTTTTTTTGCGAGATGCTTTCTTGGAGACATTGGATGTTCGAACGGTGAGAAGAATGTATGTATTAATTTCCGCTGGTTGCCTAACAGCCAATCCTATTAGTTTACGGTGTCTATGCTTGACATACGGTGGCAGCATAAAACCCGCTATGGGATGATTTGATGGGTTTTTATTCGGATGTAGCCTAGCCTTGGCTACTAGGGGGAGATTTCAATACTTTTTTATCCTTGGATGAACATAAGGGGGTGGCTACTCCGTCCTTGCGCACACTCGCTGATTTTAAGCATTTTGTTGAATTTTCTGCTTTGGCGGATCTACCTTACCAAGGCTCCATATTTACATGGTCTAATGGCAGGGGATGGGTAAGGTGTGGCGCAGACTCGATCGCTTCTTATGCACCACTGACTTCACTGAATTATTTGATATTAGCAGGGTCCAGCATTTGCATTGGGCCATGTCAGATCATTCCCCATTGCTACTGACTTGTCAACTAGCACACCCAGTAGGGCCAACGGCTTTCAGATATTTGGATGCATGGGCCACACATGCTAACTTTTCTACCTATGTTCGCTCCCATTGGCGCTCATATCCTACTGTTGGAGGTACGTATGGGTTTTATGACAAATTGCGCCCTCTGAAGGTAGATTTGCGTCGATGGAATCGGAGTGTCTTTGGAAATATTTTCACGGATTTAATGGCGGCGGAAGAAGAGACAATATGAGCGAAAGCCGCTCATGATGCATCACCATCAGAGGGAAACCGGTAGGCGTATCATCAGGCTAAGGCGCGTCTGTTGCAGTATCAAACACGAGCTCAAAAATACTAGAAGCAGAAAGCTTGTGTCAAGTGCCTAATGGAGGGTGATGCCAATACCGCCTGCTTCCATCGGACAGTGAAAGTACGTAGTCAAAGGCAATCTATTTCTTCCATCAAGTGGTCGGATGCACAGTGTGTCAGAGTGTTTCAAAAATATAGGATAAAGCTGTATGCTTCTATGAAAATTTGTTCCAAGAAGAGGAAACTGTGGATTATGCCATGGTATTGCAGCATATCCTGTAGATTCTAACAGACTCGGATAGTGCGTAATTATTATCTCTGCCTCAGCCGAATGAGGTTCGTGCATCCGTCTGGCAACTGATTCCGTCAAGCACCTCGGGACCTGATGGGTTTCCAGGCTCATTTTATAGGCCGTTTTGGGAGGATATCAGAGTGGATGTATTGCTTGCAGTGTAGGAATTTTTCTTGGGTATTCCAATGTCAAGTGCAATGGCGGCATCCCTCCTTTGTCTGATTCCTAAAGTTCCAAATCTAGATACATTTGCGGACTTTAGGCCGATTTGTTTGACAAATTTCTTGTCTAAAGTGGTAACTAGACTCATCTTTACTCGTCTTCTTGCCTTGTTGCCTCGATTGATTTTCCCGGAGTAGTCAGGTTTCATACCAGGACACTGTATTTCAGAGCAAGTACTGCTGGCCAAAGAGATGGTACACATCTTGGATCGCAGGTGCCGCGGAGGGCAAGTTATGATCAAGCTTGATATGGCTAAAGCGTTTGATCATGTTTCTTGGCAATATTTGGAAAATTTGCTCTTGCAATTTGGCTTTCGTCCCCACTTTGTACGTATATTTATGAATATTTAGCAGCTACAAGATGGTCTGTACTGATAAATGGTAAGCCAACTGGCTATTTTTGGCCTTCCAGAGATGTCAAGCAGGGTGACCCGTTGTCGCCTCTTTTATTTATTCTAGCCTCAGAGTGGTTTTCGAGAGGCCTTAAGGCTCTTTTTGCGATGGGAGAAATTCAGGGATTCAGTGGAGGACGGACTCAGTCGGTCTCGCATCTTTGTTTTGCTGATGATTTATTGATATTTCTGAATGGTTCTTCTGGCAATTTGCGTCAGTTTAAGAAATTTCTAGAACAATATCAGCAAGCCTCGGGGCAGTTGGTTAATTATCACAAGAGTCAGATGGTGGCTAGTGTGGGTACGTTGGTCCAGTGCATAGCTGCGCTCTGGCACTTGCGAATTTCGACTTTGCCTATCAAATATTTAGGCTCCTATCTCTTGAAAGGTACGAACATAGCACAATATTGTACTTCTTTGACTGATCACTTTGATGCGATATTGACAGGTTGGTCACAACGGTTGCTAAGTATGGCGGGTAGATTAACTCTCATACAGTTAGTGTTGTCCGCATTGCCCTTGCATGTAATGTCTGTAGCAAGACTTCCCAAAAGTGTAGTCATTGAGTTAAAAAGGAAGATGGCAAATTTCTTGTGGAAGCAGCGCCATCATTGGAGAGCATGGCCGGCGGTGTGTTACCCCGAACAGAGGAGGCTTGGGAATCCGCAATCTTGAGACATTACAAATGGCATATGAGTGCAAGCTTTGGTGGATGTATCATACATCTTCGTCATTATGGTCACAGTTCATGCGACACAAATATGGAACCTGTGGAGGTATGTACGTTCATATTTATGATTCTACAGATTGGAAGAGATTGTGTCGTATTGATTCCTTCTGTATCTTGCACACAACTCTCTCATTGGATGGTTTGGTCTGGAATATGGGGAGGATGGACAGTTTAGTTTCGTGCCACATATGAAGCGTGACACCCGAGAGCTGCTCATCCGCCCTTCATGCGTTACATTTAGTGGCGGGGTACATTGGCGTCTGCCAATATATTCATTTGGTGATTGTGGTATAACGCTATACCACTACATGAAAAACATCCGGCAGTAGTCCACTGCTTTTCCCACGTGTTGTGTTTTTTGTCGTGCTGCATCGGTCTCACAAGAACATATCTTTTACAAATGTCCGATCATTGCCACAGTGTGGATGCACTTGTCCATGACTTTCAGAGGGCCACTGCCCGGTGCCCCCACTTTATGAATGGCCAACTAAATGAAGTAGTTCCATTGATAGCAGCATAGGAAATCTTGAAAGAATATGCCTAGATACGGTTCGGGGATCAATCTTTTTCGCTGGACCGACTTCGGGAACGGATTCGGCAGACATCTATACTTGGTGCTTGTCCATCTCTGATCGTAAGTTTGTGGCATCGGTTCCATCCTTAATTGCTGCTTATTACTCCCCTCCTATCCGCACCAAACGAATACAGGTTCTGAGATAGAGACTGCCACCTTCAGGTAATTAAAGCTTAATGTTGACGTTGAAACTGGCCGTAAGGGCGCTGTTGGGGGGGCAGTGTTACGTGTCAATAAGTCTTTGGTCCAGGCGATATGTTTCTCACTGCCAGTACTACCGCCTATGCATGATGAACTCTTCTTTGTCATGTCAGGATATACATCTCTTGAAGTTGAGATAGACTGTTCGCAGCGCCTGCAGCTTGCTTCCAGCCACATTGGCTTGGCTGCTAGGTTAGGTAGTGATTATGCTCGTCTGCAAGGGCTAATGAATTCCATGGAAACTGCATTGTCATATGTGCCACGCGAATGTAATTATGCAGCTTTCTTGCTCAACATAGACTTGTGAGGAGACATACATGTGTTTTTACGTTCCCTTCGAAACTTCCTCCAGCTGTTTGTGGTAGTTTCCATCATGATATACATACAGTCGGTGTCTGCCTTTAAAAGTTCACTGACATCTGCCCGCCTACATCGTATTGATATATGAGGTTAGGTACGTTCATCTTTGTTTCTTTCACATTCTGTATGTTATTTTGATACTTACTTGATGACACATTGCTTTGTCTTGCTGTGGTTCTTCTTATCATTCAATGGTTGGCCTCGTCGTTTATTTCTGTTGCCCGTGCCGATATTGGTGACGGGCAACCTGGGTACACATTTTGCCTCTGCTTAACATTTATGTCCATGCTATATTGTTCTTTGCTACAGCTTCTGCATGACTTCTGTTGTTGTTTCTTTGAGGATCACTGTTGACGACACTATACTCAAGGAAGGTTGGGATGCACATTGCTGGAAGCAGACGCAGGCGAACATGGCTATATATTCTTTGCTGTATTATTGGCTGATTGTTGTATTGAGTCATCGCTCCAATTATATAAATGTGTACGCTTTTTCCTTCGCCAAGGTTTTATCCACAAGGGCAGTTTTACTTGGCAAGGTTTCAATGTGGCATATCATATATGATTGGAGGATGACAATCATCACTGCTTTACATTCTCACTTTTCGTATGATATACATTGATGTAATATGGTTTTCCACTGCCAAAAGTGAGGCTTCGATTTAATAAAATAGACTTCATCTATATATATATATATATATATATATATATATATATATCGTTCATCTTTTACCTCTCTCATTGGAGTTTACAAAATAGTAATCCCAGCAATTATCATATATAACATCTGGTGTGGTTATACCTCCATGGTCTATGAGGACAAAACTCATATAACGGATACTTCACTGCGGCACTCCATACGCTATGATGTTACTTTGTGGCACAAAAAAATCGCGGGCTCCAAAATGGCTACTGGCTCTCGGCGGCTTTTATCTTGGCTGCCAGCGTTCCAATATCCGTGACCGCTGTTGATTCGCTGGGTCACCCCGCCCTCTGGTCGATTGAAATTAAATGTAGATGCTGCTGTGGGTAGACATTATGCAGCAGGGAGTGCGATATTGCGGGATCATATGGGTTCATGCATAGGAGCGATTTCTTTTAGAATTCCTCCATGTGCACCACTACATGCAGAGATTCAAGCCGCTGTATTTGGAATTCTTTATTTCCTTCCGTTCCACCGCACAATTATCCTAGAGTCGGATTATGCTCAGTTGATAGATCGTTTGACACGCCAGCACCTTGTACATGGGAACTATCATCTTTGCCAGCTACACACACTGGTTCATCTCCATCGTCTTGACTACCATCACATTTATCGCGAGGCAAACATGGCAGCACATTACTTAGCGCAACATGCAATGTTACATCCGTGTACTCAACATTATAATTCTCATACTCTGCCATCACTGGTACGTGCTGCAGTCTCATTGGATCTCACTTCCTCTCACTTGTGCGTGCCTTGACACTCTACAGTCTTCCTTATGGATTAGTGCTATTTCAGACTTACTGCCTGTTTCCTTTGGGATGCAGGCAGGCATGGTATGGTTGACTATCCATTTATCTACATTTTGTGCTGCTTCTTTCACATACATGACATACCTCATTTTCTTTTCATTGGAACGACTTGGTTATCATGTGACAACCCTATTTTCTCATCGGTCATTGGAGGACTATGTTGCTGGATCATATACTACACATGCGTGAGCCACATGGCGAAGAATATTAGTTTTCGTGGTGCTGGAACTTTACCACTGTCGCATCGGCTCCTTAGTCAAGGCGACTTGGGTATGCATTTCGGCTTTCTGCTTATGATTATTATTTTTCACACTTCTGTTGAATTGATATACTCTTTCCACTATCACGAGATTGGTTTACATATCATGGTGGCGAGACTTTTCACGGAAGCGCAACAATTCCATCATGCATCTGCGGACCCTACGACTATGACCCCACTGGCGCACCATATCATAGGTTCGTCGCCTTGGCGCAAATTGAGCCAAGGCGGCTTGGGTATGTGTTTGACTTTTCTGCTTTCTTTTATTTCGTTAATCACTGTCATTGATATAACTTCTTCCTGGCAATCTTCCGAGGTATTGCTTATCCTAGAAACGTCAAGACCAAGCAGCGACCCATCCAACGCATTCTGTCCAACACTGCTCACACAAACTTCTGCAGCAAACATAGCTTTGTACACAATATTATATTCCTTTCATATCAATGACAGTCGTATAAATATGTACGCTTTTTCCTTCGCCAAGGTTTTATCCACAAGGTTGGTTTACTTGGCAAGATTTTAATGCGGTATATCATATACGACTAGAGATATGTCATTATTAGTTCGTTATTTCATTTATTTGCATACTCTGATATTGTAATATGGTTTTCCTCCGCCAAAAGTGAGGTTTTTTCGTAATAAAATTTTCGTTTAAAAATATATATATTTTTTATATGTATATATATTTTATTAAGCTAAATCCTCACTTATGGCGGAGGAAAACCATATTACAAGTGTCTGAATATGCAAATAGATGAATTAAAAAACTAAGGATGAAATATCTCCAGTTGCATACGATATGCCGCATTAAAACCTTGCCAAGAAAAACCACCCTTGTGGATAAAACCTTGGCGAAGGAAAAAGCGTACATATTTATGCGACTATCACGGATATTAAATGTGTAAAATATTAAATACAAAGACCTGGCTTGTACTGTCATCCATGCGAAAAGTTCCTCCATTGCGTGATCAAGAACATGACATGAGAATGTACACGTCATCATGAGTTGCGTTTGAAGAAGATTTGGAAATACAGCATCCTCGGAGAAACAAGCATCCATTGTGTCCGTCCATGCAGCATGCAAACAACAGCATGCATGAAACACATATTGACCATATAAGGAAAAGAAATCAACCCAATGAATGTAATACATACCTAGTCTGCATGTACCCTCCGTGGCACAAGCAGTGGAGCGAAAGGCAAGCCAATCCATATGGAAACTCGTGCGAACAATGACCAGAAGATGATGAAGACACCAGAATGCCCATGCAGCATTATTACCGAAAATTACAGCAATCAGGCATAGAAAATATTTACGAAGGAAATGCAACAACAAGATGTTAATCTCACCAAAGCTGCCTGCACTGACAAGAGTACAGGCAGCGACAGCATGTAGACGCCAATCCATGTGGAAGACATTGGTAGGGTGACACCCGCCATGTAGTAGGATAGTCCTCAAACCCTCACAAAATGTAGTCCATGTGGCAGGGAAAATAATATGTGTATAAGTACTGAGGAGACCAAAGATGAGTAGATGAAAAAGTACAGGCAACATACCATGTCTGCCTGCACTCTCATGAGCACAGGCAGAGGATAAGAAAGTACGCCAGTCCATTCGGAAGACCTAATGATTACCGCCTACGCAAGGATGCCGACGTGAGGTCTAAAGTGACTGCAGCACGAACCATAGGAGGCAGAGTGGAGGGGGAAAAATAGGAAGTGAGCGGCGATGTCATTGCATGATGAGCGAGATAATGCGCGGACATATTGGCCTCCCGATATATATGATTAATTTCCAGGTTGTTTTGAATAACCAACATATGTAACAGTTTGAGATGAAAGTTGCCAAAGATTGGCTGTCGCTGACATAACCGTTGCAGCAATTGAGCACAGTCTGTCTCTATGATAAGTGTCCTATATAAAGAAAGAAAATATAGCAGTCCAAATAATGCTACCTGAATTTCAGCCTACAGTGGCGTACCCGGAGGTAGGCGGAACGCAATAGCACGCAAACAAGCGCCATCAGAGTCACGCAGGATGACTCCACCTGCAGCATATTGGCGTCCAACCGTGGCATCAACATTGAGTTTAAACCGTCCTGATGGTGGAGTAAGCCATTTGATCACTTGGAGACGCGGAGATCGAACCTTTGGAATCCAAGATATCGGAGGGGGAGACCCGGCGGCTAGTTTGGAACCGTGGAGCGTATGAACCCACATGTCTATATCAAAATGGATTGTTGCCCGTAGCACAGATATAGAGAAAGATGTCTGGTCCCCATATACCAAACCAGCATAGCAACGCCATATGTTATATACTAAGATTCCAGGGACAACAATTTTAAGAACCCCGTATATTGAAGCAGAAGAGGATCTATACCACCAAGACAATAAATATTGGCGTAGTGGTAGTGAAGTGAGGGAAACACCTTGCTACTCTGCAGCAAAGAACGTACACAATAGTCGAATTGGCGAACAATACAAGAAAACATGATCGACCGTTGCTGAGTTCTGTTTGCAAAAGGGACATTGCGTAGGTCGGGCTGCAGCATAACTGCCAATATAATCTTCAAATGGAAGGGCAGCATGGAACAAACGCCACAACAATACCTTAATGGATGGTGAATGATGCTTAAACCAAATGAACTGAGCGGAGAGCAATGTTGGTCTAGATGATCGACACACCTCATAAGCAGATTTAAGTGTGAATTCTCCCGAGGGCGATGGTTGCCATGTAAGGTGCATTCGCGCCCGCTGAATGTGTAAGACATACATTATTTATGCGACAAATAAGCTTCCATACTGGCGAATCCGGTAGGCGTGGTTGAAAATCTCCTCGCCGTCCATACTTGGCATGCATATAACGGCTCCATAAAGTGTCTTGTCTATGATATAACCACCATATTCTGCAATGATAAGCCTGCTGTAACGCATTGAGATCCCGCAGCCCTAAGCCACCTTCTCCAACTGGCAAAGTAATTTTAGACCATGCAACCCAGTGGTGTCGATCTCCCCAATAAAAAGTAGCCATTTTCTTGTGAATCATTCTAATGACAGACTTTGGCAATCCTCCAGCAGCCATGACATGAAGGGGAAGCACTGAAAGGACCGAGCGCAATAAGACTAAATGACCCGCGGAAGAGAGAAGACGGGCATGCCAACCATGTAAACGGTCATCAAAATGCTATAATAGTGTAGAGCAAAACCGAGAGCGATTGATACCTTTATGAAGATAGGAACCCAAGTATCTAAATGGCAGAGCCGATAGTCGCATCCCTAGTATTTCCTGCAACTTTCGAACGCGATGGGCGGAAAGGCTGGCCGATGGAATAAGACTACTCTTTTGAAAATTTACCTTTTGACCAGAAGCAGTTTCATATTCCGTTAAGAAACATTTGAAACGTCTTATATTACGCTGTGTGCCTTGCAGGAAAACAAGAAGATCATCTGCGTAAGCTAAATGAGATATGGCGAATGGAATACGGCCAAGCCGAAATGACTGAATATGGCCCGCAGCCACTAATGATGATAATCCTCTGCTGAAACCCTCTGACGCCAGAATGAAAAGCAAAGGGGATAATGGGTCCCCTTGCTTGACCCCACGTAGAGGACGAAAGGTTGGGGAAGGCGCACCATTGATCAAGATTGATAACGTTGTGGCACGAAGATGGTTGATGATAAGCCGAGTGAAAAAGTCTGAGAAACCAAATTGTAACAAAAGACTTTCAAGATAATCCCAACTAACCCGATCAAATGCTTTCATCATGTCTAATTTGAGGCATAAATGTGAAGATCCACTATCCAACATATGTACCATCTCCCGCGCTAATAAAACTTGGGTGGAGATATCATATCCAGGGAGGAAACCCGTTTGCTCTGGAGAAATTAGCTTGGGTAGAAGCAGACCCAAACGTGTAGCTATAATATGGGTACATACTTTACTTATGAAATTTGTCAGGCAGATGGGTCTATAATCACTAAAAGACTGTGGAGATGATGTTTTGGGTATCAGAGTAATTAATGCGCTAGCCATAATAGATGGCTGTGGAATACCAAGGAAAAATTCCTGCACAGCCTTAACCACATCTGAATGTATGACCGACCAACATGAACGATAAAACATACCATGGAAACCGTCTGGGCCAGATGCACTATGAGGGTCCAGATGCCATACCGCTTCCTTAACTTCGACAGCAGTAGGAAGTCTCGTCAACATAACATTGTCCTCATCTGTTAAAATCCGTGGGATGTGCGAAAGTATGGCATAATGATTCTGCGTTGATGCCGGAGCAAACAATTCAGTATAATAAGAGACCGCCGCTGCCATGATGTCACCCGGGTCTGTTAACACCTGGCCCTCCGCATTACATATGTTTTGAATACGCAAGTGTGTCCGCTTCCCTCGAACAACAGAATGGAAAAACTTTGTATTTGCATCACCCGCACTAAGCCATTTAAATCTAGCTTTTTGCTTCCAAAATAGTAGTTCGGAGGTGGACGCTCGTAGATACTTAGCCTTGGATCTATGATATTCGGCCCTGTTTTCTTCCGTTGGCTGGGCATCCAAGGCTGCCTCAGCGCAATTTAGTTGAGTCTCCGCATGCCGTAGATTGTTGAAAATGTTGCCAAAAATGTCTTTATTCCACCGTTTAATATCATGTTTGAAGGAGAATAATTTTTTATAGAAACCATACATACCGCCAGTCGTCGGATATGATAACCAGGCCTGCTACATATAAGCATGAAAATCGGAGTGATGTAGCCAAACGTCCAAAAACCGGAAAGTGCGTTTGAAATTAGGCACACCCTGTCGACACAAAAGTAGCAATGGCATATGATCAGAGGCAACCCGCGGCAGATGTGACAACTGCAGCTCCGTAAAACTATCCTAAAAAGCAGAATTGATAAAAAGCCAATCCAATCTGCGTCTGATACGGCCAAGACCTCTCCCATCAGCCCAAGTAAATCTAGAGCCTTGGTGCGGTGGTGCCATGAGAGAGCACTGTTCAATACAGTCATTAAAGTCCTGTAATGCTGCTAAAGATGGAACAGACCGGCCGTTATGATCATCCAATGCTCGAAACGTATTAAAATCACCACCAATCAACCAAGGCAAATGACAAGAAACAGCAAAGTCACACAGCGATTGCCAAAGCGGTCCACACTGTACTTTTGTATGTTTGGCGTATACCACCGAAAAAACAAAATTCCATTTTAGAGAAATGGACTGGAGGGTAAAATGCACCACCTGATCCTGATCCTGAGTAGCAAGCAAACGAAATTCAGCATCATGCCAAAAAAACCAAATACGATGTGAATGCGAAACATAAGAATGTGTAAAACCAAGCTGCAACATAAAACGATGTAAACTTGAAGGAGGATGCTTTGGCTCTAATAAAGCTAGCAATTGTAAACGATGTTCCAAAATCAATTGTTTTAATCTAGGCAACGAGGCACGCATGCCTCGGATGTTCCAAACCAGTGCATTCATTGAGAAAGAGAGGTACTTCCCTGAGCGACGTGAGAAGCGCTGCGTGTTAAGATCGTGGACGGTGGAAGAGGTGGCAAGTCTTTACGAGACCTGCGCTTGCGCCTAGGCACCACGGGAATGAAATCTGTCGGAGCCTCTTGATCAGACAACTGTGATATCAAAACCTCTTCATCAGGCGAAGGAGGTATACGTTGTATCTGACGGGCAACATCCTCTGGAACAGCAGAAATATCGTCAACAGCACCATCGATGGGCAAATCTGTATCAGAAGAATGTCCTGTTTCTACGTGGTGTGGCTCCACTGGTAGCTGCAGATCCGCCGCATCACAAAATTCCTCTTTAGGGGGGACCGTATTAGTACAAAGGTTGGCTGAAACCAATGGAGGTTCAACCGCTGCGTGCATGGCCATATCCAGTTGTGATTCCATCACCGGTGGGCTGCAACCAGCAGGAGAAGTTGGTTCCGTCACTCGCTTCTTGATGGGGGTCCAACGTTGTCGTAGTGGATGAGTGGACTTAGGTGGAGGGGGAGGCGGGGGAGGAGGCGGCTGTGGGTGGGCCGTACCCTTCTCCTGAGGTGGACATGCACCTGCTGCATGACCCAATCTGCGGCAGACTGTGCAGAATAAAGGTAGATCTTCATAAACTACAGACTGTAAGATCAATCTTCCCTTTTCCTGCAGATAAATTTTCTGTGGCAAATCTTGTGAGACGTCTACTTCAACACAGACGCGAGCCACTGATGGACGCAAGCCATCTGATGTGGCGACATCCAATTTCAAAGGCGAACCAATTGGTCTCACCACTTCAAATAGGGCTGCACGATGATGTAGATGAATTGGAAGAGAGGGTAGCGCAACCCAACCTGGAACGATGGGAACATCAGCGCTTGGATCAAAATCTACTGTCCACTTTGTAATCCTCATATGACATCCAGAAATTTGCCATGTACGACGATAGAAGCAACGCAAATAATCCGCTTCATTGCGGAAAGTCAAAAGGATATGCGATTGATCAATCAATGTAATACGTAAATCCTGATTGAAACCGATTTTCTCGAAAACCTGACGTATAACTTTTAATGGTGGCCTGCCATACCAAAAAGTGCCAACCAAAGAATACCTGTAGGGTTCAGCCAATGCATCAATCTCAGCATCCAGAAAAGATATCAACGGGAGTCCTTTGTACCTAGAAACTGTTTTCGGCGCGATATCAATACTGCCGGAATGACCTGCGCCGGCGACAACCGCAGCAAAAGTCGGTGCGGCTGTCATGATCCTCGTGATTCAAGCAAAAGAATGAAATCACGAAAGCAAAGTCAGAAATTGGAGTGAACAATGAGGAAACGGGATTGATCAGAAGCGGAAGGAGAGAGTGTCGATGATGGCAGTGGCTAGCGCCGCCGGAGGAGACGATCGCCCATATCAAAACATATATATATATATATATATATATATATATATATATATACAAGCGATCATGAGCTCTGGCGATCTGGCGGCGCAACAGCAATGGCGGTCCGGCTAATGCCAGCCGCTTCTTCGACTGCTACTGCTTTCGATCTCTATTCTCTCTCCTTACTCTGATATTATAATTTTCATTCATAACTGCAAGATTGCATTTTTAATGCACAATGGCGTCCATGGATCCACCGGCAAACCCTACGGGCTCATCTTTAAAGAAGAGCTATGCATCCTTATTCCAGACGTCGACTACTACTCCAATTGCTAATAAACCGATACACAAATACAAGGGCAGTCCAATGATATCATTTATGGATGAAGAAATTGTATCCTTAGCGGCACCGTTCAAATTCTCACTAGTGGGAACTTTCTGGTATGGCAAACCGCCAATCGCCACCATCCGGTCAACCATTGATCGGATCAGTTTTACTGGCCCAGTACAAGTGGGGCTCTTGGACTCCATGCATGTGGTTCTGCACTTTAAACATGAACAAGATTATCTGCGATGTTTTGCACGATAGAGTTGGATGATTGCAGGGAAATATGTGCGAGTTACAAAATGGACACCAACATATGATCCAACAGTCGATGTACCCATCGTGCCGGTATGGGTGTCATTTCCTGGGCTACTGTTACATCACCATCAAAAGTCAACCATCATGCAAATTAGGCGAATGCTAGGAACTCTAATGAAATTGGATACTACGACAGCTGAATTTCTTCGCCCTTCTGTTGCTCGTTTATGTATAGAATTTGATGTCTCACAGGAATTGACTTCACAAGTATTTATTCATGCGTTGAACAAAGTGCTTACTCAACAGGTAATTTATGAAGATTTGCCATCGTATTGTTCTAAATGTTGTAGACTCGGACATAAGATTGCAGATTGTGGAAAGACTCTAGTGCCACAATCCGACATGCATACCAAGGACACTGCAGAACCTCAGCTAGCACCAGTCGGACCATCAATTACATGCAAAGTACAGGAACAACGCTGGACCCCTAAAAAGCATCCTCAAAAATCTGCACAGCATGTTACTGCGGATCCTCCTCTATTATTATAATCGGATTCGACTACAACAGTGCCACCTGCAGTCACGTATGCTCAGGACCTCTCTCGTCTGCTAGGTGTAGATGACAGTTTCATCGCTGACATACTGCACTGTTGGACCATGCACCTGCAATAAACACCACTAGAGGGGGGGTGAATAGTGGTTAGCGGAAATTATACTACAACCCTTTGTTAAAATCCCCTTTGAAAACAGAATCTGAAACCACCTCAGATTCAGAACCCGTTTTTCAATAATTCACAAATAATTATACACAACTCCAAAAATTATGAAACTTTCCAGAATTTAACTTCAATGAGTTAGCAAGACTCTGTCAAAAAAACATACAAAAATAAGATCGTTTGTCCATTCAAACAAATAAAAAGATTCAGAAGGTCAATCTGGACAGAATTGGACAGAATGTTGCTGATTTTACAAAACGTGTTTCTCTTTGAATACTCAATCAAAAAGGTTTATCTTTATATAAAAACACTCCTTAGGATGTGTAGATGAAGTTTCCAAAAGGCCCGGACCTTAAAAAATTCTTGAAAATACAGAATTTAAGTTTTCTCAAAACTGGTCAGATTGCAGCCACATTGGAGCAGTTATCTTGCAAAGACTGAAAGACTAACTTTCCCTTGCTCAAATCAAGTGATTCTTGTTGCAAATGAAAGCTAACAGTCTGAAGTATAACTCCACAAAAAATCCCGAATTTTGAAAATGTTTAGCTATTTTTTCAAACTGTGAGAAGTTGTATGAAAACTGCAGTCAAAAACAGGCAGAAAACAAAAATAAAGAAACAAGAGAACAACACCGAGAATTTATCATGTTTCGGTCAATGTGACCTACTCCAGTCCCAAGGAACACCTTTCCTTGGATTTCACTATCAAATGAACACCTTACAACAAGAGCCAAGCTTGATCCTTGGGTTATACACCAACCCTATTCAAGACTTGGATAATCACCTCTATGCAACTCTTGGTTACAACACCTCTACCACCTATTGATGAAGCTTTATAAATTTGGCTAATCAATCATAAAAATCCAACCCAAGAAGGTGTGTATAGTGTAGCTGGACAACAAAAAAATTGGAACACCTTAGCTACACAAAGTATGAACGAAAATATGAGAAGAGAATAGCAAGACAACAATCTTCAATTTTGCATTCAAGTGTGTGTCTTCTCTTCTTCACCTTGCCTCCTATGTATAGTGCGAATAGATGGCATATTCTCTTCAACTTTTAGACCATGTGATGGCTGAGAATTTTGAATTAAAGCACATCCAAAATCAGCTCCAACAACCTTGTCTCCATTAACTTCAAATTTGAAATTTCAAGTTGACAACTTTTGCCAACTAGCTTGTTTTTGAATTTTCCACTTGTCCAAAAGTCATAAAATGAGTACACCACCTTCTCCATCTGTTTGTGGACGTTTTTGATGTTATATGTATGTATACCAACTCAAATTTTGTGAATAAAAAATAATGAATAAGTGTTGACAAGATTATGTCAACATATAACACCAAAATTCCTACTTTCTTCTCCTTTACATATTGTGATGAATCTTGCACCAAAGACACCTTTTAATCTCTAAAAGATGATGATTAATATCCTCTTATAACATATATAAGAGGGTTTCAAGAAAAAATAGAATGTGACATCTTAAATCGTCACATATCCAGCTATAGTCAATAATATCATCGGTTGAGAGAATAAGATATAAGATCACCATATAATCTTCAAAATAATAATAACACAGCTCCAGAATGAATATAATAATATGCTCAAGAGATTCTTTGAGTGAAAATACCAAAAATACCCTTGGGGGTAAAATGACCAAAATACCCTTTCTGTGAGAAAACTCCAGAAATGCCCCCGATGGTCAGAAATAATCGCAATACCACCTTTGTTATGATAAATAAGATAATAATATGCACTTGAAATATTTTCACCATATGATGTCCCTATAAAACTCAAAATACCAATTTTGCCCTTTTTGGTAAGTTGTAGAAACTTCCAAGGCACGTTAGTCACAAGACAATAATAATCACCAAAAACACATAATAAGCACATAATGAGCATGTATAAATCATGTACAAATGAAAACAACTATTTTATCACATTTTAGAAAATTATTTCTAAAAACTCTAGACATCGATCGATCGAAGTGCCTCAGCTTCATAGATCGATGTCTCACATAAAGGTTCAGGTTTTGTCTCTGACCTACATTGGTCGATCGAAGTGAGAGTTCGATGTACATCGATCGATCGATGTGTCTCAGGTTTAGAGATCGATGTCTCACAAAAAAGTCTTAAACTTTTCTGCCTTACATAGATCGATCGATGTGATAGATCTATGTACATAGATCGATCGATGTGCAACAACCTGAGAGATCGATGTCAACTTTTTCAACTTATTCAACTTTTAATCACATATAACACCATGTGTGACATTTTTAAGTATTCATCACTTAAAATCATGACTTTGAAAATTATCCAAACATATTTCTCAACATTCTCCCCCTTTTGGATGATTTTCAAAATAACCTAACATGATTTTAATGTCACAACTTATAACCAAAAGTTTAACCAAATGTTTAACCAAATGTTTTCAACTATGTTTTCAACTTTTAAATAGTATGCCGCTCCCCCTCAACTCATACTCTCTCCCTTAACCTATGCTCCAAAATTTATACCAATAAAAACTTAGCATATGATTCATCATTACTTACCAACTAAAACATGACTTACCAACTAAAATCATGTTCTTATTCTATCTCCCCCTTTATTTTGCAAATCATGCAAAAGATAGAACTATACAATGGTATCATAAGTCATCATTCCTAATTTGGCTCATAAGTTTTCAAAAATGGCTTGATTAAGGGGTTTGGTGAAGATGTCAGCGATTTGGTGATCAGTTCTTATATGATTTATCACTATGTCCTCATTCTGAACATGATCGCGAAGAAAGTGGTATCGCACCTCAATGTGTTTGGCCTTAGAATGAAGCACCGGATTCCGAGAAAGATTGATTGCACTTGTGCTATCGCAGAAAATTGGAATCCTATTCATTTTAATGCCAAAATCACTAAGTTGTTGTTTAAGCCAAAGTATTTGGGTAGTACATAAACTCAAAGCGATATACTCGGCTTCAGTGGTAGAAAGAACTACACTAGCGTGCTTTTTAAAAAACCAAGAGATCAAATTGGTTCCTATGAACTGACATGTACCGCTAGTGGATTTTCTATCTAACTTGCAACCACCATAATCAGCATCACTATATGCGTGTAATTCCAACTTAGCGTTTCTATCATGCCACAGTCCTAAGTTAGGTGTATGCTTAAGATATCTAAAGATCTTTTTCACTGCATTGTAATGTGATGCCTTATGACAAGATTGAAACCTAGCACACATACACACACTAAACATAATATCAGGTCTTGATGCAGTTAAGTATAACAATGAGCCAATCATAGACCTATAAAGTGTGTCATCAAAAGGTTTACCATTTTCATCCTTATCAAGTTTGGTACTAACACTCACAGGGGTAGTTGTAGGTTTCAACTCTTCAAAGCCAAACTTCTTAATCATATCATTGACATACTTAAGTTGGCTAATGTGAATTCCTTGAGGGGTTTGTTTGATTTGAAGTCCTAAGAAATAATTCAACTCTCCTACCATTGACATTTGAAACTCTGACTTCATACGTTCTTCGAAGTATTTTACTAAAGTAGGGTTGGTTGAACCAAAGATTATATCATCTACGTATATTTGAACTATTAACAA